>OY856409.1:715982613-716550113 GCA_963693085.1 Alisma plantago-aquatica | reverse complement strand
TTTATTGACTCCAAAATGCACATTTGAAGGAATGAAGGAATGTGACGGAGAAATTGAGAGGTTTACGGTAGCTGATTTTATCATGAAAGAGAAAAAATAAAATAGAATAAATATAAAAAAAAAGTTGAGAAAAATTGTGAGAAGAGAGAGAATCAAAGAGAGCGCAACATAAACTCTCTCTTTTTATAGTAGTAGTAGTAGTAGTAGTATACATATGAGATTTAGAGAAAGAATCCCCCCCTTCTCCCATGATTTGTAGCCGACATCAGATGCTCAGGGGATATTAAATCAAGAAATACTTGTCCCCTGATTCGAATTGGTTCCTTCATTATTAAGGAACTCCTGAATTCACCAACGTGCTACCCCTTGCCAGCACATACATATATATGTATGTTTCATATCTAAGAGAAGGTTCTTCTCTCTCTTTGTGACCTGGGTAGCAGAACTGAGATTCTCTCGATATGGATAAATTAATTATAATCTCCCATTATTTATGTATGTGTGTATCAGAATTGAGTAAATCTTATTTTGACTTCCCCTACACTGTGTAGGGGTCCAAAATGCATGCCGCCAACGCTACACACTTACAACTTTCACACCTCATAAGAAAAGATTGTTTACATTTGAGTCTATATTGTATGTATGTGTATGTATGGCATTAAGAGAGCCAATCTCTCCCCTCTTTCATGCATGTGACAGAGGTTGAACATTTGTGAGGATAGTAAACCAAGGTGGCAATTGGCTTTAGAACTCGTGTTCCTTTGTTAGGGGACACTGTGTTTGACCACTAGAGCCACTCCTTTTCAGTATGTATGTATACATGCATACATGTATGGGATTAAGAGAGACATTATCTCCTCCTCTCCCATGTCCGTGACAGAGGATGAACGCTCAGAAGGGTGGTAAACCAAGCCGGTAGCTGGAATTTGAAATCGGGTCTCTTTGTTAGGGGACATTGTGCTTGACCAGTTGAACATCTCCTTGTCAGCATATATGCATGTATATGTATGTATATATACTCACATATATGTATATACACACACAAATATGTATATGTGTGTATACATATATATATATATATATGAGTGTTATATTTACCAATTTCTGACACATATATGTGTGTCTACCCTGACGTCTGATCTGGTGATCAGTCGGGTGATAAGCCACAGACCGGAGACCACAACGAGGGGGGACCCCCTCTCCCATCATCCACCCCACCACCGCCACCAACAACCCCATCCATCCCGACACCTAGATGTCTAGCATGATGGCTCAAGGCGGTGCTAGCAAGGGCATTGCCACGACGGCAGTTGCGACGGCTGGAAACCAGGACCCTAACCCTAGGTAGGTCGGTCCGGAAGTAGGCGCAAGCAGCGTCGTTGCTGCTTCTGTAGACGTGATGGCCAGGGAGAATGGCCATATTGCTGGGCGGATGACAACTAAAATGGAAGGAGGACCACCTGTGGCAATACGTGGGTGGGCACAGGTTATCAAGGAACCGCCACAGCGAGGAGAGGAGGAATTCCCAGACCCAATCTGAGAAGGCATCAAGGTGCAGGTCGAGTTGGGAGTCGAGGAATTTGAGAGGATGTGCAACATCTGGGAGTTCATGGTCATGGCATACGTGGTGGGAAAGTGTTTGTTCTACCCCCACTTCAAGGCATGGATCGCGAGAACATCGAGGCCAAAGGGTAGTTTTGATATACTAAGAAGGGATAATGGTGTATTCCTCATGAGATTCACCAACTCGGAGGACAAGAAGGTTTTCCAATACCTTGGTCCAAGGTGGTTTGATTCTTATTTGGTCGTAGAGAAGGATTACAACCATGGCAATGAACTGAAGAAGGAAGCTTTCTCCACTATCCATGCCTGGGTTTTGTTGAAATCCTTCAGACGTTCATGGATGAAACTTTCAATAGGAACAATTGATGCAGGCACTAGAAGGGTGCTTCACATTCATGAGAAATCATTGGAAGCGGAGGAGGCAAGAGTGCTTGTCGAGTTGAATGTTGAGGTGGAGACACTGGAGGTCATCTGGCTAAATGTGAAGGGAAGAGACCCATCCCTATTCAGATCATATTCGACTATCACCCAGCCAAGTGCTCACGATGTCAAGTGTTTGGTCACAAGGATAGCAAGTGTGAGGGGAAAAAGGAAGCCACTGAGGCAGTTATAGCTACAGAGGACCCAAAGACGAAGAAGGTCTAGAATCCAAGGACAGTACCGAAGAACAACAAGGCAAGTTCTGGAGAGCAAGTTGAAAAGGCGCCTAAGAATCTGCAGGTTGACAAGCAAATGGTTACTGAACAAGTGGAAGCGACCAAGGTGACTGTGGGTGAGAAGGAGGCAAGCCGGGGAAAGAAATGCAAAATGATGGAGAGTTTACTCCAGTTTCATGGAAGAACAAGCCAAGGAGGATAGGTATTCCAAAATAACAAGGTGTAGGGTCTATTCTAGACACTACAAACAGCTTTGATGCACTTACTGACTCAGACAAAGAAGAGGGAGAGGTTGTGAAAGAGAAAGAGGAAAATAGGAAGGATAACAAGAAGGAGCCGAGCAGGAGAACTAGGTCTACAAAAAACATTTAATATGTCCATGCTCTTATGGAATATTAAGGGTGGGTGTGACAGGAACAAGAAGAAGGGGATCCGTGAGTGGATTGTTGCTAGTGGTCACTCTTTACTTGCCTTGGTAGAAATGAAAATAAATGTACAAAATAGCAATAGTATTAAATACTTGTTCCCACATGGATGGAGCCACGCCTCTAATGTGGAATGTGGGGGAGTTGCTAGAGTCTATATGGCATGGAAGCCTAATGCTTGGTAGGTAGCAGTGATACAGATGTCAGATCAGCACGTCACAGTTGATTGTAGGAATAATGGGGGACTACATATATGAATGACTGCTGCATATGGTCATAATGATGGCAGACCCATACTGGACTTATGGAGAGATTTTATTTCCCTATCTAAGTAGGTAAATCTACCATGGTTGGTAATAAGAGATTTTAATACGTTTCATATGTAGGAAAAAAATAGAGGGAAAAGACTTGCTTTGACTATATAGGTGGATGTTTTCAATCAGGATATTAATAAGGTGGGTCTATATGAGTTGTCTATGGTGGGTGGGGACTTGTAAACGTGGAATAATGAAAGGGGACCAGAATACAGGATAGCAAGCAAACTTGATAGAGCTCTAGTGAATAATGAGTGGCTAAAAATTCTTCCTAATGTTCAGATGAAGGTTGGAGGTTTTGAGCTAAGTGACCATACACCTATCTCAGTCCAGATCATGGAGAAGAAACAAAAGAGGAGGCCTTTTAGATTTCAAAATTACTGGGTTGATTGGAGAGGATTTGATGAAGTCATAAAGAATAGTTGGGGTACTCAGGTGAGAGGAAATCCAATGTATGTCTTTTCTAAGAAGTTGGTGTATACCAAGATTGCACTTAAAAAATGGGAGAAGGAAGAGGGGAACATTCCAAATCTGAAAGATGAATGCAAAGAAGTCAGAGAAAGTCTTTTGGTTGATCCCTTAAATCCTTTTTTGAAAGATAGGGCCCTAAAAAAGACAATTGAGGAGCTGAAAAAGGCAGAGAAAAAGTTCTACTGGAAAAGAAGCAAGGAGAAGTGGATGGAAGATGGGGATCAGAACACCAAACTCTATCACACGATAGTGAGAAGGAGAGAGGCATGTAATATTATTTCTGAATTTATTGACGCTGGAGGGAGGGTGGTCAACAAACAGGAGGATTTAGAAGAGCAGGCCATAAATTTTAATATGTCACTATACAACAAGAATTTTACCAGTGACATAGAAGAAGAGGAGGAAGTGGAATGGAAGTTCAAACTCTCAAGCACACATAACAACATCCTTATGAGAAGAACCAATGAACAATAGGTCAAAGAAGCGGTGTGGAGCATAGGCAGCAATAAATCACCCGAATCAGACGGTTTCAATGCTTTATTTTACAAGAAGACTTGGTTGCTTATGTGAGCTATTTCCTAGAAGGAAGAAACATGGTTAGACAGGTCAATCATTCTTTCCTTGTTCTTATTCCAAAAAAGAAAGTTACCTCCTCTCTTGCTGATTTTAGACCCATAGCATGATGCTCGGTAAAATATAAAATTATTGTAAATATATTGGCTGCTAGACTAAAGATGGTTCTTCCCTATCTGATCTCAGCAAACCAAGGGGCCTTTATGACGAGTAGAAGCATCAGTGACTATGTTCTTATGGTGGGAAAATTTATGTTGGACTATAACATTATGAGAGGAAGAAGGAAAGCTTACTTAAAACTAGATGTTTTCAAAGCTTATGACAACGTCATATGGGAGAAACTTTGGTGGATCATGCAACGGATGAGATTTAATGAACAAAAGATTGGTTGGATTAAATAATGTCTTGAGACCACTAGTTATTTTATTATGGTTAATGGCACATCTATAGGTCTATTTAGAGGGGGCAATGGGCTACGCCAAGGTGACCCCTATCACCTCTTCTATTTGTGATAGTCATGGAGTATTTTACAAGGAAGACGCAACAAGTTGAAGAACATAAAGAAATCAATCCTTATATAGTTCATGGTATGAAGGTAATGACACATTTGATTTTTACAGATAATGTTCTAGTTTTTATAGAAGCAAAATAGTACTTTTTGGAAAATCTTAAAAATCTTCTAGAAAAGTTTGAGAAGCAAATAGGGTTGTGTGTTAATGCAAACAAAACACATATTTTTCTATCTAAGAATTGCCACCATATGGAGGACATGCTAGTGCATGCTATGGGCATGGAAAGGGGAAAATTTCCAACAAAATATCTAGGTTTCCCATTCGCCGGAGGTAATCTGCACGTCAAAGACTTTGCTGAATGCATTGATAAAGTGGAAGAAATGATTAATAGATAGTCGAAGCAAAAGACATCCATGGTGGGACGTATGATGCTGACAAAGGCTGTCATAGAAGGAATTTTTATCTTCTGGGTTCAACAAGGTGAAATTCCCGGTTCAGTCCTGGACTGAATAGAAATGAAGATGGTAATTTTTTTATGGGGAAGCGAACATCATCCCATGAAATATGCTAGATTGGCACCTCTAAGGGATGAAGTAGGTATGAATTTAAAAAAAACCCGAGGGACATCGCTAAATGGGGGACTATGCAGAGAATCATCACTTTCCAAGAGGGCACTTCTACATGGGAAAAGTGGATGTGAGACAGATATCCAAGAGGGTTGGACTTTACGCCAAAAACACGGGAGGGATATTCATGTACCATTAACGTTATGAAGGAGACTTGGAAACAAGTCAAACACTTGTTTGTTACTACAAATGATGCAGGTGGATGGAAACTTAGGAACCAGAAGATATGCATCTGGGAGGCTACTCGTTCAAGATGTGCAAAGGACCCCGTAGGAGAAAATATTTGGTCTGAAATATATGTGTCAAAATGGAGTATATGTGTGTATATAAAATTATACACACTATTCTTGCAACTCTGGATAGGATAAAGATATGGAATTATGATGCTTATATGTTATGCTTGCTATTCCAGGAGGGGGAGGAATCTCACAGCCACCTTGTGGCAGAGTGCAAGTTTACAAAAGAGATATGAGAGATCTTATGCAAAGATTTTAGTTTACAAATTCAGCTGCCTGATGATCCAAAAAGAATCTTATCCAGGTGTGGAAATGATGACAGGAAGAAACTTATGTTTGTTGGTCTATGCTATCACATATGGGAGGAAAGGAATTCCAGAAGACATCAAGGAGCGGCTACAGATGCTAGTAGCATTGCTATAAAAATATGTAAATGTGTTAGACATAAATTACACATTAGTTAGAAGTGTGAGTTGTTTTCTATTTTAGATGTATGGCGTTGTGCCTACATGTACTCTTGACCTCCTATAATTTTAGGAGGTTTTTAGAATATATTTACCTGATTCCGACATATATATATATGTGTGTGTGTGTATATGTATGTACTGTGTATGTATAATGAAAAGAGTTTATCATGAAACCATACGGAGCATGTTTATATTGTTGTTTTATATAGAGGGGGACTACCCTTTCAATGTAAATTCATGTAGGCCATGCAACCAACGTTCAATTTTTTAGTCATCATAAAGAAAACACATACAACTTTGAAATGGTAGATTGGTTTGCAATATTTTCACTTACTTGATGAAAGAAGATACCTTGATCAAGGACCACAGAATGATGGAATCTTCGGAAATATTACATTTCTTATTGATATTTTGAGTTGATAAGTTTCTCCTACCCTTGCACTTATACTGCTAGTATAACCATATGAGAATATTTGAGATATTGGAATGTGTAATTCTTGTGGTTGAAATTAAGAAAAAAAATCTAGAAAAATTAGAGCATGTAGAAAAATGGAACAAAGATTTGCATACATTAGGTTGGGGAAAAATACTTCTCTACTTGCTTTACTTCAACATAGACGTTTTAGGTTTTTTTCTAAATAAACAACATTGTGTGGCTTACCACTATTTTGATTATGCCAATTTTCTATCACATGGCTCATTTACTCTATCTTTTTTAATCTTTGCCCTATAAGATGGAAGACCAAATCACAACCATTAGTGATGAGCTGAAGGTTACAAAGCAAGGAGGGTACCAGAAGTACCCCTAGTAGGAAAGAAAGGGAGGGCTTAGACAAGCCCCAAAAGAAAGGAAAAAAATCCTAGTATACAAGGAGTCTAGCAACAAAAAACACATATGAGAGGGGAGAAGCACCCTAACAACATCATATGTCTTATAGGAGTCATTCATAAGGGAGTCAAAAGGGATAGAGCTAAGGCCAGGGTGATCATAAGGGTGGATGGTAGAAGGTAGAAGGGGCACCAAAGAATTTCATATTCAACAGCTTAATCTAGCTAGCATCGGGACCCCCTGTAAGCTTATGTGCAAATATAAGGCCAAATAGAACAAAGTGGGATAATAGCATCAGCAAATTCAGAGAATTAGACATAGTTATTTCTGTAGAACCAATTATTCCTCTCCTTCCATATAGACCAAAGAATAGTCATTTTGTTAATAGAAGAATAAAAGGTGTTGCTAGGGAAAATAGAAGAGGCACCAAAATGATAGAAATAAATCTCTGAATATAGATAGTCTGAGCGGTAAGGGGGATGAATAAGAAATTTCTTAGATATAAGGAGTGGGACCCAATAGGGGGTCCACTCCTTACTTCTAATGAGAAAAGACATACAACAACCTCATCCAAACAAAAACAAGATAAAATTTGCAAATTTAGAGGAGTGCATACCAAATTCACAATAATTATGTATTGAACAAAGATTATTGTAGAAATTGAATTAAACTAGACGATTACAAAAGTTATCATTATTCGTCTATTACCCACAAGGATATACTAGAAGGAAAGAAAAAACTAATCTGGATAGATCATCTATAGTGGCCAACTTGGACATCCTAGAACTTCTCAACAGCTATACATGAGAACTGCCTCCTGAATCTTGATCCACATGTGGCTCGCCTAGTGTGTGGTTTGGGAACAACACCCAGAAGAAGGAAAAAAGGAAAGTATGAATCCGTAAAAACTAAGAATGTGCAAAATAGAAATAATTAGAAATTTAAAATCTAAAACTAGTAGAAAGTTCCCAAACAAAGGGGGTTTGATAATGGAGTACATTTAAGAGAATATCCATGTAAATATATGAGGGGTTTAGTATAACAAGAAACAACATTAATTAATAGATATTTCTAAATACATGAATTTGAGTTAAAAGCAACAAAGTGTTTACATGTGATAAATTACAGAGCATGTAGGTCAGTAATATCACACCTACCATAAATAGGGGGTGAATAGGAAAAATACTTATATGCTTTAAGATATGGACTGAGCAGAAAAAATACACATCCATTCTATAATATGGGGTGAGTAAGGAGAGATAAACATCTTCTCAGAGTAGTCTATCACATCCACATGAAATTACACATAATGATTTATTCTAGTATGTCCATGTGATGCATAATAAAAGGTCAAGCAAGTTACTTCAAATAAAAAGGGATGATAAAATCTAAATTGTATCAAGTTGACTTTAAATAACCCATCAATAATAATTCCAAAAGTTCTTGTAACCAAAGAGATACCAAGTCTCATAGTACCAATTTTTATAATCATTTCTATTGATCACAATTTCTTTCCAAAAGATATTCCTCATATAGGAAAAATAGAATTTCAATTTTCATAGTGACCAAAAGAAATAGAGTAGACCCATATACCTTATGTTCATACCTACAATATAATAGGGTCAGAACCTTCTCCAAATAATGGTCCCAAACTACCTAATATCATTTCATATGCATTAATAAATTCCACTTAAATAAGTAAAAGCCTAAAATGACCTTCTTAATACCAATAAAATTGGTTATAAAACATGGACCAACCCATAGGACTTACATATCTGATTCTAGAAATATATTTATTATACTTTTATGTTTATTAAAAATCAAATATGTATTTGGAATATAATATTTTGGGCTTTATAAATCAAAATCAACTTAAGGGCAAACTTGCCTTCACATCACACATTGAAACTTTGATTTATTACAAGGAAAACTTGGGAAAATAAATAAATTAAATTCTATGTGATCAAGGAGAATCAACGTGATGAAACGATGATATTTCCCTTACTCTTGTGACAAAACAAGAACCAAAAGGGTAGTATATGGAAACATTAGAAAACTATTCTAACATCTTGCCAAGAAGCACGATACAGTGTGCTATTAGAAGAGGATCAACTTTGAGCCTTATTGCTTCTCAGTAGCATTAGATGCTAGTGTAGGGTTCATGAGATCATAATAAAGGAACTATACCCAAACAGGGGTACAACCTTCCTTAATGGTAAGTTTGATGCACAAAGGTTAGGAATTAAACTATGCTATAACTAGGGAAAAAGTTATCTATATAAACAATACAAAAACATTAGGTGAGGCTAACTGAGGAGAGAACCACCCCCCAAAATAATAGGGGGACACCAATCAGGTAAAGTTCCCAGGTGAAAGATGAGAGAAAGTAGTTTGTACCTTATAGGTAAAAGTGAAGGTCTTTGAGTCTTGTTTGAGGTTATGAAAGTGGTATGTGCTCTTAGTGGAGGTTACAAAGGTTTGAATCCTTGTCATGTATCTCTAGAAGGTTGAATGAAGGTGGGACTCAAATTTAAGGACATAAATGAAAAAGGTAGGTATTTTCAGTGGGAAAGTGTTTGTGGTGGTGCAAAGACTTTTTTCAAAGGGTTATAAGAGAGTACAAGGATATGGTTTTATAGGGGAGGGGTCACAATGATGTCAATGGGTCAAGGTTGGTTTTAAGAGTATAAAAGATGAAACCCTAGCAACTGGGGTACAAATGATGAATAAATTAGGGTAAAAACTAATAAAAATAGTGAATACTTTAAAAAATTACAACTATGCCTTTGACCAATCATATTACATCATTTTCAAAATATAGAGCTCTCTCTTCTCCTTTTTTCAAGAATTTTTTATCTTTTTATACTTTACTTCCTTGCCATGAAAACTACCCATCCCCACCACTCCTTTTCTGCCAAACTCTCCCCATTTAATTCCTTAAATATTATGTTGTATTTCTCTATCCCTTCATCTCATTATAGTGGTTTCTTATTTTCTCCTAACTACCCACGACCAAAAAAAAGTTTCTTCTAATTCTTCTCTGATTCCCCATCACCACTCCAACATCCAATAATACATTGCCTTTGTTTGCTTCTTTTTGATTGCATTACATAAACAAGCATTCAATGGAACATGCTTGTCTGATTTCATAGGAAATTTATCTGCATCCATCTCAACACCAACAAAGAAGAAGCAGCAGCAACAACAACACAACCACCATTCACATTGTACAAACCACCTCAATGTTGGTAGTGCATAGGTAGGGTCCCAGGGAATCAAATAAGTAGGAGGTTTCTATAAGGACCCTGACCTGAGTTTTGGGGTAACCCTATTTGTTTCAGTCTAATAGTGTGCTTATAACCTTTCTCTAATATTTTGAGATGTGATTAGGACTTGTGGAGAAGTTAAATCTTCATTTTGAGCTTGCTTGGTTGATATTTGTGCTTTCTGTGCTAGTTTTGGTGCGAGTTGCAATTTTCCCAATATAGGGGGTTGGTGTGCAATCGGCCACCTCTAGAGTTTTCCTTCTCCCTCGTGGGTTTTTAGGGAGAGTGTGGTGCTTTGCGGAGCCTTCTTTGGCTCTTGTTTGGGTAGTATCACCCTTAGTGGAGATTAGGGTTTTCTAGGGTTCGGATGCCTTAGCCTTGTAACCTTGTTGTATTGCCTTGACTGAGGTCATGATCTAGAGCCTGTTGTGGGGTGTTGTGGTTGTGGCACTTTCCCCTTGGTGTGTTGGTCATGATCAAGGTTGTCTTGGGTCAAGATGGAGGTTGGAGAGGTATGATTTGACCTAGGCTTTTTGGGTGTTCTTGGTGTCGCGACCTTGGGGCCCTAGGTGTGTCGCGGTCACGACATAGGGTCGGTTACATGGATGTTCGAGATCCTACCTAGGGAGTATCACCATCTCTTGCATTAGGACCTTATGTGGTTTCATGTGGCTACATGTTGGTCCTTTTAGTGGACAAGCGTTCCTTTGGAGCTCTATCATGCTGACACCTCATCCTTTGCCTTACCTCCCTCCTCCTTTGCTATATGAACCCTCTTCTCTCCATGCAAGTGGTTCTTTTCAGTCGTCTTCTTCCTCCCTTCTCTTTTAATCACCCTTGGAGCTTGGTGGAGCAAGTAGGTGTGCTCTTGGTGCCTTGGAGGTGGCTCATCCCTTGCATGTGGTGATAGTGGTGATCCTTGGCCATCTTTAGCTATGGTAAGTGCTTTATCTTCTTTGTTTGGTGTTCCTTCAGATCTTCTATCCTATATTTTTCCTTCTTCTCAGCCTTGGGCCATGTGTTGCCAAGGTGACGCTCTTGTGGGTGAGAGAGAGAGAGTTTCTTTTCTCTTTTTTCCCTTCTTTCTTTTGTTCAGTTTTGGGGTTTTTCTCTCTCTTCTTGAGCTAATCCTTTGATCCAGTGTTTCTCTCTTCTTGAGGTGCTCTTGTAGCTGAGAGTGGAGATTTTGGTGGAGTTTCTTCTACCCTTGGATCGTGTGCTTGGATCTCTAGCTCTTGGAGCTTGGAGCTTTGGTGGTGATCTTCTTTAGGTGGGTTATATAACACAAAACCTTCTCCATTATTGCACTTCTTGATATGTTGTGTTGTTGTTTTCTTTCTTTAAGATTTCCTCTATCATGTTAGCATATGAATCTTAACCCTAGAATTCATTTGGTAAGAGTTATCATGCTTGGAAGTAACCTGAAACCCTAACCTTCTTGTATTAGGTTTGGGAAGAGTTATCATGCTTGGAAGCAACCTGAAACCCTAACCTTCTTGTATTAGTTTTAGGTAGAGATGATGATATGGAGTTTCTTCCTCATGTTTGACCCTTGATCTATCCCCCATGCTTGGTGTTCGTACATCTAGAAGTAAGTGAGATGCTAGTTTCAGTTTTGGCCATCTTGGCTATGGTTCCTCTTCCTTTAGTCATGCATTTCTTGGACCCTTACTTTAGGGCTCGTGGATTTTGGTTTGTTTGAGTCTCCTTCCATAGTGATCATGGTTCTTTCTTTCAAACCTATCTTGGTGACCTAGGTGTTTACCTATTGGTGTAGTTGCTACCAAGAAGGTTTGGTGGTCGAGGCATGGGTTTGGGTGTTGCGGTCGTGATATGGCCCATTGGGTTGGTCCCGACCTTGTTGGCCTCAGTCGAGGTGTCTCTTCTTGTGGTGGTGTTTGACCTAGAGATGTTGGATTGAAACCTTTAGATCCTAGCATCCTTGAAACCCTTAGCTTCTTACCTTAGCTTGGTGGAGGCAGCCCTTGGAGTGGTGGTCGCAACATGTTGGTGTTGAGGCACCGTAGTCGTGACACAAAGTTTCTTGAGGAGCTTGGCCTCAACATGATGATGACATACTATGGAGTGTGGTCGCGACCCATGTGCCTAAGTGGTTAACATGTAGTGATGGTCGGTGGTAGTGAAACCTATACAAACATCTAATGTTGTTTATGCATACATATGTGTTATGTTGTGTTGTAGGTCTCTAATTTTCTCTAATGATGTTGATTCATCCTGACACACTCCATGATGGTGGAGGGAGGTGGTTCTAGGGTGGTTGGTTGACCCTCACCTTATGGGCCCTGATCAGAAAAAGTGAAAACCCTAAACCCTAACAGTGAATAAGTCTTTCTTATACCTTTATCATGGATGGATATGATGTTATGTGATTATCTCTCTCTTAATTATGATCTTCTAATCATGCATGTGTTGTGGAATCAATTATCATAGCTAATAGGTGCTATGATGGCTATGATGTGAGACAAGGATTGAATATGCCCTTGTGAGGCATGTTGATTATGTAGGTGGTACAGGAATATGGCAGTTGAGCCTTAGGACCTACAGTGGTTATTGTCCTGACATGAGAGGATGTTTACTACTGATAAAGTTGAGGGATTGATATCTCGTGGCATGTTTCTTTGTTGATGACGATGTGATTGGCAATCATACATGCATCATGTGGTGATAGTGTGACAAGTTCACATCCTATGTATTATATCTACAGGAAGAATGTTATTCCTTTATATTGTAGAATTTGTTATGGTTTTATATGTTGTAACTTGATTGATGCTAAAAGACACTTACATGACCTAGATAATAAAGTGGAACCTAATCATGTAGCTTCCCTTGTGGAATAGATCCATTCAGTGTCAGCATTAGCTGAATGGTAAAATGAGTACAACTCAGAGCGCATATTTTTGAATATGTGGGGGTGAGGACAAATATCCCCTTACATCTAGGATATGTGATATAGGATTGGGTACGGTCCATACCCTGGTAGAAGTGTGGCTTTGGGCAATAGCTCAGTGATATGTGATACAGGATTGGTTTTGGGCCATAGCCTGGAGGAGTGCGGCTATGGGTCGTAGCTTAGTTTCATTAGCATCATGACCTATACCAAGGTGGGCTAGGTTTGTAAAACTAGAGTATATGTAGCTGGTAGTAGTATGAATGATGATGTCACTGTAGGTTCACTCGTACTGACAAGGGGGTGAGGTCATGGATTCTAGCTCTTCCACTAGACCTTGTATGGCACCAATTTTGACTTAGAAATGGTTGGTTGGATTTGGATGGTACGACTCAAATCCTCGATGCATAATAAAATACATAAACAGTCGTGTAGTATACATGTATAAGATCAAATATAAAAGTATTGGACGAGGACTTACTTGCTTTTATATAGTATAGTGGTTAGTAAATATACATGTTCTTCATATTCCTTTTATGATTTTAAGATGTTTCATGATCTAATAGTAATTTCTTACTATGTTGATAATGATTACATGCTTATCATAGTTGTAACTTTATTGCATTGCTTTAATCATCTTATCCATGTTAATAATAGTGTTGGTGGAGAGTTATATCTCCCACTAAGATTTGGAATCTCACCATGTGGGTTCCCCACATCCTTTTAGGTGGACGTGCAAGAGGAGGCAGAGATCATGCAGCTGAGGTTGAGCAGCAACAAGAGGGACAGTAGCTGACAAGGTTGGAAATGTTGTTGGGTCTTCTTTTGTTGTTAGAGCCCTAGAGTCATCCATGTACACTCAAATCTTTGGGATGGTTGTTGGACGTGTTTCGTGGATGAGTTTCGATATGTGTTTGGCATATGTAATCTTTTTATGTGTGGACATATGTATATATGTATGTATATATGTTCAAAATAGGTTCTCTTATAACATGTTGATGGAATGCCTGGGAAGTATCCTTTGACATGAAAGGACTCATATGTAAAGGTTCTTGCTGTTTGGATCTGAATGAAAATGGTTTTAATTTCTAATGTTTTCCAATAATCCGTTTGTTTAAGCTTGTTTCCGCAATTAGTTTTGGGTTGTCATGTGGCTTATGGCATGGGAGGTGCCACATGAGAGGTTGGTATTAGAGCTTTAGGTTCTCTGAGTGTAAAGGGACCTAGGACTAAGGTTTGTGTATATTTTTATGTCCTACAATATGTCTTATAGTGACACCTACTTATACAAAAGAAGTAGAAAAGCCTAAAGATGTCAGGAGAACATGAAGAACACACTGCTGAGAGTAGTGTCAGTGCACTAGGTGGTGGTGCAAGGAACAAATCATGAGAAGATCGGGTGCTTGAGTGTCCCTAGTTTGACCTAGACATGATTGAAAACCCTTCCTTTCAGTCTCTTTTTGGCTAGTTTATGGTTGTGATGACGTATATGGCGGACAGGATGCCCGCACCTCAGCCTAGGGCACTGGTTCCCAATGTGGAATCTTTGAGGACTGGTAAGACCTTTGAGTGGCTTTGCCATTTTGGAGTAGTGGAGTATGCTGGGACGGCTGATCCGGTGGATGTTGATCTATGGATTATTGAGCTTGAGAAAGCATTCAAGATCCTCAACAATCTGGAGGAAAATAAGGTTAAGCATGTGGTGTACATTCTAAAAGGGAGTGATGGCCATTGGTGGTCCATAGAAGAGGAGAAGAGGCTCAGAGTGGTTGTAGGTTGGGAGGATTCTGACATGAGTTCATAAGTCGGTACGTTCCATGGACCTATCTGGATGAGAAGATCAGTCAGTTTGAGCAGATCCGGTAAGGACCCATGACGATCAATGAGTACGAGGCTAAGTTTATGGAGCTTCTCCGATTATGTCCTCACATGGATGCTACAGAGGATGAGCAGATTCATCATTTTGAGAAGGGATTGCTGAGTTGTCCACCCCGGTGGTTGCTTTGGAAAATTGGGAAAGGTTTTCCATATTTTTGGAGTTTATCTAGAGGATAGAGTGATCTATGATATAGAAATGGGAGATGAGAGCCAGGAAGAGGTATGCACAGTTTTAGGGGTATTCTTCAGGAGGCTTTAAGAAACTAAGGTTTTATGCACCACCAGTGTCGCAAAAGTTCAGTGCTCTTCCGTAGTGGTCATCAACTAAAGGTAGAGATCGTAGCTTTCCACATGTTGGAGCTCACATCACCACATCAGTGTTAGTGTTGGGGCCGTCTAGACCGTAGTTTGAGACTCGAGTTTGCTACAAGTGTGAGAAGACTAATATCTAAAGTGTGAGTATCCAGTTAGGGATGATGAAGTGACCCAACAACTGAGGTAGAGCCAACAAGACTGTTAGAGTTATAAAAATAGTGGTGCTGGAGGACGAGGACGTGGCCAAGCGTCGTAAGATGGATCGTCTGCTTAGGGAAGCAGAGGACGGGGGAGACAGTAGGTAACAACTAGATTCTATGCTATGAGTCAGCTGAAGGTGGTGGTCAACCTGCGAGTAGTGACACTTGAGATGGAGTTATTTCATTTTGATTTGTCTTCTTCTTTCTTCATATCTATTTTGGTTGACCCGAGTCGTGAAGTGTTTGACAGTTGTCTTTTGCCTGTTAGTCGTAAGAAGGATCACTTGTTGTTAGAAACCCCATTAGTTGGTTCTACAGTGTTGCACGAGTTTCATCCTTCATGTGTCCTCTCCTTTTCGGGGCACAACATCCAAGTAGATATCATACCACTTAACATGCATGGGTTCGATGTAATCCTTGGAATGGACACCTTGGAGAAGTATAGAGTGGTCTTGTATTGTAGTTCCAAGCAGGAAACATTTATAGATGGTGGTAAGACATAGATGAGATAGGAAGATTCTTCTAACGTGTCTGGTGTCAATGATGATGGCAGGGAAGTCGTTGAGACATGGTTGTGAGGCGTTCTTGACACATGTGCTGGATACTGAGGTGAGGAGTCCTAGTATTCAAGAAGTACCAATTGCTAGAGAATTTGAGGTCGTGTTTGTTGAGGAGTTTCCAGATGTTACCCCACCTTGAGAGAATGATTTTGAGATCAATCTGGTTCCCATCACGCAACCAATAGCTCATACACCGTATAGGATGGATCTGACAAAGATGGCAGAGTTGAAGAGACAGTTGTAAGAGTTGCTTGAAAAAGGTTTCATCATGATGAGTACATCATCGTGGGGTGCTCCGATGTTGTTTGTAAAGAAGAAGGATGAGTCTATGAGGTTGTGTATAGACTATATACAGTTGAATAAGGTGACAATAAAGAATAAGTACCCCTTACCAAGGATAGATGACCTATTTGATCAGTTGTCTGGGGTGGCAATTTTCTCAAAGATAGACCTAAGGTCAGGATATCACCAATTGAGGATCAAAGAAGATGACATACCTAAGTCGGGTTTTAGGACGAGGTATGGTCACCATGAGTTCATGGTTATGACCAATGTACAAGCAACATTCATGGACTTGATGAACAGGGTGTTCTGACCGTTTCTTGACTAGTTTGTGGTTGTCTTTATAGATGGCATCCTGATATATAGTCACAACAATCATCATCTTTGTCAGGTGATGCAGTCCTATTTTAGGGCTCCATCCTATGCCATTTTGTACTTAAGTTGCATCTAAACATGTTAGATTACAAGTCTTTTTTCCAAATATGATTATCATTGCAAATATGCTTATGGATGTTCTTTGCACTATTTTTCAGGTACTTGGACCATGCTTAGATGGAAGAGAGAGAGGGAGGGAGTTCTAGGGTTCCCCCACTCAAGGAGGGACCCAAAGAAGGCCCCAAAGTCTCCCTCAACCTACCTCCAGTGGCCAAGAATCATCCCTAAGCAAAGACATCCGAAAATGACAAAGTCAGAAGAGAAATCAAGTCATGCAAGCCTCACCACGGCTGTGGCCACAATGCCACGGTCGTGCATTTATTGCCAAGATCCAACAGTTTCAATAGGTAAATTCCACAGAGTCCCACGGCTGTGGCCTCCCAGCCACGACTGTGGCCAGTGAAGACACCACGACCATGGCCATCAGCACAGTCGTGGCCTCGAGAAGAGAAAATGGTCGTGGGCTCCTCCCATGGGCGTGCGTTTATTGATCAAGAAGTTAGTTGCCGACAGGGTTTTTTGCCCAGAACGCCACAACCATGGCCAAGTCGCCATGACCTTGGCCGAAGACGATCAAGACGACCGTGGCCCCTCCCACGGTCACCTCCTCCTCCTCCAAAACGGTCATGTTAAGCCACACGGCCGTGGTGCATGTTACCCACCACGACCATGGCACTCTGCCACGGCCATGGCCACCACCATACTTCGCTTTTTCACCATTTCCTTCATACCACGACCGTATTCACCTCACCACGACTGTTCCCCACTACCCTCACCATGGCCGTGGCACACCCACCACGACCGTGGTGATCACCTACCCTACACAACTTTGCACTGCTTTTCCTATTATACCCCCACTTAGCCCTAACTCCTATATAAGCACTAGTTGCTTCTAGGGCTCGAGAGAGAGCACCCCCTAGCCGCTACCCAGCTACTCCCTCACTACTCCTTGCATCCATTACTCCCATCCACCTACTTTCCTTGCATTTAATCCCATTTCCACCCACTTTCCACTCATTTCCACCATAGAAACCTAGTTTCTCTAGGTTTCTATCCATCCATTCCCCTATTTCCATGCTCTTGGGCACCATTAGAGGAGGAGGCTCGTGGATGGCAGTAAGGAGGTGAAGAATTCAAGCTTCATCAAGCATCCATGGTGTTTCCTACTCTCTTTCCCTTCTCCTTTGTTTCTATTTTGATCATGTATAGCTAAGCCCCCCTTTGGTGGGTTGTTTGGGGCAAAAATGTGACTTTGATACCATGTTGGGGGAATATAATTTGTAATGAACATATTTCACTTCTATGATGATTGCCTTTGCTTGTATCTCGTTTCCCATTACTTGTGCATGTGATTGTTGTTTAATTACATTAATTGCTTGCCCTGTGGTGTTTGAAGACATTTGCCTCTAGGATGTTTTGGTTTCTATGTAGCTATCATAGGATTGGCTCCTAGGTCCTTAATTTGGATCCCTAGCTAGCCCCCTATCTTCCTACATAATCACCTTCTTCCTAAATGCAAATGTGAGTTCTAAGTGACTAGTATAAGTGTGATTAGTGCAATTGCCTAGGATTTCCTAAAGGCTGAGGTGGCTAGTGGCATGAGGTCAAATATCCTCATCTCTACTCCCATCCTTACCCTTGGTCCTCAATTGACTAATACCACTTATCCTAGAGACCTAGACTTGGTAAGTCCTATGAGAATTACACCTAGCCCTAGTTCTCCAACTAGTAGCATAGGGTACATCCACATAGCACCCACCTTGTTGTTTGGTTTGGTATTCTAGAATGAAATATGTGAATTGCTTATTATGGTGACATCCCCCAATTAATGTCAAGGTCACATTCCCAAATGGCCCACCTCCTTCATCTAATTTCTTAAAACCTTAATTGCTCTGTTTGCTTGTTAATTCTAGTGTAGTTCAAATTGCTTTAATTAACTTAGTTGATTGCCTAGTTTCTCTAGCTAAGTGTTAATTTAGGTCTTTGATCTTGATTAGTGGTTAACTTAGGCTCTCAATTGCTAGTTGCTTGCTTAGTCTAGTGTTAGTTTGTTCTTTCTCTTGTTTAGATAGCTTGTTGACTTAAATTGCTAATTTAGCCTTTTGATAACTTAGTTTCAATTGTTGCTTTTCCTACTCGCTCACTTAGCTTAATCAACAACCAACCAACCTTTTAAACCCTAAAAACCTTACTCTCTGCAATAGGAACGTAGCCCACACCGTCTAACTCTAGTGCCCCCTCTATCTCCGTGGATCGACCTTGTACTTGCCGCCTCACCTATACTACGACAACCCCGTGCGCTTGCGGGCGTAGTGTCTTAGTAGACGTAGGTAGTTAGTGTAGGTCTTACAAATTTCGAAAGCATAAGATCCCACATCACGTGCGCTCCGACCTCGTGGGGTGTAAAAGCACCACTAGCGGGGACGCACCATCAGGCATTGAACATTATGAGGTAGCATCAGTTTATACCAAATTCAGTAAGTGTGAGTTCTGGTTAAAGAAGGTAGCTTTCTTAGGGCGCATTATATCTATTGAGGGTTTTCATGCAAATCATAAGAAGGTTGAGTCAGTGACAAAGTGGAAGCAACCAAAAAAGTCGACAGAAGTTTGTAGTTTTCTAGGTTTGGCAGGCTATTACAAGAGGTTCATCAAGGACTTTAGATTTATCACTTTGCCCCTAACAAAGTTGATGTGAAAGGATGTGCCATTCGTCTAGAATGACAGATGCCAACGTGCTTTTCAGCCATTTTAGGAAAAGTTAACAAGTGCATCAGTTCTGGTCTTACCTGAGCAAGGAAAGGGATACATAGTATTATGTGATGTGTCCAGACATGGTTTCAGTTGTGTACTGATGCAGGACAAGCAAGTGGTTTCTTTTGCTTCTCGATGGCTTAAGAAACATGAGAAGAATTACCTGACCCATGATCTAGAGTTCACTATCATAGTCCATGCTTTAAAGATCTGGAGACACTACCTTTATGGCGAGAAGTGTTAGATATTCACAAATCATAAGAACTTGAAGTACATCTTTTTACAATAGGAGTTGGACATGAGGCAACGGCAGTAGATGGAGTTAATCAAGGATTATGATTGCATGATTGATTACCATCCAGGGAAGGCAAATGTTGTGGCAGATGTGTTGAGCAGGAAGTCTTCCTCTTCGCATATAGATAGAGCCCAGTTGAGCTCTTTGGTGTGCCATAAGTGAGACACGTTGATCTCCCTACGTCAGATGAATATTAAGCTAGAAGTTTCTCTGCTAGAAGGATTATTAGCACAGTTTTAGGTGAAGCCTATGATGAGACAACAAATCATAGAGGCACAACAATTTGATACTACGATACAACAGCTTAGATTAGAGTTTTACAGTGAGAAGCATGATGGATTCCATGATTCAAATTATGGGATGGTCGGTCACCATGGTAGAGTAGTGGTACCTGATGCTAATGACCTAAGGAAGATGGTGTTGGAAGCTTCTCACTCATCCATGTATGCTATGCACCCACGTAGTACCAAGATGTATCACAATCTAAAGGATATGTATTGGTGGCCTGGCTTGAAGAGGGGCATGGCTGAGTTCATGGAGAGATGCGTTGTGTGTCACCAGGTTAAATTTGAGCATCAAAATCCTACTGGAACGTTGCAACCATTACCTATACCATAGTGGAAATGGGATTGTGTGACTATGGACTTTGTGGTTGGTATGCCTAGGGCAGCCAAAGGTCATGATTCCACCTAGGTGATTGTTGATAGGTTGACCAAATCAGCACATTTTCTTCCTGTGAAGATGACGTATACAACAGAGAAGCTTGTCTAGATCTATATTGATGAGATGGTATGTCTGCATGGTGTTTCAGTAACTATCATGTCTAATAGTGGCCCTCAGTTTACTAGTCACTTTTAGGAATGACTGCTCACAGCTTTGGGTATGCAGTTGAGGTTCAGCATTGCCTTTCACCCTCTGACAGATGGTCATTCTGAGAGTACCATTCAGACCTTAGAGGATCTTTTGAGAGCTTGTGTTCTTTAGTTTTTGGGCAGTTGGGACATACATGTCAGTTTGATAGACTTTGCCTACAACAATAGTTATTAGTGTAGAATCGACATGGCACCATATGAAGCATTGTATGGGATGCGTTGCAGGTCTCCGTTGTATTGGTATGAAATGGGATACTACTAGCTTCTTGGTCCTAAGCTTGTGCAGTAGAAGAAAGAAAAGACCAAAATGATCCAACAACATGTCAAAGTAGCATAGGATAGATAGAAGTCATATGTAGATAATTGCCGTAGACCCTTGGAGTTCTAAGTGGGAGACCAAGTGTACCTCAAGGTCTCTCCTTGGAAAGGTGTTCTAAGTTTTAGGAAGAAGGGTAAGTTGGCTCCCAGGTTTATGGTACCTTACCTAGTGATGGTACGTGTTGGGAAGGTGGCCTATAGGTTGGAGTTACCACCTGAGTTGCACATGTTGCACCCAGTGTTCCATGTGAGTATGTTGAGAAAGTTCCATCCGGATACAAAGTTGATGTTACAGCATGTGGAAATGGAGCTTAATGAGGACATGTCCTATGTTTAAGGTCCAGTGTTGATCCCTGATAGAAGAGTGAAGAAGTTGAAGAAGAAGGACATAGTGCTTGTGAAGGTTTTGTGGCATAACTTTGGTGTAGAGGAAACCACGTGGGAGCTAAAGGAAAAGATGAAGAGGAATTACCCCCCTTTTTCTCTTAGGATTTTGGGGCAAAATCCTTGTTAGGGGTTTATGACTTGTAAGGATCCTGACCTAAGTTTTGGGGTAACCCTATTTGTTTTATTCTGATCATGTTCTTATAACTTTTCTCTAATCTTTTAAGATGTGATTAGGGCTTGTAAAGAGGTTAAATCTCCATTTTGAACTTGTTTGGTTGATGTTTGTGCTTTCTGTTCTAGTTTTAACTCAAGTTCCCATTTACCCCATGTAGGGGGTTGATGTGCAATTATCCACCTCTAGAGTGTTCCTTCTCCCTCATGGCTTTTTGAGGGAGGGTGTGGTGCTTGAAGGTGACTTGTTTTTCTCTTGGTTGGGTAGTATCACCCTTAGTGGAGATTAGGGTTTTCTAGGGTTTGGGTGCCTTAGCCTTGTGACTTTGTTGTTTTTCCTTGACCTAGGTAGCCACTTAGAGCCTATTGTGGGGTGTCACGATCACAACACTTTCCCCTTGGTGTTTGGGTTGGGTTGAAATGGAGGTTGGAGAGGTATGTTTCTACCTAGGCTTTTTGGGTTGTCTTGGTGTCACGACCTTGGGACCCTAGATTTGTCACAGTCACGACATAGGGTCAATTTCTTGGATGGTTAAGATCCTACCTAGGGAGTATCACCCTCTCTTGCATGAGGACCTTATGTGGTTGCATGTGGCTGCATGTTGATCATTTTAGTGGACAAGTGTTCCTTTAGATCTCTATCATGCTAACACCTCATCCTTTGTCTTACCTCCCTCCTCCTTTGCTATATGAACCCTCTTCTCTCCATGCAAGTGGTTCTTTTCGGTCATCTTCTTCCTCCATTCTCTTGTGCTCGCCCTTGGAGCTTTGTGGAGCAAGTAGGTGTGCTCTTTGTGCCTTGGAGGTGGCTCATCCCTTACATGCGGTGATAGTGGTGATACTTGGCCATCTCTAGCTCTGGTGAGTGATTTATCTTCTTTCTTTGGTGTTCCTTTAGATCTTATACCATGTCTTCTTCCTTCTTCTCAGCCTTGGTGCATGTGTTGCCAAGGTTACACTCTTGTGGGTGAGAGAGAGAGAGAGAGAGTTTCTTTTCTCTTTGCTCCCTTCTTTCTTTGGTTTGGTTTTGGGGTTTTTCTCTCTCTTCTTGAGCTAATCATTTAACCATGGTGTTTCTCTCTTCTTGAGGTTCTCTTGTGGCCTAGAGTGGAGCTTTTGGTGGAGTTTCTTCTACCCTTGGATCGTGTGCTTGAAACTCTAGGTCTTGGAGCTTGGAGCTTTGGTGGCGATCTTCTTTAGGCGAGTTAAATAACACAAAACCTTCTCTATTATTGCACTTCTTGATATCTTGTGTTGTTATTTTCTCTCTTTAAGATTTCCTCTATCATGTTAGCATATGAAGCTTAACTCTATAATTCATTTGGGAAGAATTATCATTCTTGCAAGAAACCCAAAACCCTAACCTTCTTGTATCAATTTTGGACAGAGATGACGATATGGAGTTTCTTCCTCACATTTGACCATGATCTAGCCCCCATGCTTGGTGTTTATACATATAGAAGTAAGTGAGAGGCTAGTTTTGGTTTTGGTCATCTTGTCTATGGTTCCTCTTCCTTTAGTCATGCTTTTCTTGGACCCTTGATTTAGGGCTCGTGGAGATCGATTTGTTTGAGTCTCCTTCCATAGTGATCATGATTCTTGCTTTTGGAGATGTTTTGGTGACCTAGGTGTTTACCCTTTGGTGTAGTTGCAACCTAGGAGGTTTGGGCATCGAGTGCATGGGTTTGGGCATTGTGGTCGTGACATGGCCCATTGGGTTGTCCGTGACCTAGTTGGCCTTGGTCAAGGTGTCTCTTCTTGTGGTGGTGCTTGACCTAGAGATGTTGGGTTTGAACCTTTAGAGCCTAGCAGCCTTGAAACCCATAGCTTCTTACCTTAGCTTGGTGGAGACATCCCTTAGAGTGGTGGTCATGACATGTTGGTGTTGATGTGACAAGGTCACGACACAGAGGTGCTTGAGGAGCTTGGCCGTGACATGATGGTTGAAGGGTGGAGTGAAACCCTAACCCTAATGCCATGAGCACGACATGTTGAAGGTGGTCATGACATGGTGAGGGAGTAGGTCGAGGAACCCATGGTGTATGTTGTGGTCGTGACATACTATGGAGGGTGGTCATGACCCATGTGCCTAAGTGGTCAACATGTAGTGATGGTAGGTGGTGGTGAAACCTATACGAACATTTAATGTTATTTATGCATACATATGTGTTATGTTGTGTTGTATGGTCTCTAATTTTCTCTAATGATGTTTCTTCACCCTAGCACACTCCATGATAGTGGAGGGTGGTGGTTCTAGGGTGGTTGGTTGACCCTAACCTTGTGTATCCTAATTGGAAAAAGTGGAAACTCTAAACCCTAACAGTGAATAAGTCTTGCTTATACCTTTATCATGGATGGTTATGATGTTATGTGATTATCTCTCTCTTGATTGTGATCTTCTAATCATGCAGGTGTTCTAGAATTGATTATCATAGCTAGTGGTTGTTATGATGGCTATCATGTGAGACAAAGATTGAATATTCCCTTGTGAGGCATGTTGATTATGCAGGTGATACAGGAATATGGAGGTTGAGCCTTAGGACTTACAGTGGTTATTGTCCTGACATGAGAGGGTGTTCTACTAATAAAGTTGAAGGATTGATATCCCATGGCATGTGGCTTTTTTGATGATGTTGTGATTGGAAATAATACAGGCATCATGTGGTGATAGTGTGACAAGTTCACATCCTATGTATTATATAAGTGGGAAGAATGTTATGCCCTTATCTTGTAGATTTTTTATGGTTTGATATGTTGTAACCTGATTGATACTAAAAGATACTTAAATGACCTAACTAATCAAGTGAAACCTAATCATGTATTTTTCCATGTGACATAGATCCATTTAGTGTCAGCATTTGCTAAATGGTGAAAAGAGTTTAACTCAGAGCGCATATTCATATTTTTGAATATGCGGGGGTGAGGACGAATATGCCCTTGCGTGCAAGATATGTGATACAAGATTGGCTACGGGCCATACCCTGGTAGGAGTGCGGCTTTGGGCCATATCTCAGTGATATCTGATATAGGATTGGCTACAGGCCATACCATGTAGGAGTGCGGCTACGGGTCATAGCTCAGTTTCACTAGCGTCATGACCTGTACCAAGGCGGGCTAGGTTTGTACAACTAGACTATATGTCACTGGTAGCAGTCTTACTAATTATGTCACTGTAGGTTCACTCTTACTAACTGAGGGGTGAGGTCGTGGATTCTATCTCTTCCACTAGACCTTTTATGGCACCGATTTTGACTTAGTTGTGCTTGGTTGGATTTGGGTGGTATGACTCAATACCTTGGGGCATAATAAAATATGTAAATAGTCATGTAGTATACTTGTATAGGATCAAATATGGAAACATTAGATGAGGCCTTAATTGCTTTTATATAGTATAGTGGGTAGTGAATATACATGTTCTTCATATTCCTTTTATGATGTTAAGATGTTTCATGATCTAATAGTAATTGCTTATTCTATTAATAATGATTACATGCTTATCATGCTTGTAACTTTATTGATTTGTTTTAATCATCTTATCTATGTTAATAATAGTGTTGGTGGAGAGTTATATGTCTCGCTGAGATTTGGAATCTCACCCTATGTGTTCCCCACATCCTTTTAGGTGGAAGTGCACGAGGAGGCAGAGATCGTGCTATTGAGGTTGAGCAGCAACAAGAGGGAAAGTAGTTGACAAGGTTGGAATTGTTGTTGGGGGTTCTTTTGTTGTTAGAATCCTTGAGTCATCCCTATACACTCAGGTCTTTGGGATGGTTGTTGTATTTTTTTAATGGATGATTTTTGATACGTGTTTCTCATGTGTAATCTGTTTATATGTGGACATATGTGGATATGTATGTATATATGTTTGGAACAGGTTCTCTTATAATAGGCTGATGGCATGCATTGGAAGTATCCTTTGACATGAAAGGACTCATATGTAAAGGTTCTTGCCATTTGGATATGAATGAAAAAGGTTTTGATTTACAATGTTTGTTGATAATCCACTTGTTTAATCTAGTTTCCATGATTAGTTTTGGGTCATCATGTGGCTTCGCGCGGGAGGTGCCACAGTTTCATCAAGTTTTCCCTCTTGTAAGATGACATATTATCTGCAATGTGCATCTACAACATCTGGTATGGTTAATGGGTGGTGGCATAGAAGCACATCTTGGCTCCTTGGTGTGGTCCATCTCCTCTTAGACACGGTAGGTAACAACAAAATCCATCATAGATGTTGGTGGGTCATCCACATTTGCTCACAATCAAAATAGGTGCCACGAACATCATCTTGGATTGGTGGTACCCTGCCTAGACCAAACTTGGCACAATATCACTACCCACATATGTGGATCTGCCTAGATTAGGGATCATCATCTCCCTCACACCCTCACTCATCAAGGTACCAACCTCACTTATCTTTTGGTGTATCACCTTCACCATATCTTTGTGCATCACCTTCATCATACTTTAGTGTAATGTCTTTACCTCACTTTAGTATAACATCTTCACCTCACTTAGTATAACATCTTTAACTCTCTTGGGTGTAACATCTTCACCTCACTTGGGTGTATCATCTTCACCTCACTTTGGTGTAACATCTTCACCTTACTTGGATGTATCATCTTCATCTCACTTTGGTGTAACATCTTCATCTTACTTGGTGTATCGGTCACACTATGCTCTAGGGTTTCAACCTCACTATAAATTTGTGTGTCGGTCATGACACAATCACTTGTGTTCCCCTGGCACATCAAAGTGATATCAGTTTTGAGGTGCTTAAGGCGATATAGATCTTGAGGTGCTTCAAATTGATATCGGTTTAGAGGTGCTTCAAAGTGATATCAGTTTTAAGGTGCTTCAAAGTGATATTGGTTTAGAGGTGTTTCAAAGTGATATCGGTTTCTATCATCTTCAAGCTCCAAACTTCATCCATTAACACTCTAGTTCATGGACAACATCCCCATATATCCATTAGATCTCATAGATTCATCATTCAATTAAGGGAAATCAAAATTGAGAGGGAATCACCTAGTATTGTACAATTGAAAGTGAATAACAATAGAATTGAAATAGAGTTGGTAACCTACCTCAAGATCACCACTAGAGCTTCAAGCTTCAAAGATCCATGTTCCCAAGATTGAAGATTACCTATTTAAAGGTCTAATATTTGGCTATAGCTTCACCTCCATCAAGAAGAAGGCATCATAATTAGAAACTTGGTGAAGAAGAAAAGAAAGAAGGAATTATAATCCGAGATACATAATTCTCCAAGGTTGAAGATGGTCATGTCATCACCTTAGACAAGATGCTAGACCTCCTTCCTATTCCTCAAGATTTTATGATTGTCCAATAAGAAAGGTATGATATGAGGGTCAAAATGTTGACTAGTAGGTAAAAATAGATGCTTATATAGTTGAGGCTCATAAAAGAGTCTACATGAGAGGTGTCAACACCATATGTAACTAGGTGACATGCGTCAATGCATGGTGGCACCATGCAACCATAATTATCTCATTATGAAAAACTCTTGTGGATAATTCAAGGATGAGATATCAACCATTGGGTATCTTGCTTGACAAGATATCACAACCCAATATCATATTTCATATAAACTGATACAACTTTTCCAAGGAAGTCCTAAATAGATATGCTTCACCTACTTGAGGTTCTTATCCCAATATGATAAACCAATATCATACCTTCTCTATGGCTTCCAAGACGATAGGCACTCCCATATATACTTCATAACTCAACACAACCTTATTTAGGGTTCAAGATACTCAACATTCTTTGGTTCTTTCATCACCAAGAGTGCTATCACTCAACCAAGTCTCAAACAAGCTGTACCCTCCTTTTTATTTCCTTTAATGATGATAAGAGAGTGAAGGGACATTCTAGAGGTGTTAAATTGCACATCAATCCCATATTTTGGGTAAATTGTAATTTGCACCAAAACTATCATATATAACACAAACAACCTTCAAACATGCTCAAATTTGAAACTTGAGCTCTCCTCAACTCTTAATTAATTTTCAAGAGATTAAGACAAGGTTATAATCATCTTACTTAGGCAAAACATCCAAGGTTACCTCATAACCTAGGTCAGGGGTGTTATAAGTTATCAACCCCTAACAAGGATTTCGTCGCTGAAATATCAAGAGAAAAGAGAAAGGTACTTCCTCTTTTAACTCTTCATTAATTTTTTATGAAGCCAACCAAAGGAATCTCAAAATAGTAAAGTTACTTATGACTAAGTAATATTCTTATATTAAACATCTTCTATATCACAGTGACGTCATGGAACTTTATCCAAGATTAACACAAGATTTATCACATAGGATACACCCTTATTTAACTCTACCACTTCTGGCTTATAGAGTTATCACTATGTCAATTCATACTTTCTCAACATAGAAACACTATACATACTTTGTACAACTCATATGGCAACCCTAAATTTTAAGCAACCTTCACAACTTATAACATTACAAGAGGATGTTCACAGATCTAGGAGTCATTATATTTATTTGAGGGAAAAGGTAAGACCACAATTTCAAGGGTATTAACCAAAGAATTATAATTATGAAACATTTTCTTGATCTCACATACCACTGGAACCTCTTGGATACTAGGATTCCTTACCTTAGTATCCATCACATATGCCAAAATGCATCACATGCATGTTCATTCTGCTTTTCGGCTGTTGTTATTGATTTCAAACATGTTAGAAGAATCTTCCTCTCATCTTGGAAATTTTTTGCAAAACATAATTATTCACAAATGTCACTATCTTGGAACCAAATTCCAAATCCCAACTGATACTTTTCAAGTATCCATCTCAAGGTCACCTCAAAACCATGCATATCAAGTGATATGAGACTCACTTGAACATCACATCCCTGGAAATGAAGTACATAAAGGAAACATACTTTCCCTTATAACCACAACACCATCTAGGGATTACTAGTAGGGATAAGGAGATTACCAACTTTCTTTGGTTATTATACAAGTTTTCACTGCTCATGTGTCATTCAATCCAATTTTATCTTGGTTTCCTTGCCATTAACATAGGAATTGTACAGATGATTACATGTCATTACTCCATTGATTTTTTAATATTCAGTTTCTTTAACATTTCCTTGTTTTACCACATTTTTCATTTTTACATCATGGAAAGGATCATTATTCTTTAAAATTCTTTATTGAGAAGAACTCTACCTATGTTTTCATATTTTGTGCAAATGTAGTTAGTCCCAAGCCTGGGTAAAGGAGGAGGGTTGGTGGTAGGTTGACAGCCTTTGTCACACTTTCTATGACATGGATCCTTATAAAAAAAAATTGTCAAAGCATCCCTACCTAGCGACGCGCTGCATCGGTACTCGGGTGCAGTGATAAATATGTAAGGGGTTTCGACATAGTGACGACCGGTTGTGTTGAAGGACAAGTAAGAGTTTCCACATCTTGGACGGGTGTGGGTAAAGAAGCTAGTCCTACTACATCATCGCTTGGATGTAGTGAAAAATGTGCAAGAGTTTCCACATCTTAGATGGGTGTGGGTAAAAAAGCTAGTCCTCCCGCATCATTTCCCAGATGTAGTGAAAATTGTGCAAGGGAAACTTTTTCGATGAAAGTAGATTAAGAAGCAAGTCCAAGAAAAAAGGATTAGAGTTGGATCTTAGAATATTGGCTCTTTGATAGGAAAATCTTTGGAAATAGTAGATACCGTGATGAGAAGAAAAGTCAATATAGCTTGCTTGTAGGAAACTAAGTGGACTGGGGAATGTTGTAGAGAGATTGGAGATACATGATACAAAATCTGGTATACAGACATTGATAAACATACAAACATCGTAGGTATTATTGTTGATAAGATGTTGAAGGATGAAATTGTCAAGATCACTAGGATGGGTGATAGAATCATAGCTATCAAGGTCATTCTTGGGGGAAATATTTTTAACATTATTATAAATTATGCCCCCCAAGTTGGCCTTAGCGAGGAGGCTAAGAAGGATTTTTGGAATAACATGGATGAATTGCTACAAGGAATAGTGACAGAGGAAAAGATCATTATTGGGAGAGATTTAAATGGCCATCTGAGGAGTAGAAATGATGGATATGAGAGAGTTCATGGTGGTTTTGTATATGGTAGTAGGAATAGAGAAGGAGAGAGGATATTAGACTTTGTAGTTGCATATGATATGATTTTGGCAAACACCCATTTCAGGAAAAGAGAATCTCATACGATTACTTTTAAGAGTGGGCACAATTGTAGCCAAATTGATTACCTTCCTATGAGACAGGAGGATCGTAAAGAGTGCAAGGACTATAAAGTGATTCCTGGCAAAGAACTCATGACCCAACATAGGTTGGTGGTTTTGGATATTCACATGAAGATCAATAAAGGCAAGCATAACAAAAATCAAGATAGCAGGATCAAGTGGTGGAATCTTAAAGGAGAAAAGAAATTGACTCATCAAGGAGGTAACTTGGAACTTAAACTCTGATGTCAACACTATGTAGCATAACATGAGCTCCTGCATAACAAAAGTTTTCGGGGAGGTTTTGGGGGAGTCCAAAGGTTGTGGGCCTCCACAAAAAGAGACTTGATGATGGAATGATGAAGTACAAAAGGATATTAAATTGAAAAGGGAGATCTATAGGAGATTGCCCAAATCTCAAGATGATGCAACGTTCCAGAGATACAAGCAAGCAAAGAAATAAGTGAAAAAGGTTGTTCACGATGCAAGGTATAGATACTTTGATGATATTTATAAGAAGTTGGACACTAGAGAAGGGGAAAAAGATAGATATAAAATGGCTTGTATAAGAGAAAGGAAAGGAAGAGACTAGAGTCAAGTAAAATGCATCAAGAATGAAGATGGTAGAGTGTTGGTAAAGGATGATGATATCAAGTACTAATGGAAAAATTACTTCCATAAGCTTTTCAATGGAGATACTATAAATAATTTTAGAGACTTGTGTGATAGGGATACAAGAGATATCATTTACACGTGACGAGTTTCACATTTTGAGGTCAAGAATGCCTTGAAAAAGATGAAAATGAGAAAGGCATGTGGACCAAAAGGTATTCCCATTGATGTATGGAAGAGTATGGGGATGAAGGAGTTATGTGGTTAAAAAATTTATTTAATAAGATCATGAAGACAAAGAAGATGTCAGATGAGTGGATAAATAGTACAATAGTCCCCATCTACAAGAACAAAGGTGATGTTCAGAGCTGCACAAACCAAGAGGTGTCAAGTTGATGAGTCATACAATGAAGCTTTGGGAGAAGATTATTGAGCATAGGCTAAGATCTATGACGCAAATATCAAACAACCAAATTGGTTTCATTCCTAGTAGATCAACAACAGATGCTATATTTATGATAAGGAGGCTTATGGAGAAGTATAGGGAAAGAAAAAGAGATCTTCACATGGTCTTTATTGATTTAGAAAAGGTTTGTGATTGAGTATCTAGAGAAGTGTTGTGGATGGTTTTGAGAAAAAATGGTGTGCCAATCCAATACATTGACTTGATTAAAGACATGTATGGTATCTCTACAGCAAGTGTGAAGACTCATGGAGGATAGACACCAACTTTTCCCATCACAGTTGGGGTACACCAAGGATCCACACTCAGCCCGTATCTATTCATTCTTTTTATGGATGAGTTGACAAAGAATGTTCAGGATGATGTTCCTTGGTGTATGTTATTTGCTAATGATATTGTATTAATTGATGAAACTAAAGATGGCTTGAATGATAAAGTTGAACTTTGGAGAAAGGAACTACAATCAAATGGATTGATTATTAGTAGGAGCAAAACTGAGTATATGCATTGCAATTTCAGCCATTCTCATAGTGTGAATGGTGGAGCCAAGTTGGATGGAGTAGATATACCAAAATGTGATAAATTTCATTACTTGGGTTCTATCATTCAAATAGATGGGGATGTCCAAAATGGCATTTGTCATACAATCACTGCAGGATGGTTGAAATGGAGGAGTGCAACTGGAGTATTATGTGATCGAAAGATCCCTCTCAGACTAAAAAGCAAGTTTTATAAAATTGCTATACAGACAACCATGCTCTATGGGAGTGAATGTTGGGTGGTGAAGAAACAAGGACTCAACAAGATGAACGTGGCTGAAATGCGTATGTTGAGATGGATGAGTGGGAAGATAAGAAAAGATCACTTGAGAAATGACTATATCCAGAATAAAGTGGGGGTGGTGAGCATTGGGGATAAGTTGCGTGAGGGTCGACTAAGATGGTACAGACATGTGCAACGCAGACCGACAAATGCGACTATATGAAGCAATACTATTGAGGCAAGAACAATTAATACAAGAAGAGGAAGGCTTAAATTAACATGGGAAGAGCTTATAAAGAGAATTTTCGAATCTCTACATCTCAACCAGAATATGACCCATGATAGAGCTTAATGGAAAAGAAGGATCCATGTATCCGACCCCAACATAGTTGGGATTGAGGCTTAGCTGATGATGATGATGATGATGATTCTTTATTGAACAGGGATCATCCTCCTTGTTCACTTTCACATATCATGAGGATTACACTTTATACTTCTTATACTCATAGGTTGGTCTGAGATTAACTCAGGTTCCACCTCATTACAATTAGAATGTGGTAGGAATATCTATGCCACATCTCCCATTTCATTATGCTCATTAAATTGTCTTTAAATGACTACTTGATCAAAGTAATCATAAAGATAGCAATTTAAGAGTTTCATACTTCCCTTTTTCTTCAATAATTTAATACCTGGCTAGGGTATTCAAGCAATGAGATTAGGTAGTATGCACTTTGTTTTATATCATGTTTCTTACCTTAAACATCTCTTTTAAGTTCTAAGACTTAGTATCTCTGGTTCTCTCCAAGTGTCTCTTTTACACCTCTTCCTCTTTTTCATGAACAGACAAAATCAAAAAACATTGTAGAGAATATTGGATATAATATAAATTCTAGTCCTCTTCATCTCTTCCTCATATCCCCAAAGGACTAACTAAATTAAACTTAACAACAACTATCCTTCTTATATTTAACATGAAGAATAAAGAGAGATATGTCATAATGGAAAAGTTCTATCTGACCTGTTACCTATTACGGGTTATCTAGTATCTCAGGTTGACTCAACACATAGAGTCTAGCCATCGCCTACTGTCACCCTCATCCTATACTACCTGAAGTAGATGGACCATCTTGTGATGCTTGTCCTCGTCCTCATCCTTCTACTCCAATAAACGGTGGTCCTCGTGAGCCCTGCAGATATTGCCTTGACTATTGGGTTACTTCATTATTTCTTCTTGTATACTGCCACCTCAAATTTCCTATCTGTCCACACTTGTGGCAAGCTCGAGCTCCATTTTGTGACCTAGGAAAGCTCCTTGTTGATACTAAAGGTCACTTGGAAATCTTGGTGGAGGTGAACTCTGACCTCTGTCCCTACTTGGTAACCACTGCATTGGTATACTAAATGTTAGTTGTTCTGGTGGCACTAAAAACTTTTACTATTTAGAACCACCAAACAACTTTTCATGTGACTACGTAGACATCTTTTTGAGGTTTGCCTCATGTTTCTCAGTCACAGACCTTTCTATTCTCTGTATAGATTCCACAAACATGGCAAATCTCTCTCTACTTTCCAAAGCAGCTACCGAGGTAGACATCTCAACATTCAATCCTTTCTCAAAATGGCATATCCTCTCTTGCTTAATAGTATCCATTTGAGGAAAAAATCACAAAAGTTCCATAAACCTAGCCTCATGCTCATTAATTGTTAGGGTTCCTTCCCAAATCCCCTCAAACGGTGAGATCTTTTCACCTAAGTATGTATGTGGAAAGTACTTATTGACGAATTCTTGACAAAACTCCTCCCTACCAACCTCTTCCTCATTTCTTTTTATCTCTTATATGGCCCACCAGTTTCCAGCACTACCCTTCAAAAGGTACATGTCATTCTTGACTTTGTCAGCATTTGGGAAACTAAGGATCTTGAAAGCCTTTTCTAACTCAGTGAGCTACATATCATCATCTGTTGGGTCAGCTGTTCCAGCATATTCTATAGCTCCTAAACGGAATAGACGTTCAAAGGCCTTACCAGAACCTGAAAATTATACATTGGAGGATGGTGCCCTAGGTTGTATTGCTAGTATTTGGTCCTCTATATGCATCACTGTTGCCATAACCTACCCAATGAGAGCATGAAAAGTAGGGTTCTCTATCATGACTACATCAGGTTGGGGATTCTCAGACACTCGTTCTTCTCTTGATTGATCCCTTGCACCTTCTCTTGGTGTATCAATATTGCTCTCAACAACATGTTCATCATGTTCTCCAGACATCTTTATGATTTACCCTTTCTTCTACATAGGCAAAAGTCATTATAAGTGTAAGGCCCCTAAACTTGCTTAATGAGTTGAATAAGCTTAATTATCATAATTTAATTCCTATAACCCTAATATAACCTTGTGATATGCTTTGAAATCATCAAAAAATCTTAAGTTTCAAATTTGGTCCAATTTGGGCACTGTTTGAGCAAGTTATGCAATTTTATGCACATTTTGGATTTTTCTGCAATTTACCCAATTGAGAGGTTTTATTTGCAATTTATCACTTGAATTATGTTCCTTGGATATTCTCTCATCATTATTTAAGTTTTTGATCCATGGGGGACCTATTTAAACCTTAGTTTGAAGGTGTTTTTTTCCAAGGGTATTTTAGGGTTTACCCCTACACAGATGAGCTACCTTTACTAGCTTTCAACTAATGAATTATATGATTGACTTGGAAACTCTACAAAGGAAAGAAAAGTATGTATATATGTATGGTGGGGGATATTCTTGTGTATGTTCTTGTATATTCTTAATAGTTTAAGTCCATAGATACATGGGGAAGCTACTTTTACACCTCATGCTTGCTTCCATCCTTATCCATCGGCTATATTTACCTCTTCCTTGCCCAAGTACGAAACTCTACTTTCTTTCTCTTTCCTATAACCTGGAGCAATGACTTCACTCTATTTTTCTGTGCAATCAAGTGCTCTAAGGTAAAATACAACCTATTTTTGGAGAAGAAAGTCTCCTAGAACTCCATCTAGCCCTACCCTATCCAAGGTCATCTTCTAGGAATTTCGACCAAGGCAAGTTTTTTTCTTCCTTCCTTCTCCATTTCTCTTGCTCTTCTCCTTCCTTATACCTTCCTCCATGTCGGAACCTTGCTTTTCCATGTTATAAATTTCTCTAAAGCTCTAAAACCCTACCTTTCTTGCTCCTTATGATTAGGGTTTGCTCATTTGATGAAGAAAGGTGCTAGATGGACGAGTTCATAGCTTATGCTTGGTATGTTACCCTACCTGCTCGAGTTTTCTTATATGTTGGGTTTCATCTTCTCATTAGAGGCAAGTTTTTTAACTTGATCCACGTTTATTGCTTACCATAAGCTTGCTAGCTCATGTTCTTGCTTGAAAATGATGATCCATGCACTAAAAAGCTATGCTTGACTTGGATTTCGATTTTTATAATGTTCCCTATTCAGATTTCAGTTCTAGATGAACATGTGATCATCTGTATATTATTCCTAAGGTATAATATGACTTGTATCAGGTTGGTTTGACAACCTATGGTGCTAAGCACCTATCAACCAATGGTCAATTTTAGGGTTTAAAGTTGATTTCTTCTATAAACCCATGACCCGATGATGGTATCATTGCAACAACCCTATGGTGTTATCTTCATGATAACTTATGGTCGAGATCAAAGGTGTAATATTATGGTTACAACCTATGGTCACCAACTTAGGTCAGGTTTTGGATCAATTAGAAGTTTAATGATCAACCATTAAGTATCCTACTGATGTTATCAATCAATGATGACATTAGCTTAATATTTGATGTTGATTAATGAATATAGTGTTGATCTAACAACCTATGGTGATTTAATGGTCACTAATGATGGTGTATCAGGTCTCTACAATCTATTTTTAGCTAATCATTGTAGTTGTAGCATCAATTAAGCCTTATACCAATGGTTTCTTGGGTCACTTGATGCAATGGTCAGACCTATACTGTAATTCACAATTTTAACATATGAACTTGACCCAATGGTCAAGATCTAATGTTTATTCCTCCAATAAAGTGGAATGACGGCTATTGTAATATGTTGGTCCTAATAATGTGATTTAGATGGTTTCCATTATATGATCAACTTAAGGAGCTTACTTGTTGGCAATGGATGGCTTGTTTTAAATGAACAGTCGATTGTGGGTTTTGCCCTACTCTTAACAGAACCCTTATTGTTGTTAACCAAAGGATGTCTAGGGTTAAATGGTGACTTTTATAGATCACAGTTGAATAACATCATATATGATTTATTCAAGGTTTTTACTTATGTAAACAACCAATGGTCTTACCTTTTAAACAACCAATGGTTTTGGGTGACATTGTGGTATTGTGATATGGGTTGAATGATGATGGCCTATTCACTCATATGAATAGAAGGAATGAGCTAGCATGGTTGTGGTGTCTAGCCTCATTAGGCATCAGTTGTAGCTATTATCCGACGTTGTAAGTATCCATCAGTATCACCTGCTACCACGTTTGTGCTGGCCAGCACGGCCGTGGTGTCTGGTCTCATTAGGCGTCAGTTTTAGCTATTATCCAACATTGTAAGCATTTGTCATCAGTTTTTTCAAATAACTGACGCCTATTGTATGTATTTTTTTATCAGTATGCAGGCCTGATGTGGCTGGTCACAGGATGAGAAACCTGCAGTTCAGTTATGAACTGCAGGTTTTACAACATCCATTGATATCAGCCAACAACAGGCCACAAACCTAAAAAATTAACAACATTAATTTTCACACATTTAGCAACCTGTAGTTCCATTTGATTTTCACACATGTAGAAACATTCATGTAGCAATCTACAATTCCATTCATTTTCACATTCACACATGTAGAAACATTCATATAGCAACCAGCAGTTTCATTCATTTTCACATTCACACATGTAGAAACATTCAGACATGTAGAAACATTCACACATATTACAATTTAGAAATTCATTTACAAAATATCATTCTTTAGTCATTATTCACTATCAACATCCCAATTATATTTTAAAAACCCCACTACTTGTATGGCTTTTGCCCATTCTTTTCTTACATCATTTAATTCTTCCATCGTATAGGGAGCATGTACATCTAGTAAGGCATTTCCTGTAGTGTGGTCAGTTTTAAACACCTGCAAAGAGAATGATGTATATATATAATTAATAATATATAAATAAGATTGATATATTTCATATTATCTAATGAGACTATATATAATACCTCAGGAATGGTATCGATGTCCACTGCGGCATATTTGATAATCATGTGCATAAATCGCATCACATAGTATGCACATGCCCATCCGTTGTCTTGTGTAGCACACTATAAATTGAAACATACAAAATATTAAAAAATACAACTAATTAAGCAATGTTCACATAAATAATATATACATTGCAGTCGGGAACTTACTTCCACATTCTTTCAAATTATTGGCTGGTTCTTTTTCCTGGGGACCTTTCCTCCAGCCTTTTTGAACTCATCTAAACCCCTACATGTTAATGTAACACAGTACATTGCATAATTAAATAGTAATGTAATAACATATGTTAACGGATATGAAAATGAAATATTTCTCATCGGAATAATGCCATTTTCAGTGTGTATCCATATTTTGAATTCAATTTAGTCCCCTTAGGATCTAGATAATAGACAGTGAACGTCTTGGGGACAATAACTAGTAACTCCCAATGCATACCCCTAGAGGTAAAAAAGTTAAAAATTAATAACTCAAAATCCACAATAAAAATGTAATTTTCTTAAGTCCAAATTATAAGAAAAGTAAACTTACTCCACATTGAATGGAGCTAGTATCACCGTCTTATTATTTTGAGCAAAATTTGTAAAAGCATCACAACAATATTGTTGAACTGACGAAGGGTCTTTAGCTACTAGACTAATCAAAGATGGAATCAAAAATCCTACATATTCGAATGAAAAATCTGCACATATCTTATCTAAGTAGCTGCAAAACATGTATTACGTATGCATTAATATATAAGAAACCAGATCACCAGATCTTACACAAGGTATATGGATGTATAAAGAAGATATCACCTTATCCATAGCTCTATCACAGATGTATTCAGCCAATCATATCGAAACAACTCCAAAATATCTTATATAAATAGTTTGTTTTCATATGATTGACATGCAGCATCCGCATCTATAGAAACAGTTATAGGGCAATTTATATCTTGTTCGCCTAACCATATTACCATACCCCTACAATTAGGACCTAACGGGACAGGTAGGTCCTATGGAACCCAACTTGGTAATGTGGGAGGTGGAGGTGGAGGTGGATGCCTAGATGCTTTGGGTGTCTTCTTTTTAACCTGTATATATATATATATATATATATATATATATATATATATAAAATTTTAGATCAATTGACATCATATACACACACTAACAATTTAACGTAATGTAAATTTACCATAAAATTTCAGTATAGAGGACATCCGCTTTTGGCCACAATATCACTCCGCCTTCTGCCTCACCAAACGTTTCACAATTTGGGTGGGCATATGACAATAGAAGATCCATCCACTTGGGGAATATATGTAGCGGGCTCACACGAACCCAACCAGATGGTAATGGAGACCCATGAAACATTTCCCTTGATAGGGATGGGTAAGTCGACGCCTCTGCAATAACATATTCTTTACTTTTTAGACGGCATGGCTTCAACCCCTACAAATTTGTGTAAAGAATGTTATATACATATATACATATCATCTTGAAAACATATCACCTTGAAAAGACTAGTTACTATGTCATAAAAATACTTACAGCGGATGTGCTAGGTGGTGGGTCTATAGGATTACTACTCCCAACCTCTACAGTAGGAGTAGAGTAGGATGCCATAGGTACTGTCTGCTGAGTGGCAGTCAGAGATGTCTGCCACTTGCTCATTGCTTCATGGAGTGTCTTATCAACTGCTTCTTTGATTCTCTTATCAACTACTTCATCGACTCTCCTATCAACTATCTTATCTACCTATACATGGATAAAAGAAACGTTAGCTTTTGATTATTAAATTCTCTTTTACAGTAACATTCTAAAGAAAGAATAGGTTACCTCTTCTTGTGAAATTCCCTCTTTTGGGACATGTTTGCATTGGGATGGCCCAAAGAACGCTTTGATGCCCACACCAGTGCCTGCAGCCCTAACACGCCCAGGATGCTCTGGGTTACCCAGAGAAACTATCAATTCATCCCTTGTGCCCTCAGGGATGAACTTTCCTTATTTCCTCAGCTCGTGCAACTCCCACTAATCGCCAAAACAAAAAAATTTAATTAAGTAAACACCACAAATAATCAATATTCGAATGATTTCTCTAAGAGTTGTATTTTACCATTTTTGTAGCCGCCTCAACAGTTGTGGGCTTCCTTATTTCTCCCTTCTTATTTTGCCTCCCAGCTATCCAGACATCATGGCGAGGCAGAGGTGTGGTACCTATAGTAGAGGACTCCTGAGTAGCAACAGACTGAGCCGTAGACTCAGCCTGTAGTCTTTGGAAAATGCCTGCATACCCCTTTGGACCCATTGTGTGGTCACGCACATTCAGTGCATGCCTTGCTCTTTGCGCCTCACTGAGGGCCTAGTTAGTATGCACATTAATGATTTGGTTAGTAACACTAAATGTTAATCTTGAATAGGTGAATACAATGTATATTAATTAAATTGGGAGTGACGCCTAATACCTTGAATTCATCAGTTTTTCTTGAAGCAACAAACGCGTCCCATTCTTCTTGGTCCAGGAAGTTCCACTATTCAGTGGTTGTCTTCTTCCTCTTGTCACCTTATTTTATGTATTCTCAAGTGAGATTTGTACTATAGTTCCTTAGGACTCTCCCACAGTGTTGCATCATGCATTTACGATGCAGCTTTTCATCCAATGCAAATATACTCTGCAAAATAGAATTGCTATTAACTAGTATCCAAAAAATTAGTAATCTACAAAATAGAATTGCAAATTAATAATAACTCACGCATAAATCCTTCCATATTATGTCTTTCTTCCCCTTAGGAACTTTATGCCAAGAATCTATCTTACAACCGCAATGGCTACGAGTAACATACCCAAGATATGAAACAAACGAATTGTGATTCACTCCAATTGCATTTCCTGCATTATCAAAATCCACAACAAGTTTGGGTCCATTGCCCATTTGCATTGTTAGCTTCTTCATCATAGTGATGCCCCTTCTCTTGTCAACTTTTTGGTGTTGCTCATCAAGTGCCTCAAGTGCTTCGGAGGGTACATGTGCATCATCAACCTAAAATTTGACAAAATAAACACACTTACAGGATATAACTATAAATGGACATATAGATATAAATATATGGTATATTTTTAAAACTTACATTGTGAGGTGGCGCATTGATGTCCTCACCCTCACAGTAATCATCAAAACAGTCATCAAGAGAATGCTCAGCCATCTGAAAGTTCACATTCACATTGTAAAGTTCACATTGTAAAGTAATTCACATTGTAAAGCTCACATTATAAAGTTCACATTCACATTGTAAAGTTCACATTGTAAAGTAATTCACATTGTAAAATTCACATTGTAAAGTTCAAATTCACATTGTAAAGTAATTCACATTGTAAAGTTCACATTCAGAAAAATAAAACATATAAAAAAATATAAACATGCCTCTAATATTGCGATTTTTTATCAATTAACAATCCTTCATTGTGATCTCCGCGCACATACAAGTCATCATTAGCTTCAATATTTGCTGGTGTTGGCAACCCAACTGAGAATGGACTGGAGTCATCATACTTATCATAGTACTCTTCTTCATCTATAGGATCTTCAATGAACTGTCTTTTACCATGAAGAACAACTGACCATTTATCATTTGCAGGATCATCGATATAAAATACTTGTTTCGCCTGTGATGCCAATATGAATGGTTCACCCTTCTCGCCAATCTTTTCAAAGTTCACTAAAGTGAAACCCAATTCATCCACTATAACTCCTTTGGTGTTATCAACCCAATTACATTTGAAGAGTGGAATTCTGAAATCTATGTAGTCAAACTCCCATATGTCTTCAATGAAACCGTAATATGACATTTTAGCTTCACGTGGACTCTTATCCTTTGCACTTGCAAAAAACATAGTCGATGCTTGAAGGATGACACCACTATTTTGGACAAAACTCATATCATCTTGGCGCTTTGTGTAATATGTGAATCCATTAATGTCATACCCTTCATTAGACATAACATTCAATTTTGGTTTAAAGATGAGGCATTTGATAGTTTCAATAATATCATCTAGTGTTTGAGATAGTTGATGTAAGTCTTTATCTTAAAACCACTTAATAAATGTCTTGTTATGCTCTCTAGCAAGCCACATTGTATTGGCTACAGGATATTGTCTCTTGATGAAATTGGTATGTTCCTCGATATAAACACTCACTTCATCCATGTTGGGTAAAATATACAAGTGACCTTGTTTCAACTGCTCATGGCTGATTACTTTCACCCATGATCCCAAAATTCCTTTGCCAAACTACTCCTCAATATTGTTGTCATTACCAGGAGTGTCATTACCATGGAGAAAGTCATTGCAAAAATCCATAACCTCTCTCGCCACATAACCCTCAATAATACTCCCTTCAGGCCGATAACGGTTTCGAACATCACTTTTAAAAACGCTCATGTATCGTTCAAAGGGATACATCCAATGCAAGAAAACTGATCCCAACATTTTCACTTCCCTAGTCAAGTAGACAACAAGATGTACCATGATATCAAAGAATGAAGGAGGGAAATACATCTCAAGCTGACATAGGGTAACAACCACTTCTCTTTGCAAATTATCGAGAGTATCAGGGTCAATAACTTTGTTGCACAGACTATTGAAAAAGAAACAAAGTCTGGTGATTGCAAACCTTACATGCTTCAGCAATATAGATTGAATTTCCACGAGCAATATTTGTTGCATTAGAGTGTGACAATCATGAGAATTAAGACCTATCAACTTCAGATCTTTCATTGATACCAATCTACAGATGTTGGATGAGTAACCCTGTGGTACCTTAACATTTACCAAGCATTCACAAAAAGCTTTCTTCTCCTTTCTAGACAATGTGTAACAAGCGGGAGGTAAGTATGTTCTCTGATTTCGCATTTCATGTAATTTTGTTAATTTTGACCTTATTCCCATTTCATGTAGGTCCAGTCTGGATTTTATCCCATCTTTAGTCTTACCTGGTATATTCAACAAAGTACCAATGACACTATCACAGACATTTTTCTCAATGTGCATGACATCGATACAATGCATGACTGTCAAAGAACTCCAATAAGGAAGATCCCAAAATATTGACTTCTTCTTGAATAAAGATTTGTCACTCTGTGTGGCCATAGTACATTTTGATCTCTTACCAAATTCATTAACAAAGTCTTTTACTCTTTCATAAACAACCTCCCCTAGTATAGGTTTAGGTGCACTGTGTTCCTCATTCAATCCATTGAATGCTTTGTGCTTCCTATGATACGGATGGAATTTGTAAGAAACCTTCGATGACCAAGATATACAGTCTTACCGCCATGTTTTTAGTCTTGTTGAATCAGTGTTCTCTTCACATATAGGACACGCTTTAGCTCCTTTGACACTATATCCAGACAAATTCCCATATGATGGAAAGTCATTAATAGTGCAAGACAACATAGCGTGAAAATGAAATATCTCTCTTTGTGAAGCATCATAGGTCATCACACCTTCACCCCAGAGTTTCTTTAAGTCATCAATCAAAGGTTCAAGATAAACATCGATATCATTTCTAGGTTGTTTAGGGCCCAATTTCAACAACGACAGCATTACGTACTTATTTTTCATACACAGCCAGGGAGGAAGATTGTATATAACAAGCATGACTGAACAAGTGCTATGTTGGTTGCTCAATGTACCGTACGGATTCATCGCATCTGTACAAAGCCCAAGTCTTAGATTCTTGACTTCTTCACCAAATTTAGGGTACAATAGATCCATCTTCTTCCATTGCGGGGAATCAGACGGATGTCGTAGGATCCCATCATTATTTTTCTTAACATCTACCTGCCACCTCCAATTCTTCGCATCTATCGTATTGGCAAACAAGCATTGAAACTGTGATATTATAGGTAGATAACACATCACCTTGGCAGGAGAACTAGTTTTGGACTCCCCCGAAGTCGTCAATTTATACTGTGACACACCACATTTTGGACAATCTTTGAAATCCACATAGTCCTTTTGAAATAATACACAATCATTCGGGCATGCGTGTATCTTCTTGGCATCCATTCCCATTGGGCACAACAATTTCTTTACCTGGTATGTTGAGATTGGCAGCTCGTTTCCTTCAGGAAGCATTTCTTCCAACAAAGACAACAATGACGTGAAGCTTTTGTCGCTCCATCTATTGTTAGCTTTCAGCTTATACAATCTCAACACAGCACTAAGCTTCGTAAACTTAGTACAACATGTGTATAATGATATCTCAGCATCATGCACAATGTTTCTAAAAATGGGAGATTGATCGGTGTGCTCTACCCCACAACTATCCAGCATCGCATCAACGATGTCTACAGGAACTGGTTCATTCACATCTACGTCATCGGAGGCAATTTCTTCTTCCACACAAGCACTGCTATCGACATCCACTGGTTTTGGGTTTGAAATCTCTCCATGCCAGTGCCATTCTATATAGCCTTGTATAATCTCGTTGCACATGACATGACTTTTGATTTTGTCACCAGTGCTGACTTTCAAGTTGTTACCGCAATGCCTACATGGACAGTAGAACCTATCTCCAGGTTGTTTCCTATGTTCCTCGGCAAATCTAATAAATTGGTCAAGACCAGAAATAAACTCTGGGGTGCAGCAATTGTGAATGGACATCCATGATCTATCCATTCTATGATCAAAGAGAAAACAAGTATATATTACAACAAGATTAGGGTCTAGGGTTAACATGTTAGAGTTTTTGCATGGTTAAAACTTTAGGCCAACAAATACATGTGTTGTCATTCTTATATATAATAAATGTGTACCACCTATCCCATTCTTGAACACCTAATCTCACTAGTAAGTGTATAATGTGTATTGGGTTTTCAAGAAAATTTCAGCAACATTTCCCCGCTGTTCTCTAAGTACATATGTACTTAGAGAACAAACGGGGAAATGCTACTGAAATTTTCTTGAAAACCAAATATACATTATACAATTACATCCTAAGTGAGATTAGGTGTTCAAGAACTGTCCCAAACCGGGGACTATCCAAGATTTACTCCTAATGACTAAATCTTGGACGGGTTTCTAGGCCAACAAATACATGTGTTGTCATTCTTATATATAATAAATGTGTACCACCTATCCCATTCTTGAACACCTAATCTCACTAGTAAGTGTATAATGTGTATTGGGTTTTCAAGAAAATTTCGGCAGCGTTTCCCCGTTGTTCTCCAAGTACAGATGTACTTAGCGAACAAACCGAGAAATGCTACCGAAATTTTCTTGAAAACCAAATACACATTATACACTTACATCCTAAGTGATATTAGGTGTTCAAGAATAGTCCCAAACCAGGGACTATCCAAGATTTACTCCTAATGAGTAAATCTTGAATGGGTTTCTAGGCCAACAAATACATGTAATGTCATTCTATAACATTGATTTCAATATTTCGAGTGTCCATGCATGTTCATCATCAAGATAAAGATTACACATAAATTAGTATGACCTAGGGATGCAGAGATTCATAATTGATTTTAAAATTTCAAACTAGCTCATGCATTGTCATCAATCTACATCATACAATAGGGATTCATGTAGATGTTAGGGTGACACATCACTACAAAATCAGAGATTTAACATTAGGGTTTTAATACCTTACATAGATTGATCACAAGATTTCAACAATATATTTAATTCAAGATTATGGTGAAATCTGTATTAGGGTTTTCATATCTTAATTCAACATGCATCAAAATTTATAGAATTAGGTTAAGCATTAGTATTCAATTGCAAATGTATCTTTTTCTTCATGCTCCCTCCTTACCAAATGGATAAAAGCAAGAAAATGACCGTGTGGGCTGGCCACGGCCGTGGCTATGTTGGCCTACCACGACTGTGGTCGGCCAATACAGCCACGGCCGTGACCAGCCCACATGGTCGTGGCCTTGCTTTAATCCATTTGGTAAGGAGAGGGAGCAGGAAGAAGAAGAGGTGGAGGAAGAAGAAGGGCAGTGGCCTACCTGGGCAGGAGAGCAGTGGCTTGGAGAGTAGGGGCGAGAAGAGAGCAGGGGGCAGGCGCCGGAGCAACGAACCACGACACAGGAGAAGGCGAGCGGGATCAGGCGCCAGAGCTAGCAAAGAAGGGTGGCGGCCGGAGAGTAGAAGGCACCGGCACGCATAGGAGCAAGGAACGGCAGCGCCCATAGAAACAAACGACGGTGGAGGCAGCGATCAGAGGAGCAAGGAAGGGCGGCGGAGGCCACAATCGGAGCAGGTGAAATTCGCCATACCTAAGCACGCGGAGTCGATGAAACAAAGAAGGGGGAAGAGACTGGCTCGCACGGGTGCTATTAAGTTAACAATAGGTGTCGGTTATTCCAAACAACCGACACATAAAACTAAAGGCATCGGTTACACACAAAAACCGACACTTAAAGGGTGTGAAAAATTTCCCAGGAACAGCGCGGGAAAACCCATAAGCGTCGGTCATTGTAGTAAAACCAACGACCAAAATGTGCCCAATTTCTGTCTCGTGAATAACCTTTCGTCGTCGATTTAATAGATAATAACCGACGCCATATTTTAAATTTTAGAGGTAATTTTTTTCACTAGAAATTTTGGATTTGGCGGTTAATTTTAGGCGTCGATTTATTATTAGGGAACCGACATTGAATAAAAGTGATACCTGTGTTTGGTCACCCATCACAGATAGATGTCGGTTTTTTTGGTTAATTGACGCTTATGGTTTTAGGTGTCGGTGTATTTATACAGCCGACGCCTTTAAAAGTGATGTTATAAACCATTTCTATAGTAGTGATTCATGTTTAACATTCTTATATGATGGAATAACATCCTTAATATGATCATAACCTTGATATGTTAATTGGTTGTTATCATAGCCACTTGGTTGATACTTTCTTATGCTAAACATGTGCATTATGAATATGATGAGGGTTAATCATATCTAGATTCCTTGCATGTTAATATAATAAAGGATTGTTCTTAATGTTAATATAACCCTGCTATGATTTTTTATGAATATCTCCCAGCTTATTAATGCAATATTGTGCTGATATGGTGTGTTATATGTAAGTGATGTTGTTGAGCCTTGCTACAAGGCATGGAAAGATAATGATGATCTTGTAGGGTATAGTATGATGGTCTTAATGGCCTTTGAGCATGGTTGAGTCCTAAATGAGGTGTATTCCTCTTGTGTTGATAAGGGTTGGTACCATGTGATATTGTGAAAAGGATTTATATCCTATGATAGTATGATGACAAGTGTAGCCTCATGAATGGCAAGTGAAGAGTACCATGTGATGATGAGATGAGAAATTATGTTTCACACATTTTATACCTTTTGAAGTTGTGATATTTATATGCTTGTTAGAAGTGAATTAGGGTTTGTATGTCCACTTATTTGATGCAGTCTTAATTCACCCAATTGGCATAACTAATCAAGTGAAACTCTAATCATGTAGTGCCCTATGCCACAGATCCATCTGAGTGTCAGAACTTGCCAGATGGTGAAATGAGTATTCCTAAGGGAAACTCGGAGTGCATAATGATGAGGATGTGGGGTGCTTATCATCTTGAATTCAAGTGTTTAAGGAGGATGACTGTAGTCATACCTAGCCCTTGGTTTGAGAGTGGTTGTGGTCGTGTCTCAGTGATTATATATTTGACAAGATTGGAGGATAATTGTGGTTGTACCTCAGATGGTAGGGTATGCGTACCCACCTCCTTTCACTAGTGTCGTGACCTATACCAAGGACGAACTAGGCTGTAGCAGCTTGACCTTATGTGTCGTTGTGCCAGACCCGTACTGATCAGGGGCAGAGAAGATCATAGAAGTCCAGCTCTTCCTAGATCTTGTATGGCACTGATTGCAACCAAGCGGTGGTCAATTGAACTTGAGTGGTATCCTCAAATTCCTCAGGGTTTAATAAAAGATGTAATATAGTCATCTAGCATATTTGTTTAGGGTTATACATGATGTTTCACATTGTTTGATAACCCTTGTTTGTTATCTTTACATAAAGATGATGCTTAGTGCAATTAAGAGATAATAGATATACTTAGGTTGTGGATATGCTTAAGATTGTAGATCCATACATGAAGTAGACATTCTTATGTTGATAACTATACTGCTAGTACTGATTATAATCATGATGCTAGCTATCTCATGTTTTTAGTTATGTTTAGCATGCTAGCCATGCCTTTATAACTAGAGATGCATATATTGCTAATCATGCTTATCCAGATAGTTGTGCTTATATTGTTAGCTCTTCTTATGATGTTGATATGTTCAACCTATCAGACATGCTAATGTTGTTAGCTATGCTTATGTAGCTAGACTTATTCATAATGATAGAGATTCTATGTTACTAGACTTGCTAATGGTGCTAGATATGCATATGCCACTGAATTGCTTATATTGACAATAAGATAAAGGATGATAGTATGGCTAATGATGATAGTTATTATTTGCTCCTTTATGTATTTTGTTAATCATCAGTGCTACTGAGCTTATTTGTTATATCTGATTAAATTTCTTAACTATTTAATTACTTAAAAATGTTGTAATCAATAAATGTTTGTTGGAGGTTATATCTCTTACTGGGACATGGGTCTCACCCTTGTGGTTCGCCACATTTTTTTAGGTAATCAAATGTGACGAAAACAAACCTATGGCAGCAAAGATGAGCTATAGTAATGAATCTATGAGAAAGTTGATTAGATGTCTAGTGTGTCCTAGAGTCATCCATGTACTCTCAGGTTCGGGTAGGAAAAGTTTGTATATGTTCTTTCAAACGAATCAGACTTTTGTTAGCATATGCATGTTTATTTGTGTGGCATATATGAATATTGTTCTTTTATGTATATATGTTGTGGCTAAGGCAATAGAACAATTTGTATCAAATTCTTGGCATATTATGGATAAAAGAAAGATGTTGAGCTCTTGTGCAAATGTTTCTGAGCGGGTGTTGACGTTGAAATCGGTTTTAATTTACCCATATTTTTTGGAATGTGATTAATTAGTGATCGATTGTGTTTTATGTTCTGATTAATCTTGTTTAGTGTAATGAGTTATCACAAGTTGGTATCAGAGCTTTAGGTTCACTGAGTCTACATGGACACTAGGACTTAGGACTAGGATGATGTCAAAATTAGGAATATGACATAAAAATATGGTGCATACTGCCTAATATCAGTATTTGGGTTCCCTGGCCAGGTATTCAATTATTGAAGAAAGGTAAGTATGGAACTCTTAGATTGTTATCTTTCTGATTACTCTGATCAAGTAGTCATTTTGAGACAATCTAAAGAGCACAGTGAATTAGAAATCATGGTGTAGATAACTCAACATTACCTCAAGAGAAGATGAGAATTACATCATAATATATCAAAACTTGAATGTTTGGTAACTATAAGAGAAAGATACAACACCATGAAATCCAAATTTGAATACAAATTAGAAAAAGAGGAGTTCTTGAAGATGTGATTCAAGAAGATAATAAATTAAAAGACAGATAAGTCTATGCTTATAAAGTGAATCAAGGTATGAAATCCACATAAGATGGAATGAACTCCTATAACAAGTACAAAATGAGAAGATAAATGGGAACAATGAAAAAGGAATAAGGTGGAACCTGAGTTAATCTCAAAATAACATATGTGTGTAAGAAAGTGTTAATGTAAAATCAGCATGGAGTGTGAAATAAATTAAGGGAGATGATCCCGGTTTAATGAAGAAAATGTGGAATATGATGATTTACATGTTGATAAGTGGTTGAAAAACATAATAAAATAAGAGAACATACCCTAGTGGGATAAATAGTCATCAAGGAAGGAGTAATGAGATATGTTAATCATGATGATTCCTATGCTAATGGCAAGGAACCCAAAATGAAAAACGGTAAAATGATACATAAGAATCTATAACCTGCATTATGAAAATAGAATTGGTTACTTTTTTACTAGTGACCCTTGAACAATGTTTCTATGATGTGGGAAGTGTGTTTCCCTTTGTGTCTTTCCCTTCCAGGGCACAACTTTCAAGTGGATCATTGCCACTTGGTATGTGTGGATTCATTGTAAACATGAGGGTGGATAGCTTATTATAGCATAAGGTTGTTTGGACTATGGTTCCAAGATCATAAAGTTTGTGATGATTTTTCTTTTGAACCTTCCAATAATTAGGAAGACTCCTCTTATATGTCTTGATATTTTTTATGTTGGTAAAAGTGGATGAGATAATGATGTGAGTTCCTTATAGCACATGATGTGGATACCAAGGTAATGAATCCTAGTATCCAAGATGTATCAACAGTATGAGAAATATGTGAAGGTTGGAGATGTTTATTAAATGAACATTCCAAGTATGCATCTCCCATAGAGAGAGAGAGAGAGAGAGAGTTGATGATGATCCTATAAATGTTGTTTGGAAGGAAAAACAAAAGTGACTCTATAATGATGTGTATGGTCTAGTGATAGCTGGGCAAGACCACTATCAAGGATAGATGGTTTGCTGATACAATAGATATAATTTTAGGATAATATCTAGAATTTAAAGTTGAAAGTTACTATTAGATTTGCATAGGTGGCACAAAAAATTTCTATGTTCCATATTTGCAAATGTCTTCTTATGTGGGGGTTTTTATGCTGACCCAAAATGAGATATGTATGAATGATGTGACATCACCATGATATTCAAGTAACCATGTGAAGGTAATAGTATGAGGTTCAAAGGAAGTATCCATCTTTGTTTACCTTGGATTTCGGGGGCAAAATCTCTGTTAGGGGTTTATAGTTGTAAGGCCCCTAAACTTGCTTAATGAGTTGAATAAGCTTAATTATCATAATTGACTTCTTATAACCCTAATATAAACTTGTTATATGCTTTGAAATCATAATAAAATCTTAAGTTTCAAATTTGGTCCAATTTGGACACTGTTTGAGCAAGTTATGGAATTTTATGCACATTTTGGACTTCTCTGCAATTTACCCAATTGAGAGGTTTTCTTTGCAATTTATCACCTGCATTATGTTCCTTGTATATTCTTTCATCATTATTGAGCTTTTTGATCCATGGGGAACCTACTTAAATCTTGGTTTGAAGGTGTTTTCTCCAAGGGTATTTTAAGGTTTACCCCTTCACGGATGAGCTACCTTTAGTAGCTATCAACTAATGAATTATTTGATTGGCTTAGAAATTCTGCAAAGAAATCTAATCAGTTCTATATGGATGGTGGGGGGGATTCTTGTCTGTGTGCTTGTATATTCTTAATAGTTTAAGGCCATAGACATATGGGGAAGCTACTTTTACACCTCATGCTTGCTTCCATCCTTATCCATGGGCTACATTTACCTCTTCCTTACCCAAGTACGTAACTTTGCTTGCTTTCTCTTTCCTATAACCTGGATCAACGCCTCCACTCTGTTTTTCTGCAGAATAAAGTCCTCTAAGGTAGAAGACAACCTCTTTTTGGAGAAGAAGGTCTCCTAGAGCTCCATCTAGCCCTACCTAGGGTTTCCAAGGTCATCTTCTAGGGATTTCGACCAAAGCAAGTTGTTTTATTCCTTTCTTATCCATTTCTCTTGCTCTTCTCCTTATTTATACCTTCCTCCAGGTCGGAACTTTGCTGTTCCATGGTATAAATTTCTCTAAAGCTCTAAAACCTTACCTTTCTTGCTCCTTATGCTTAGGGTTTGCTCATTTGATAAAGAAAGGTGCTAGATGGACGAATTCATAGCTTATGCTTGGATTTTATACCCTACCTGCTCGAGTTTTCTTCTTTTGGGGGTTTCATCTTCTCACTAGAGGCCAGTTTTTTAACTTGCTACCCGTTTATTACTCATCATAAGCTTGCTAGCTCATGTTCTTACTTGAAAATGATGATCCATGCACTAAAAATGTATGCTTGACTTGGATTTCAATTTTTATAATGTTCCCATCTTTAATTTCAGTTCTAGATGAACCTTTGATCATGTGTACATTATTCCTAAGATATAATATGACTTGTATCATGTTGGTTTGACAACCTATGATGTTAAACGCCTATCAACCAATGGTCAATTTTAGGGTTTAAAGCTGATTTCTTCTATAAACCCATGACCCGATGATGGTACCATTGCAACAACCTGATATCTTCATGATAATTGATGCTCGAGATAAAAGGTTTTAGATGATGGTGACAACCTATGGTCACCCCCTTAGGTTAGGTTTTGGATCAATTAGAAGTTTAATGATCAACCATTAAGTACCCTACTGATGTTATCAATCAATGATGACATTAGCTTAATATTTGATGTTGATTAATGAATATAGTGTTGATCTAACAACCTATGATGATTTAATGGTCACTAATGATGTTGTATCAGGTCTATACAACCTATGTTGAGTTAATTATTGTAGTTGTAGCATCAATTAAGCCTTAGACCAATGGTTTCTTCGGTCACTTGATGTAAGGGTCAGACCTATATTGTAATTGATGGTTTTAACATATGAACTTGACCCAATGGTCAAGATCTAATGTTTATTCCTCCAATAAAGTGGAATTATGTCTAATATAATATGTTGGTCCTAATAATGTGATTTATATGGTTTCCTTTATATGATCAACTTTAGGAGCTTACTTGTTGATAATGGATGGCTTGGTTTAAATGAACAATCGATTGTGGGTTTTACCCTACTCATAACAGAACCCTTATTGTTGTTAACCAAAGTATGTCTTGGGTTAAATGGTGACTTTTATATATAACAACTCAATAACATCATATATGATTCATTCAAGGTGTTTACTTATGTAAACAACCAATGGTCTTACCTTTTAAACATCCAGTGGTTCTGGGTGACATTGTAGTATGGTGATATGGGTTGAATGATGATGGAACAAATGGAGGGTTACCCTTAATAAGGTAGTCTTACCTATTCACTCATATGAATAGAAGGGATGATAACCATATTGTGTTGATATGTAACCCTAATCAGGTATAGCTTGTTATACCTAGCCTTAATATAACTAAATGATTGTAATTGGGTATGAATAGTCCTTGAATGACTAATACAATCATGGAGTACTCTATTACTATTGTTGAAACCCTAGTATGTTATAACCTGATGGTTACACCTTGATTTATGTGTGGGTTCATACTTGAGAATGGTATGGAATGTGATGGTGATGCTTCACCTTATGTATCCATGATCCAATGGGGATGTCGTGAGTTAGGGTTTGGGTATGAGTGTTGATTAGTAACATTAGTATAATTTATCTTGTGAACCTAACTCTAATGCAAATAGATAAAGATGAGTACAATCATGGAGTACTCTATTACTATTGTTGAAACCCTAGTATGCTATAACCTGATGGTTACACCTTGATTTATGTGTGGGTTCATACTTGAGAATGGTATGGAATATGATGGTGATGCTTCACCTTATGTATCCATGATCCAATGGGGATGTCGTGAGTTAGGGTTTGGGTATGAGTGTCGATTAGTAACATTAGTATAATTTATCTTGTGAACCTAACTCTAATGCAAATAGATAAAGATGAGTATTTATGTTGAACATTAGTATATGATGGAATGATGGTGGAATAACCTCCTTAATATGATCATAACCTTGATATGTTAATTGGTGGTTATCATAGCCACATGGTTGATACTTTCTTATGCTAAACATGTGCATTATGAATATGATGAGGGTTAATCATATCTAGATTCATTGCATGTTAATATAATAAAGGAATGATCTTAATGTTAATATAACCCTGCTATGATTGTTTATGAATATCTCCCAGCTTATTAATGCAATATTGTGTTGATACAGTGTATTATATGTAAGTGATGTTGTTGAGCCTTGCTATAAGGCATGGAAAGATAATGATGATCTTATAGGGAATAGTATGATGGTCTTAATGACCTTTAGGCATGGTTGAGCCCTAAATGAGACATATTTCTCTTGTGTTGACAAGGGTTGGTACCCTGTGATAATGTGAAAAGGATTTATATCCTATGATAGTATGATGACAAGTGTAGCCTCATGAATGGCAAGTGAATAGTACCATGTGATGTTGAGATGAGAAATTATGTTTCACACGTTTTATACCTTTTGAAGTTGTGATATTTATATGCTTGTTAGAAGTGAATTAGGGTTTGTATGTCCACTTGTTTGATGCAGCCTTAATTCACCCAATTGGCATAACTAATCAAGTGAAACTCTAATCATGTAGTGCCCTGTGCCAAAGATCCATCTGAGTGTCAGAACTTGCCAGATGGTGAAATGAGTATTCCTAAGGGAAACTCGGAGCACATACTGATGAGTATGTGGAGTGCTTGTCATCCTAAATTCAAGTGTTTAGGGAGGATGATTGCAGTCATACCTAGCCCTCAGCTTGAGAATGGTTGCGATTGTGTCTCGGTGATTATATATGTGACAAAATTGGAGGACAACTGTGATTGTACCTCGAATGATAGGGTATGTGTACCCACCTCCTTTCATTAGTGTCGTGACCTGTACCAAGGACGGACTAGGTTATAGCATCTTAACCTTATGTGTCGTTGTGGCAGACACGTACTGACCGGGGGTGGAGAAGATCTTAGGAGTCGGGCTCTTCCTAGATCTTGTATGGCACTGATTATGACCAACCGTTGGTCAGTTGGAACTTGAGTGGTATCCTCAAATTCCTTAGGGTTTAGTAAAAGATGTAATACAGCCATCTAGCATATTTGTTTAGGGTTATACACGACATTTCACATTGGATGATAACCTTTGTTTGTTATCTTAACATAAAGATTATGCTTTTTGCAATTAAGAGATAGTAGATATACTTAGGTTGTGGATATGCTTAAGATTGTAGATGCATACATGAAGTAGACATGCATATGTTGATAACTATACTGCTATTGCTAATTATAATTATGATTTAGCTATCTCATGTTGTTAGTTATGTTTAGCATCCTAGCCATGCCTTTGTAACTAGAGATGCATATACTGCTAATCATGCTTATCCAGATAGTTGTGCTTATGTTGTTAGTTCTTCTTATGATGTTGATATGTTAAACCTATTAGACATGCTAATGTTGTTATCTATGCTTATGTGGCTAGAATTATTTATAATGATAGAGATTCTCTGTTACTAGACTTGCTCATGATGCTAGATATGCATATGCTACTAAATTGCTTATATTGTCAACAAGATAAAGGATGATCGCCTCGCTAATGATGATAGTTATTATTTGCTCCTTTATGTGTTTTGTTAATCATCAGTGTTGCTAAGCTTATTTGTTATATCCAATTAAACTGCTTAATTATTTAATTACTTAAAAATATTTTAATCAATAAACATTGTTGGAGGTTATATCTCTTGCTGGGACATGGGTCTCACCCTTGTGGTTCACCACATTTTTTTAGGTAATCGAAAGTGACAAAAACAAACCTATGGAAGCAAATATGAGCTATAGTAATGAATTTATGAGAAAGTTGATTAGATGTCTAGTGTGTCCTAGAGTCGTCCCTGTACTCTTAGGTCCGGGCAGGAAAAGTTTGTATACGGTGTTTCAAATGAATCGGACTTTTGTTAGCATATGAATTCTTATTTTTGTGGCTTATACAAATATTGTTCTCGTGTATATATGTTGTGGATAAGGCGATAGAACAATTTGCATCAAATTATTGGCATATTATGGATAAAATAAAGATGTTGAGCTCTTATGAAAATGTTTTTGAGCGGGTGTTGACTTTGAAATCGATTCTAATTATACCCATATTTTTAGGTATGTGATTAATTAGTGATCGATTGTGTTTTATGTTTTGAGTAATCTTGTTTAGTGTAACAGGTTCTCACAAGTTGGTATCAGAGCTTTAGGTTCACTGAGTCTGCAGGGACACTAGGACTTTGGACTAAGATGATGTCAAAATTAGGAATATGACATAAAAATATGGTGCATACTGCCTAATCTCAGTATTTGGGTGCCCTGGCCATGTATACAATTATTGAAGAAAGGTAAGTATGGAACTCTTAGATTGTTATCTTTCTGATTACTCTGATCAAGTAGTCATTTTGAGACAATCTAAAGAGCATAATGAATCAGAAATCATGGTGTAGATAACTCATTATTACCTCAAGAGAAGATGATAATTACATCATAATCTATCAAAACTTGAATGTTTGGTAACTATAAGAGAAAGATACAACACCATGAAATCTAAATTTGAATAAAAATTAGAAAAATAGGAGTTCTTGAAGATGTTATTCAAGAAGAAAATAAAGTTAAAGACTAATAAGTCTATGTTTATAAAGTGAATCAAGGTATGAAATCCACATAAGATGGAAAGAACTACTATAACAAGTACAAAATGAGAAGATAAATGGGAACAATGACAAAGGAATAAGGTGGAACCTGAGTTAATCTCAGAATAACATATATGTGTAAGAAAGTGTTAATGTAAAATCAACATGGCATGTGAAAGAAATTAAGGGAGATGATCCATGTTTAATGAAGAAAATGTGGAATATGATGATTTTCCTGTTGATAAATGGTTGAAAAACATAATAAAATAAGAGAAAATACCCTAGTGGGATAAATCGTCATCAAGGAAGGAGTAATGATATATGTTAATCATGATGATTCCTATGCTAATGGCAAGGATCCCAAAATGAAAAAAGGTAAAATGATACATAAGAAGTTGTAACCTGCATTATGAAAATAGAATTGGTTACCTTTTTGCTAGTGACCCTTGAACAATGTTGCTATGATGTGGGAAGTGTGTTTCCCTTTGTGTCTTTCCCTTCCAGGGCACAACTTTCAAGTGGAACGTTGCCACTTGGTATGTGTGGATTTTTTGTAAACAGGAGGGTGGATAGATTATTATAGCATGAGGTTATTTGGACTATGGTTCCAAGATCATAAAGTTTGTGATGATTTTGCTTTTGAGCCTTCCAATAATTAGGAAGACTCCTCTTATATGTCTTGATATTTGTTATGTTGGTAAAAGTGGATGAGATAATGATGTGAGTTCCTTATAGCACATGAGGTGGATACCAAGGTAATGAATCCTAGTATCCAAAATGTATCAACAGTATGAGAAATATGTGAAGGTTGGAGATGTTTATTAAATAAACATTCCAAGTATTCCTCTCCCATATATATATATATATATATATATATATATATATATAGAGAGAGAGAGAGAGAGAGAGAGATAGAGATAGAGAGAGAGAGAGAGTTGATGATGATCCTATAAATGTTGTTTGGAAGGAAAAATAAAAGTGACTCTATAATGTTGTGCATGGTCTGGTGATAGCTGGGCAAGATCACTATCAAGGATGGATAGTTTGTTGATACAATAGGTATAATTTTAGGATGATATCTAGAATTTAAAGTTGAAAGTTACTATTAGATTTGTACAGGTGGCACAACAAATTTCTATGTTCCATATTTGCAAATGTCTTCTTATGTGGGGGGTTTTGTGCTGACCCAAGATGAGATATGTACGAATAATGTGACATCACCATGATATGAAATTAACCATGTGAAGGTATTAGTATGATGTGCAAAGGAAGTACCCATCTTTGTTTACCTTAGATTTTAGGGGCAAAATCCCTGTTGGGGGTTCATAGTTGTAAGGCCCCTAAACTTACTTAATGAGTTGAATAAGCTTATTTATCATAATTGAATTCTTATAACACAAATATAACCTTGTGATATAGTTTGAAATCATAATAAAATCTTAAGATTCAAATTTGGTCCAATTTGGACACTGTTTGAGAAAGTTATGCTATTTTATACACATTTTGGACTTTTTTGCAATTTACCCAATTGAAAGGTTTATTTGCAATTTATCACTTGAATTATGTTCTTTATATATTATATCATCATTCTTTAGATTTTTGAGCCATGGGGAACCTATTTAAACCTTGGTTTGATGTTGTTTTCTCCAAGGATATTTTAGGGTTTACCCCTTCATGGATGAGCTACCTTTAGTTGCTATCAACTAAATGAATTATTTTTTTGGCTTGGAAATTATACAAAGGAAAGATAATAAGTTATATATGGACATTGGGGGGGGATTCTTGTGTGTGTTCTTGTATATTCTTAATAGATTAAGGCCATAGACACATGGGGAAGCTACTTTTACACCTCATGCTTGCTTCCATCCTTATACATGGGATATATTTACCTCTTCCTTGCCCAAATATGAAACTTTGCTTGATTTCTCTTACCTATAACCTGGAGAAACGACTCCAATATATTTTTCTTTGGAATAAAGTGCTCTAAGGTAGAAGACAACCTCTTTTTGGAGAAGAAGGTCTCCTAGAGCTCCATCTAGCCCTACCTGGGGTTTCCAAGGTCATCTTCTAGGGATTTTGACCAAGGAAAGTTGTTTTCTTCCTTCCTTCTCCATTTATCTTTCTCTTATACTTCCTTATACCTTACTCTAGGTCGGAACCTTGCTGTTACATGGTATAAATTTCTCTAAAGCTCTAAAACCCTACCTTTCTTGCTCCTTATGCTTAGAGTTTGCTCATTTGATGAAGAAAGGTGCTAGATGGATGAGTTCATAGCTTATGCTTGGATTTTTTACCCTACCTGCTAGAGTTTTATTCTATGTGGGGTTTCATATTCTCATTAGAGGCAAGTTTAATAACTTACTCCATGTTTATTGCTTACCATAAGCTTGCTAGCTCATGTTCTTGCTTGAAAATGACGATCCATGCACTAAAAAGCTATGCTTGACTTGGATTTCGATTTTTATAATGTTCCCTATTACGATTTCAGTTCTAGATGAACTTGTGATCATGTGTACATTATTACTAAGGTATAATATGACTTGTATCAGGTTTGTTTGACAATCTATGGTGCTAAGCACCCATCAACCAATGGTCAATTTTAGGGTTTAAACTGATTTCTTCTATAAACCCATGACCTGATGATGGTACCATTGCAACAACCCTATGGTGTTGTCTTCATGATAACTGATGGTCAAGATAAAAGGTGTCATATGATAATGACAACCTATGGTCACCCCCTAAGGTCAGGTTTTGGATCAATTAGAAGTTTAATGATCAACCATTAAGCACCCTACTGATGTTATCAATCAATGATGACATTAGCTTAATATTTGATGTTGATTAATGAATATAGTGTTGATCTAAAAACCTATAGTGATTTAATTGTTACTAATGATGGTGTATCAGGTCTATAAAACCTATGTGGAGTTAAGCATTGTAGTTGTAGCATCAATTAAGCCTTAGACCAATGGTTTCTTGGGTCACTTGATGCAATGGTTGGACCTTTACTGTAATTGATAGTTTTAACATATGAACTTGACCCAATGGTCAACATCTAATGTTTATTCCTCCAATAAAGTGGAATGATTTCTAATGTAATATGTTGGTCCTAATAATGTGATTTAGACGGTTTCCTTAATATGATCAACTTAAGGAGCTTACTTCTTGACAATGGATGGCTTGTTTTAAATGAACAATCGATTGTGAGTTTTACCATACTCTTAATAGAACCCTTATTTTTGTTAAACAAAGGATGTATTGGGTTTAATGGTGAATTTTATAGATCACAACTCAATAACATCATATATGATTCATTAAAGGTGTTTACTTATGTAAACAACCAATGGTCTTACCTTTTAAACATCCAATGATTTTGGGTGACATTGTGGTATGGTGATATGGATTGAATGATGATGGAATAAATGGAGGGTTACCCTTAATAAGGTAGTCTTACCTATTCACACATATGAATAGAAGGTATGGTAACCATATTGTGTTGATATGTAACCCTAATGAGGTATAGCTTGTTATACCTAGCTTTAATATAACTAAATGTTGGTAATTTGGTATGAATAGTCCTTGAATGACTAATGTAATCATGGAGTACTCTGTTACTATTGTTGAAACCCTAGTATGCTATAACCTTATGGTTACATCTTGATTTATGTGTGGGTTCATACTTGATAATGGTATGGAATGTGATGGTGATGCTTCACCTTATGCATCCATGATCCAATGAGGATGTCGTGAGTTAGGGTTTGGGTATGAGTGCTGATTAGTAACATTAATATAATTTATCTTGTGAACATAACTCTAATGCAAATAGATTAATATGAGTATTCATGTTTAACATTCTTATATGATGAATGATGGTGGAATTACCTCCTTAATATGATCATAACCTTGATATGTTAATTGGTGGTTATCATAGCCACATGGTTGATACTTTCTTATGTTAAACATGTGCATTATGAATATGATGAGGGTTAATCATATCTAGATTCATTGCATATGCATATAACAAAGGAATGTTCTCCATGTTAATATAATCCTACTATGAATGTTTATGAATATCTCCCATCTTATTAATGCAATATTATGCTGATACGGTGTATTATATGTAAGTGATTTTGTTGAGCCTTGCTACAAGGCATGGAAAGATAATGATGATCTTGTAGGGAATAGTATGATGGTGTTAATGACCTTTGAGCATGGTTGAGCCCTAAATGAGGTGTATTCCTGTTGTGTTGTTAAGGGTTGGTACCCTATGATATTATGAAAAGGATTTATATCCTATGATTGTATGACGACAAGTGTAGCCTCATGAATGGCAAGTGAATAGTATAATGTGATGATGAGATGAGAAATTATGTTTCACACATTTTATACCTTTTGAAGTTCTGATATTTATATACTTGTTAGAAGTGAATTAGGGTTTGTATGTCCACTTTTTTGATGCAGCCTTAATCCACCCAATTGGCATAACTAATCAAGTGAAACTCTAATCATGTAGTTCTCTGTTCGATAGATCCATCTGAGTGTCAAAACTTGCTAGATGGTGAAACTAGTATTCCTAAGGGAAACTCAGAGTGCATACTTATGAGTATGTGGGATGCTTGTCATCCTAAATTCAAGTATTTAGGGAGGATGACTGTGGTCATACCTAGCCCTCAGTTTGAGAATGGTTGCGGTCGTGTCTCAGTGATTATATATGTGACGAGATTGGAGGACAACTGCAGTTGTACCTCAGATGGTGGGGTATGTGTACCCACCTCCTTTCACTAGTGTCGTGACCTATACCAAGGGCGAACTAGGATGTAGCATCTTGACCTTATGTGTTGTTGTGGAAGACCGGTACTGACCGGGGGCAGAGAAGATCATAGGAGTCTGACTCTTCCTAGATCTTGTATGGCACTGATTGCGACCAAGCAGTGGTCAGTTGGAACTTGAGTGGTATCCTCAAATTCCTCAGGGTTTAGTAAAAGATGTAATACAGACATCTAGCATATTTATTTAGGGTTATACACAATGCTTCACATTGGATGATAACCCTTGTTTGTTATCTTTACATAAAGATGATGCTTAGTGCAATTAAGAGATAGTAGATATACTTAGGTTGTGGATATGTTTAAAATTGTATATGTATACATATGGTAGTCGTGCTTATGTTGATAACTATACTGCTACTGCTGATTATAATCGTGATGCTATCTATCTCGTGTTGTTTGTTATGTTTAGCATGCTATCCATGCCATTGTAACTAAAGATGCATATACTGCTAATCATGCTTATCTAGATAGTTGTGCTTATGTTGTTAGCTCTTCTTATGATGTTGATATGTTCAACCTATTAGACATGTTAATGTTGTTAGCTATGCTTATGTGGCTAGACTTATTCATAATGATAGAGATTCTATGTTACTAGACTTGCTCATGATGCTAGATATGCATATGCTACTGAATTGCTTATATTGTCAACAAGATAAAGGATGATAGTCTGGCTAATGATGATAGTTATTATTTTCTCATTTATGTATTTTTTTAATCATCAGTGTTGCTGAGCTTATTTTTTATATCTGATTAAACTACTTAACTATTTAATTACTTTAAAATGTTGTAATCAATAAATGTTGTTGGAGGCTATATCTCTTGCTGGGACATGGGTCTCACCCTTGTGGTTCGCCACATTTTTTAGGTAATCGAATGTGAGAAAGACAAACCTATGGTAGCAAAGATGAGCTATAGTAATGAATCTATGAGAAAGTTGACTAGATGTCTACTGTGTCCTAGAGTCATCCATGTACTCTCAGGTCTGAAAGGAAAAGTTTGTATATGGTGTTTCAAACGAATCAAACTTTTGTTAGCATATGAATGCTTAATTTTTTGGCATATATGAATATTTTTCTCCTGTGTATATATGTTGTGGCTAAGGCGATAGAACAATTTGTAAAAATTTCTTGGCATATTATGGTTAAAATAAAGATGTTGAGCTCTTATGAAAATGTTTCTGAGCGGGTGTTGATGTTGAAATCGATTTTAATTTACCCATATTTTTTGGTATGTGATTTGTTAGAGATCGGTTGTGTTTTATGTTTTGAGTAATCTCATTAGTGTAACGGGTTCTTACAATAAGATATACTAGAGGATACTAGAACAAACTCAAAAAACTTAATCCCATGTCCCTGTAAACTCAGCAAACCTATGGCTCTGATACCAAACTTGTGATGACCTCTATAAAATTGAAAATGACATCGCACAAAACCACGTAGAAACAACCATAACAACGGATTACCGAAAATCACTAAAACAATATAAACCATTTTTCATAAATCTCTATTGCCAAGATATTTATTACAGATAGGCCCAAAACCTATCATATACAACATGATGCATCACACATGTTTTGTCTCAGTAGCATCCATGTTTCATCTTATATTAGTTTGCTTTTACCAAAACATGTCCATGAGCAAACTATTAGCAATAATCGTCTTTTAGCCAAAAACTTCGATCGATCATAAAACCAGATATGAAACTATCCCCCAAGGACCTAGGAGTACAAGGACAACACATATGACTTCTATCTACAATAAGACACATCTGACAGCACACCACCTCAAAATTTTAGGTCTTCTTCCTATTGATGTCCTATCTCAACTACACAATCTTTGCTACCTCATGCACATCCACCTAAAAAAAAGTTGTGGAACCCACGGGGTGAGACAAAAGTCCCAGCGGGAGATATAACTCTCCGCCAACACTATTATTATCAGAGATATAATTGTTTATTCAAAGACAATGATAAAGCATCAACTATGCTAAGCAGTTCCAATTACAATATGAACATTAGCAAGGTATCTCCATAAATTAGTAGATCAGATATCTATGACTAACCAATAGGTTATTCAATCTTTTTAGAAGGAATATGAAGAACATGTATAACATTTATCAATTATGACATATAGGAGCAATTTCAGCCTTATTTAATGTTTTCGTATTCGATCCTTAAGAAAATATTCTATACATATGATTACATCTTTCAACAATCAATCTTATGCCCTGAGGAGATGTGGTATACCTCTCATGCTCCAACCAACCTAAATTAGTTATCACCAGTGCCATACAAGGTCCATGGAAGAGTCAAACTCCACAACCTCTCCTTTCTTGGTTAGTATGAGATTATTGGTAGTGACATTATGTGTCAAACTACAATTTATCTAACTGGGGTATATAGGCTCAATGTAGGAGAAATACAGTCCGTAGTTGTTCCCTTATCAGGGTATGACGCGTACTCAAATCTGATTGTATTAATGAGTCATGGCATGTAACCACACTCTTTTTAGGATATGGTCTATAACCAATCCTAATTGTATATTCATTTATCAATCATGCTATACCGGCATCTCAAGCTTATCATGTGATCATATCGCCATGGTATGATATTAGTGAATCATGTGAATATACTGCCAGGTATTCACCTTAGTCAATCATGTGATTACATTGTAAGGTATTAACCATTGTCAATCTTGTGATTACACCGCCAGGTATTGACCTTTGTCAATCCTATGATTATACATCCAGGTATTGACCTTTATCAATCGTGTGATTATACTGCCAAGTATTGATCTTCATCAATCCTGTGATTATACTGCTAGGTGTTGATCTTCACGAATCATGTGATTATACTGCCAGGTATCGATCTTCATGAATCTTGTGATTATACTACTAGGTATTGATCTTCATCAATCCTGTGATTATACTGCCAGGTATTGATCTTCATCAATCATGTCATTATACTTCCAAGTATTGATCTTCATCAATCCTGTGATTTTACTACTAAGTATTGATCTTCGTCAATCCTGTGATTATACTTCCAGGTATTGATCTTCATCAATCATGTGATTATACTTCCAGGTATTTGTAACATACCGATACTTGGACATAATCTCTTTTTGGCCCTTTTCCAAGCTTTTCTGTTCCTTTCTATCCTTTTTTTGGCCTTGATTTTTAATTGTGGAATTTATAGTGTTTTGGTGAGTATTTGTTCGATAATTATACCAATGGAAGGGTTTATGTGTTAATACCTCAATGAACGCTTATTTAAGGATCTAAAATGCAAAATCACCACTTAAGTGGAATAATGGTAAATAAATGTGTGCCAGAAGTGTAAGGCCACAAACCTTGCTTAATGTATTGAACAAGCTTAATTACCATAATTAAGTTCTAGAAACCTTAATCTAACTTTGTGATGTGTTTTCAAATCATAAATTGATCCTAAGTTTCAGATTTGGTTCAATTTGGATGTTGTTTGTGCAAGTTATGCAATTTTAGGTACATTATGGACTTTTATGCAATTTACCTGATTGGGAGGTTTTCTTTGCAAATTATCACATGCATTATAATTATTAGATATTCTCTTACCCTTCTCTTTATTTTTAACCATGGGACACCTAGTTTCACCTTAGTTTGAAGGTGTTTCTCTCCAAGGGAATTTTAGGGATTACCCTCTTTATAAATGAGCTTATCTTAAAAAATTATCAACCAATGGGGTTATTTATTTGATTGGAGGGTGGTGGGTATGGTCTAGAAGTCTCCATGGGCTTTTAGAACCCACATTTTATATTCATGAAGCCTCTATGATCTGTCCTCTTGCATGGCCAGGAAGCCCTAGGCTCAGGACACATGGAAAGTCCCATAGAAACCTCATGCTTGCCCCCTTCTTAATTAAGCCATATCTACCCCTTCCCACCTCCCAATTTGAAAACTTTTGCTTTCCTTCTATTTCCTCCAGCTTAGAGCATCATTCCTACTTTGTTTGGAAATGAAGGTTCTATCCCAAGGTAAAATAGGGTGCTTACCTTGGTGAAGAAAACTCCTAGGGTTCCAAATTTGCTCTATTTAGGGTTTCTAAAGCTCCTTCTTGGTGATTTTGACCAAAACTAGTAAGTTTCCACCTTTCCTTCCCTATTTTCATGTTGTTCGTCTTCCTCCCACCTTCTTATAGGTCAGAACCATGGCCTTCCATGGTGAAACCCCCCCTAGAGCCCTTAAACTCCTCATCCCCGTGTTCTTTTGCTAGGGTTTTTCACCTCTAAATTGGAGAAGGTACTTCTTGCTCGAGATAGGAGCTTTTTTGGAGAAACAAACCTCTATAGCTTGGGAACCTTGCTGCTTGAACCTACCCACCTTCCATAGATGAAAATTTTATAACCCCCTTCTCATATATTACTTACTACATGCTTAAAATGCATGCTTCTATATTTAAAATCGATGATCTCCATCTCTATTTAACATGTTCTTCTAGGGTTTTGGTTTCTTGTTGTTTTACCTTCTCTAGAAGATCTGGTTTGGTTACCTATGCATCTCCCACCCTGATCTTCGGTCAAATGGTGTTCTCTCTCTCTCTCTCTCTCTCTCTCTCCCTCTCTTCCTCTCTCTCACAAGGATTTTTAACCTGTCATTTCCTGATTTGTTCAAGTTGAAAAATTCATATCTTTTAATCCGCTTATCCAAATTTGACAAATAAATATGTTTTGGGATTGGAAAATTAATATATATCTAATAAAAATATTTTCAAGGTTTTATTTCGAGGTTTGATGAAGGGTGATTTTTGGAAAATAAATTTAATGCATAAAATCCATAAAAATTCCATCTTAATCATTGTATCTCCAAAATTAACATAAAACTATATTTTCTTGATTAGGAGAACATAATAAGTTCATTGGTGAGGTGTTTAGAGTCTAAATATGAGTTTTATTAAAATGGTATAAAATTAGGGTTTCTATACATTAATGTGCATTATGTACTCTAATAAATGTTAATACATTGAAAATAGGCAAAGAGTAACTTGGACTCAATTAAAGTGGTGAAATTTAGTAATTGATATCAGTAAGAGAGGTGTGTGCATTCTTATGACCTAAGTTGGGATATTTGCAAACCAAATCCTATATTTCCCTAATTAAGCTTTAATGAACCCCATTCCCTATATTCATGATTCTTTTGTTAAGTTGCCTCAAAATTGGTAATGATATTCTTTTTCTTGGGTCTTGTACCCCATTGCCATGTTCTAATTGGTATGATGCTTTTACTTTCCATGATTTATTTTCTAGCATGTTGATTTTATGGACTATTTAGCTATAGTAGTGGTACTTCTGTACAACCACCCATGGATAGGGCATCTAATAATTCGCGCTAAGGAATGTCTTATTCTCCCACATAAATATTTGTAGGTGACTGGGAATGTATTAGTTCTCCCCTCACCAATAGGTTGAGGTCCAGTAGGTGCCTCAACCCTACATATTTAAGGTAGTCATAATTATCATGCATGCAACCCCTTTTATTATATTTTTTCTATGGCAAGCATCTATTTAAAAATAGCCTCATACTCTTAAAATCTTCATCTTATGATGAAAACTAGCATTTATTTACATGTTCTCTTTTCTTTGATATACTATTCATATTTCTTGACACATACTTTGTTTTCCTTTCCCTTTTCCTGGATGTTTTCCCAACCACCCAGGTTTAGATCGAGGTGTTGAACATGACCAAGGAGAACATAGCTTCCAACATGAACCTAGCAATTGGAGATGTTGCTTGGAGATAGATTTGAAGTAATTTAGACTTCCCTCTACTTAGATCCTTATGGTGTATCATACATGTAAACCCTTATGGGAGATTATGATGTACTTTTGTAATCTTTTGTAAAAATTGAATATAGTCATTTGTATGATTTTGCTGCTAGACTTTGGTTGTTTTGAATACCATTTATTGAAATATTGAAAATTGTACACCTATTCTAGCATACCTTTATGCATGTTCGGAATGGATGTTTTATTCTTCAATAATTTTTAGTAGGGAGTGGATCTCCTCTCGGGTCCCACTCCTTACATCATGGTATCAGAGCTGATGGTAGTAGAAATATGACTATTTCAACTTTCTCTCCCTAATTAGATCCCTTGCCTCATATAGTTCCTCTTTAAGTGACATGTTTGCCCTAGAATTGATATATGATATACTTGAGATGATGAAATATTGACTTTGGATCATAAGACTTTTGCATTAGAAACATGTTTAGTGAACCATAATGTGATGAGCCTGTTAGGTAGCTATTAGGGAATAAGTTGAAAGTAAAGGTGTCTAGAAAGGATCAGGGTTAGGGGGCTGAAAAAATTTTCCTTTGCACCACTAGCTTGGTTCCGAGAGTACTCCCGGATCCATATGATACCTGTCTGGCCTGAGCTGATACTATTATCCAAAATAGCATGCTTTTAAGCAATAATATCCTTAGACATACATGTTGGATATCTTTGAGAACCTTAGTATGATGACCTTGTGACTTGTTTGAGTATGGATACCCAATATAACTCCATTATCTCCCATAGGACCACATGGTTGGATAGTTTATCCCAAGAACCTAGACTTTGAAGTTGGTGTCTAGTAAGAAATCAAAGTGCACAGTGAAGCGTGATAAATTTTATACATGGTTTACTTATACTCACCCTTTTACCTCTAGATTAGTTTGGCTCGGTAGGTCAAACCTTTTAAGGGGTGGAGAGTAGTTGGTTTGATGGTGTTTGTTTGAGGATGAAATCCTTTTTTAGGAAATGGAGTCATGTAACATACCAAAATCTAGCTACACTGACTCTAGAAACCCTAACTCCATGATTAGGCGGATAGCTTCCTTCGATCCTTAGTATTGACCAAACACGTTATGGTTGTAACTCCACATCCTTGTTGGTATCCTAAACAACATATAATGGTCATCTAATGAATAATTCATAGGCTTGAACCCTAATGAATACCTAATGCACATAATATGAGTAACTTGCATATTAATTGTAACATCCCTAACCTGGGTTATGCTTTAACCCTAGATGTTTTGTTTAAGAAAGATAATATATGCTTGCTCTTATCTTTTGAAAAGTAATTAAGGCTCAAGAGGAACTTATGTTTCAATTTTAGTCCTTTTTAATAATCTTGAAAATAATGTTTTGCTCATTTTGGACTAAAGTGCAAATTACCCAAGTTGAGGGGTTGACTTGCAAATGTTACTTAATAAAATGTTTCTAAAGTGTTGAAGCATCATAATAATTAAAATGATGCAAAGGTATGGCTTCCACAAGCCTGAGCACCAAGAAAGAGCTTATTAAGCAAAGTTTGTGCATTAAAACCTAGTTTTGGTGTAATGTGCAAGTTACCCAAAACCTAGGGTTCAATATGCAAAATACCACTTATAGAGAGTCCCTAATGTTTCTTGGTATCAATTAGAGACAAGAAAATTAGAGGGTCATCTCATTTGAATCTCTTTGGGGGAGAGAAAATCTTAATATTAAAATAATTAAGATTTAAGCATAATTGAAACCCTAATTCAATTTAATGCAAAAATAAATATATTAATGGAAGTGCCCTTCAACTAAAAATGTGATGGTTGAATTTATATAAGTATGGACGTCCTTTTTCCTTGTAATGGCACCGAAATATCTAAATTGAGTGGAGAGACCACTCACATTAGTTAAAGGAAAAGTAATATCCACTAATTCTTGGATATTATTATATTGATTAAGGTGCTTAATTGTTTTCTTTTAATTCATGGATAAATAAGAGGATTTCGAAGGGGAGGATGATGGCTTATTATGCAAGGAAGTGAGGGGGATAAGTGGTACCAATTTAGGGAATTGAAGGATTTTTATAACACTTTCTCTCTCTTGAATTTCCCTTATATACACTCCATTCTTTCACCCACATGAAAGGTTTTTTTTCGACTCTTCTTTCTTTCCTTGCTTTGGCCGAACACAAGGGAGCTTAGGAGCAACAGGAGGACGTACCCCAACCTGTAGGTGAGCTCCTTAATCGTCTTCAACCTTGATTTCATGGAGGAAATTGAAATTCAATGCTTATTTTCTTCTTTTCTCCATTCAATCTTCAACTTTAGCCATTCTTTTCACTCAAAGACTTGAGGACAGACCTTGGAAAGTTGAGAAAGCTTCATTCACCATTAAAGATGTGAATCTTGAAGCTTGGATTCAACTTTGAAGGCGGATTATATAACTTGAACCCTTAAATATTATTATTGATTTCACTTCTTCATCATATGTTGAATCTTTCTTCTTTCCCAAAATTCCTTTTGATTAGTTGATGAAATCACCATAAGAATCACAGTAATTTTCAAAGGTTTGAAGCTTGAAGATGATGATTTCATCTTAGCACACACCTCAATAAATATCATGAGCAAACGGTTTTCAATTTTGATGACCAAACGGTCTCAAGACGGTTTGAGGTCAAACAGTCTCAAGACAGTTTGGGGTCAATTGCTGGTATGGATGGATGAATATCCAATGGTTCCAATTGATCTAATCACAATGGTTACAGTGATGTATGATCCATTAATTACAAACCCTAATCGATTGATTGAAGAAACCCTAAATTGATTTAAATGTTTTCAAGGAGGAATGGACCAAACGGTCTCAAGACCGTTTGAGGGCAAAGGATCTCAAGACTATTTGAGGCCAAACGGTCTCAAGACCGTTTGGAGGTCAAGGGCTGTGATGGATGGTTGGAGATCCAAGGGTTATAATTTGATGTACTCTCAATGGTCCAATTGATGAATGATTCAATGAAGCAAACCCTAATTGATTGGTTGAAGGAAACCCTGGATGATCCTTTCGGTTTCAAGGCACTTTGGACCAAACGGTCTATTATTTAATTTTTAGGATTTTGACATACATTTACTTTCTTAATAAAATTAAGGCATCTAGGATTGTTCATTAATGTGGAACTTGGCACTCAAGCTAATTGGGAGAGAAGGAAAATGATTTTCACATTAGATTTGGATTTTGGAGTTTCTTTTTATGAATTATAATACAATTAGATTTTAGGCTCATAATTGTTATATTTATTATAATATTACATCATTACTATGAACATAATTAAATTGAGTCTTGTAATATGCACATTGTTACCAAAAGAGTCCCTTATATTATTATGTATGAATTTCCATATTTTACTTATTTAACCTATTAAGTCTGTCAGATCAACAATAACTTAGATGATGGCACATTACTTATATCTATGGTCATGAAAAATCCAATTTTTATTCCAATTCTTGTGTTAAGAACATTATACCTCTCACTATATATATTAGTTGTTATGCATATTTTAGCTAGAAAAGGAAACATATGTGACATATTTCATAAATGTACTTACATATTAGCATATATTTAGGTTATTGGGTTGATATGAATGTATTATGATATGTGATGTTGATTATAGAACCTAATGCCACTACATGTGCTACATATATTTTCAACTCTAGATATGAAATGGTTGCCATTTAGTTGTTTATGGTATATGCATTAACTATACACATTGAGGTATAATTTTATCCTTGTTTGGTCAAATTTAAAGAACCAAACATACTAACCTCCTAATCATCGAATAAAGTAAGATTTTAGGTTTTGGCATGTCACATCTACCTCAAATTTCTATAGATAGGGAAGAAGGATTAATAATTTGGTAAGTTTCTATATGTCTTCAGAAAATTGCACATCAATATCTCTTTATGAAGGTGGTGGAGAACCTACCTGCATATGTCAATTTCTTGAAAGAAATCATCACCAAGAAGTGCAAGATCAAAAATGCTGACATTATGAAAGTCAATGAGGTGATGAATGAAAGTATACAAGGGAGGCTCCCTGAGAAGAAAAAGGACATGGACACATCATTCTCCATGTTTAATAGGTAATAACTTATTCAAATATGCTTTATGTGATTCAGGGGCAAGCATCAATCTCATCACACTCACCACTTTACAAAAGTTGAGATAGAAGAAGATAATAAAAACCAACATGATCATCCTACTGTCTGATAGAATATTGTTCAACCTTTTGGTATTTGTGAAGATGTGCTCATAAAGTGGGAAAGTTCATCTATCTAGACGGTTTTGTGGTGATCGACATGTAGGATAATTGTAGGTCAAAATTGCTCTTAGGGAGGCCTTTCTAAGATATAACCGGTGTGATCTTTGCAATGTGAAGAAGATACCTCACATTGGGCACTGGTAATAATTAGGTAGAGTTAAAATTTCCATACCAATCCTAATAATCATTGCAAGACAACCCAGGCTACAAGTAAGAATTTTGTTGAGTCTAGGACATAAAAGAAGGGCGACTTGTGGGAGGAAACCCACAAATTAGGATAAATAAGATTAAATTTGCTTTAAATATTTTTTTGTTCATTGATTGAATTTTCTTGATAGGATTAGTTCATTTTTGTCGTTAGTTGTAAGACATTATGATTTTGATGCACGTAAAGAAGGTACGGTGATGTGTGCTTTCAATGTGCAAACATTACTCTGAGTTGATACCACAGACTTCATGTCATTGGAACCAACTCAACCTTTGATTTATTATAGGTAACAAGTTTCACAAATTCAGTGGAACTAGCCTCATCATTGATACCATGGACATCTTTAGACAATGTATAATCTACAACAACATGCTTGGTACCACCTCTCCTTTATTAGAGGGCATTGAATTCATTTTAGCATATGTACTATAATCTTCACCAAAAGATCTTGGTAGCACCAACTTAAACTACTCATCGAGTCACATGAAAACATTGAATAGTAAATTCCCACATTCAACTCACACCAACTATAGGGAAATACGGCTACAGATATGACAGTGGAAACAAAAAAATTTACTTTCCATATTCCCCTTATACAACAAATTATATCAACAACTATAGATTAGGAAGGAAGGTTGCAAGGCATATATACCTAGTCCTAGAGCAAGTCTAGCGACTTATCCTTACAACAACATGCTTGTTTTGCAAGCAACACATGGATGGATAACATCAGAAACCTCCTATTCTACCACCATGTATGGAGGTTGACGTCATCCTCCTAGTGGATGGCAATGGCCTCCACACCTCTACATCATTCATATGGACCACCAGGAACTCCATATTATGCTACTAGAGACAATAAGAAGGAGTTTTCCATTCAAACACCAACCTACTAGGGTTGACTCACTCTCCCATGTTGTTCTCTATCGTTGTCTCTCCATTTTATGGGTAAGACTTGCTAGGGCTCTCTAGTTACCACAACTATGAGAGCATGCATAACACTTGTCAGAGAGTATTGTTGTATCTCTAAAAGCCTTAACTATCCCTCTATTTATAGGAGGGCCAAGGTTTGGGTTTCCAGATCAACTACGGGTCTAAGAGATAGAATTTCATGATTTTTTTGGAAGTTCCAAACTATGAAATGATCGGTTCACACATGAATTGATCAATTCACATGTGAAACGATCAGTCCAACAGTTGAACTTGTCAGTTCAATTGCTTTCCTGTTTTCAATCGCATTGACATTCAATATTTGATTAATGCACAATATGACATCAACAGCAATCCTTGATCTAATCATATTGATAATTGAATTGGGAAATTCATAAGTTGAACCAGTCATTTTTTACTTTGAATCTATCAGTTCATTAATTGAACCAGTCAATTCATGTAATGCCTAGACACACTGCCCAAGGCTCTAGTAGATTTTTAGGAATGATGAATGGCCCCATAGAACACCACTAGCCTTGACTGCATGTTTTGTCCTCACTCACGTGCAAGATGGGATAAACTTCCCGACTGGTCATCCATCCTAGTAGTGCTCTGGGTTGAATATACTTAACCACAAAGTTCTTTAGTGATGGGCTCCCTGAAAAGGACTACACCTTGGTCTTCTTTTAAGATCGTTTTATCTGAGGCCTCAGGACATTGGATGTTACAATCTCCCCCCCTTATAATCTTGATGTCCTCATCATGGATAACCTATATGGCTTCATAATATTGCCCCATTTCAATATAGACCTAGAATAACCCATGGACACCCAAGTCCTGATCATAGAATACAAGCACACAGGTGGCTACATCACCATGGACAACCCTTTCCAATGTGCCTGACCCACATGGCTCATGACTAGCATGTCACATGCCCATGTGGGCACCATCTACTGGAGGGGGTTGGCTCTGATACCATTTGTAATGCATGGGTATGCCGCCCAAAGTTCCTAGTAGAGTTTTAGGAATGATGATTGGCCCCACAGGCCACCACTAACCTTGAATGCACGCTTTGTCTTCACTCATTCTCAAGTTGGGATCAGCTTCCCAACTAGTCACCCATCTGAATACTACTCTAGAATGAGTGCGCTTAACCACAGTTATTTAGTGATAGGCTCCCTAAAAAGGAGGTGTGCCTTAGTTATATGAATAGTCCAATCATTCCTTTTGAGATAATTTTATTTGAGGCCTCAAGACCTGTGATGTTATAATTCATGTACTAGTTCAGGAAATGTTCAACCAATGTAGTTCAAATGGACATGATACTTGAATCGGTCATTTCAACACTTGAACTAGTTATTTCACGGTAGTGTCAGTCAATTTTCAACAATTGTTGTTTAAATTGAATACCTAAACACTTTTGTACTCAAGTAAACTTTATTCATTAATAACTCTGATTGCAGGTGCATCTTATGTGTGTGACCCTATAGGTCCCAAATCACATAGGTAGTGAATGTCCAAAATCAATTTATGACATCACAAACAATAAGCAGTATCTAGCAAGACACCATTGCTACATAAGTAATTGGAAAGTTGTAAACGACTTCAACCTACAATCTATGATCAACATTATTGTAATCGTATAGTTCCTTTGCCTTTGATATCCTAATTAAAATCAAGGCATGGAATCATCATCCTCTTCAACGTTCAATGCATGTTCCTTGAGCTAGATCATACGGTATGAGATGCATATGAGCTCACATATCACATATTGAGTCACACGAGTATGGGCATACATTTCTCAATATTGCTTATCAAGTGGCCTAAATATCAATCTCTTGTAGGAGGGACAAATCTCCTCTACTTCACTCACACTGAATACCCATGTGTCACAACGTACCCGAGAACCACCTTTATGGAAACCCTTATTCTAGGTCACATTGGATGGTGTCAAAATACATTGAACGACATGTGATGAGTGTAGTGACTTCAGGTCTAAGAACCACAATCACAACTATCACTATGAGAGCTGATTTTGACTACCATTCCATGGTCTCCATGTATCACTCTCAAGGTGGGTATGTCCAATACACTATTCTCTAACAAGTACATATGTGTTTGGCTTATTATCACATATCATGATTGATGAGTTTGTGTCATCAACTAACACATACTCTAGTCTTATGTATTACTATTGTCTATTTAGCTTCCACAGTATCATCTGATTAGGGACACAACAAGAATATACATAGTCTTATCATACATATGATCTCATTGTTTAGGTCCTCAACCTGAAGACATATATCATCAAGTAACATAATTCTTTAGACATATATAATGTTTCTGATCTCAACTCATGATTAATACAAACACAATAGATGAAATTACATTTATCATTATCAAATCAAGTATATGATACCCCAATACAATCATCATATTGTTGGCTCTCTAGGTATAAATACAAAAATACTCCCACTTGCACTTAGAGCCAATCACCTACGATTCTTATTCCAAGTGATCTTAACATATACATCATGTTTCTGCTGTGTAAGCACTTTTATAGAGGGTTAGAAATGTTTTCTTCTAGTCGGTATTTTACAAGTTTCACAACTCCTAGTTGCAGGACTTCTTATATGAGATGGAATTTCTATAGTATGCTATTTGAGACTCCTTGCCTATAGCTCCATTTTTGTCACAATATTTCTACTGTGTCATCAACAGTTGGAACCTCCCATATGTTTATCCAAATGAACTTCTTGATCCATACAACATCCTCTGTTGTTCTCAAAACAACAAGGTACTTAGCTTCTATTGTAGAATTAAACAACTATCTCCTACTCAGAACTTTTTCATCTTATTGTTCCTATTTAAAGGTCAAACACGAATTTAGATAGTGATTATTAATCTTATTTTCATTTTTGAAGCTTGCATTGGTGTAACCCTTTATACCCAACTCTTCCTTATTACCATAACCAAGGAACTAATCCCTTTAGTGCTTCTCAAGTATTTAAGGGTGTTGTTTATCATGGTCTAGTGACCTTCACTAGGCTCTAACATATATCCTCTCATCATGTCCAATACATATGAGATAAGAGGATGAGTGCACAACGTTTTATACATGATCGATCTAATTGCTAACTCATATGACATCTCACTCATGTTTTCTCATTCTTCACAAGAACTGGGACACTGAACTCTTGGGAGACTAATCTCATGTGCATGGACATATTTTTTCTCATTGAGTTCTGCATGCTAAACTCCTTCAGCATATTGTAAATGTATATGTTCTTTCTTAGGTCAAGAAGCTTTATGGATCTATCTCTATAGATCTCAATTCCTGAGGCATGGGATGTTTCTTCTAAATCCTTCAGAGAGTGTACTTTCCTTGCCAAGTTTTCATATTTGTAGTATAAGGATGTTATTCCCCATCATTATGTGGAATATAAATATGCTCCCACGAAATCTTTTTTAATCTCACTTTTCATCTTCATTTCAAATAAAGTCAAACTCTTTGTCTATCTTGTCAAATTGAAGATTCCAACTCTGAGGTGCTTGCTTCAATACATAGATTGAACTTTGTAGCTTACAAAGTTTATTTGCAATAAATGGATTTATAAAATCTTTAGGTCATATCACACACACATCCTCATAATTATTCTCATTAAGGAACCTCATTTTAACATCCATATGCCAAGTCTCATAGTTGTAATAAGCTACAATGGGAAGCATTATCCTAATGTGTTTAACCATGGCAACTGGTGAAAAGATTTCATCATGTTCAACACCTTGAACTTGTTTCAAACCCTTTGTATCCAGTATGCACTTGTAGGTTTGTACATTACTATCCATGTTGGTCTTCTTCTTGAAGACCCAATTTCACCCCCATGATTTTTACCCCTTTAGGTGGATCCGAGGTCATTCCTTGTGGCTGTACAAGGATCCCATCTTAGATATAATAGCTTCAAGCCATTTCTCATACTTTGGTCCCTCAATAGCTTCTAGGAAGATTTTTGACTCATCGTCTATGATCAATCACCTTTTTGAGCCATAAAATTTCCTAATCTTTCAAGATCAAGGCATTTTCTACTAGATCTTGTAAGGTTTTGTGTTACATAAGAAACTTGAGATTCCACAACATTTTGTGATTCTCCTTGTTCCTACAATACCTCTTTAGGTTTAATATTTTCTTTTTGGTTTCGATATATTCAAGTTCTACTTTTCTCCCACTGATTCCTTTAAAATTAGATTCCTTGTAGAAATACAGCCATCATGACAACAAACACTTATTTTATTGGATTGGAATATAAAAGCAGTATTTAATAAAACAACTTTTATGTGATTTGTGGACAAATATTTTCAAGAAAGTATTTTCTTGCACAAGATTTCAATCCTAATCTTCAAAGACATATTGGGATACCTCTCATGCCATATCTCATATGGTATCTTTTAAACCATTTTAGGTGGTATATTATTTTAGTGTAAAGCATGTACCAAAGAAATTGGAAGATTAGCTAGATTTATTAATGACCGAACCATGACTAACATGGTGTGATACCTTATTTCTGATACATCATTATGTTTTAGATGGAGTTCATCGTGATACATTATCACGGTCTCTCCGAAAGGTCCTCAAAATATTGGTTTAAATATTTCAACATCGATCATATCAAACTGTCGTAATACTTTTACCAAGATGGTTATGTACTTCATTCATGATCTCTTTGAACACTTCAAAAAATTCAGACTTGTATTTCATTGAATACAAACTTCCATATCTATTAATAACATCTATAAATACAATGAGGTACTAGTAACCACCTTTAGCAATTTATCAAAAGGTTTACATACACCAGATGTATGAGGCCTAATAGAATATCTGCTCTCCAGCTATTTCTAATGAAATATGCTTTTGTTATCTTGCACACTAAATAAGACTTGTATGTCTCTGTTGTTCATTGACCAAAAAATTTGAGACAACCATCATTATGGATTCTATAAATGTATGTATCATTTATGTGATCTAGAAGACAATTATATAGGTATTAATTGTTTGTCATCGAGTTGTTAAACATATTTTTCTTTAGAACTATCAAGTATAGACTATGAGACATAAGGTGTTGCCATATAAGTTCTTATGTTTTAAAACAAAGCATCAATTTATTCATAATACTATTGTACATACAATATGATGTTTTCATTAATGGCAGGTATATGATAGCAATTCATTAATTCTATTACATGCCCATCAAGATGAATGATAGATTCGAACTGTAGTGGTAGCAACTCTTACTCCTCATAGTTTCTAGATTACTTCTTCTTAGGTCCTGGAGTGGAAATCTATGTCTCTTTCTTCTTCTTGTGTTCCTCTAGATAAAGAGGATAGTTCCTTTTTCAGTGTCCAGGTAGGTGGCAATGGTGGCACTTTCCTTCCTTATTCACTCCTCTCTTAGCTTTTAGCGCAGAAGAATTTGGTTTTCCGGCTAGATTTATAATTCTTCTTAGCTTTGCCTTTGCCCTTGGACTTTCCTCTACTGATCATCATCACATATTTGGGTTTATCCTTCTTCATCTACACTTTAGCTGTCCTCAACATGCCAAGTAATTCTGACAATGTCTTGCCATAATCATTCATGTTGTAGTTCATAACAAACTAGTCGTATGATTTCAACAACGACTACAGAATCACATCTATGGCCAACTCTTGGCCTAAGGGGGATCCTAGTCTAGCAAGGTTCTCCACCCCAATCAACTTATATGAGGACCTATTGGATCTTCTTCAGCCATATTGCACCTGAATAACACCTTTGAGACATCATATCTCTCTTGTCTTGCCTTTTCTTGGTATATGTTCTTAAGATGTGTTACCATCTCAACAGGATCCATGTTCTCAAGTTGTGTCTACGACTCATAGTTCATTGAGCACAACATCAGGTACTTGACATCCACGTTATCTTTAGAGTGTTTCTTGTAAGCATCCTTGTCAGCCTTAGACACAGTGGGTGTAGGTTCATCTGGCCATGGTGTCTCCAGGACATAGAGCTTGTGCTCTTGAATGAGAAATGATTCTCAACATCCTAAATCAGCCATGGAAGTTGTTTATGTTCAACTTGTCCTTCTCAAGGACCGATCACAAAGAAAATGTATTTGTGTTTGCCATTAGATTCTACAAAATAAAATTTGTAACTTTTGTAAAAATACTTTTGATTTGATTTAATTATATTGACTATATCAATTAGGCCTTCAATTAATCATTGCTCCCACTATTTCATCCGAAATTGATAGCCCTCACATATCAATTCATATGATTGCAACATATAACCTCCTAGTGAGAAAATACCCAAAAAAAATGAGCTATTACTCGGCCAACGCCAGCATCCATAACCAATTTTTAAGGTAGAAAACTTTTGCCAATTGCATCTTATGCAATTCTTAGATAGATGGAATACACAACTCCTTGCCATAAGCATCTATATGCTTCTAGGCACTTCATCTCATTAAGTTCACCTAGTTAAGTCTGACCTATAAGACAACACGATAGCAATGCACCCTACTTGGTAGGCCCACATGACTACCATCACACTTCCACAAGATGGACGGCGCACCACGCTTCACTTAATCAATCGAGCTTTTCATGTGTTTTGCTTATGAAAAGCATCTTAGACTTAATATTTGATTGAGGGTTTTTATAATTTTTATAAACATATATACATATCCAATCACCACCTATTTATATGTATAATAAACATACTATATCCAAAAATGAAACATGTAATTATAAAACATGAGAAATGGTTACAGCCGTACTAATTCAATTCTTTAGAGCCATAAAGAATTGCTACCACCTAAGATCCACGTCATATGTAGCAACCTGATATTGAAGAAGGCCTATGGTGGAACTAGTCTAGGTTGTTTGATTCAACTCTTAAACCGATCAGTTAGCCTCCTGGTCAGTCATTTGGTCTCTTGGATCAATTTCCTAGTCTCCACTTCAAGTGACTTTTGGACTCCTCTAGTTGATCGATTGGGACACCAACCAGTTGGTCGGCTCCTCCTATCTCCTGACCTCCTTGGTCCTCCAGTCAATTAGTTTGACTTCTGAGTCAATCGGTTTGTTTGGTGCATGACGCCCTTCTTTGTCATAACAAGAAACAAAAACTATCATATTCCTATTTAACGTACTACATCGCTTGCATGACACCCTTCTTTGTCAAAACAAGAAACAAAAACTATCCTATTCCTATTTAACGTACTACATCGCAATAGCAGAACCTTGAGTTATTTTCAAGGAAGCATAGGGTTGACTCACTCTGCCATGTTGTCTCTCTCTTGTTGTCCATTCAAACATCAACCTACTAGGGTTGACTTACTCTCCCATGTTGTCTCTCTCTTATTGTCTCTCCTTTTTATGGGTAAGACTTGCTAGGGCTCTTTAGTTACCACTAATATGAGAGGATGACACATATCAGAGAGTATTGTTGTATCTATAAAATTCTTGACTACGCCTCTATTTATAGGAGGGCTAGAGTTAGAGTTTCTAGATCAATTGGGAGTCAAAAAGATGGAATTTCATGAATTTTTTAGAAGTTGTAAACCATGAAACTATTAGTTCACACTTGAACTGATGGGATCACATGTGAAATGATCAGTTTAATACTTAAACCATTTGGCTCACTTGATTTCCTATTTTCAATCACATTGGCTTTTAATATTCGATTAATGCACAATGTGACTTTAGTATCAATCCTTATCAAATTGTATTGATCATTGAACTGGGTGATTCACAAGTTGAATTGGTTGTTTCAGACTTCAAACTAGTCGGTTCACTGACTGAATCAGTTGATTGATGTCCCAATTCTGGCAATGTTCAACCAATATAGATTAAATTGACATGAAACCTGAATCGATTGGTTTAACACTTGAACCGGCCGGTTCATAGTCCTATCACTCAACTTTTAGCAATTGTTGTTTAAATTGAATACCTAAACACTTTAGTAGTTAAGGAAAACTTCATCACAAATAAAATCCTATTATAGATGCATCCTATGTGTGTGACCCTATAGGTCCCAAATTTACATTGGTAGTGAATGTACTTACCAATTTATGGCATCACAAACAATGTGTGATATCTAAGAACACCATTGTTATCCTAGTAATTGGAAAGTTGGAGAACAACTTTAGCCTAAAATCCATGATCATAGTTATCATGATGATATAGTTCCTTTATCTTTGATATCCGGATTGAACTCGGAGCATGGAATTGCCATCTTGTTCAACGTTCAATGCATTTTTATTATCACATATCATGATTGATGAGTTTTTTTCATCAACCAACACATACTCTAGTCTTATGTATTACTATTGTCTATTTAGCTTCCATAGTATCATCCGACTAGGGACACAACAAGAATATACATAGTCTTATCATACATATGATCTCATTGTTTAGGTCCTCAACATGAAGACATATATCATCGATTAACATCATTCTTTAGACATCTATAATGTTTCTGATCTCATCTCATGATTAATACAAACACAATATATGAAATTACATTTATCATTATCAAATCAAGTATATGATTCCCCAATACAATCATCATATTGTTGTCTCTCTAGGTATACATAGAAAAATACTCCCACTTGCACTTAGAGCCAATCACCTACGATTCTTATTCCAAGTGCTCTTAACATATACATCATGTTTCTGCTACGCAAGCACTTTTATAGAGGGTTAGCAATGTTTTCTTCTAGTCTGTATTTTGCAAGTTTCACATTTCCTAGTTGTAGGACTTCTTATATGAGATGGAATTTCTATAGTATGCTATTTGAGACTCCTTACCTATAGCTCCATTTTTGTCACAATATTTCTATTGTGTCATCAACAGTTGGAACCTCCCATATGTTTATCCAAATGAACTTCTTGATCCATACAACATCCTCTGTTGTTCTCAAAACAACAATGTACTTAGCTTCTATTGTAGAATTAAACAATTATCTCCTACTCGGAACTTTTTCATCTTATAGTTCTTATTTTAAGGTAAAACACAAATTTAGATTGTTATTATTAATCTTATTGTCATTTTTGAAGCTTGCATTGCTGTAACCCTTTATACCCAACTCTTCCTTATTACCATAACCAAGGAACTAATCCCTTTAGTGCTTCTCAAGTACTTAAGGGTGTTGTTTATGATGGTCTAGTGACCTTCACTAGGCTCTAACATATATCCTCTCATCATGTCCAATACATATGAGACAAGAGGATGAGTACACAACACTGCATACATGATAGATCTAATTGCTAACTCATATGACATCTCACTCATGTTTTCCCGTTCTTCACAAGAACTGGGACACTGAACTCTTGGGAGACTAATCTCATGTGCATGGACATATTTTTTCTCATTGAGTTCTGCATGCTAAACTCCTTCAGCATCTTATAAGTGTATATGTTCTTTCCTAGGTCAAGAAGCTTTATGGATCTATCTCTATAGATCTCAATTCATGAGGCATAGGATGTTTCTTCTAAATCCTTCAGAGAGTGTACTTTCCTTGCCAAGTTTTCATATTTGTAGTATAAGGATGTTATTCCCCATCATTATGTGGAATATAAATATGCTCCCACGAAATCTTTTCTAATCACACTTTTCATCTTCATTTCAACTAAAGTCAAACTCTTTGTCTATCTTGTCAAATTGAAGATTCCAACTCTGAGGTGCTTGCTTCAATCCTTAGATTGAACTTTGTAGCTTACAAACTTTATTTGCAATAAATGGATTTATAAAATCTTTAGGTCATATCACACACACATCCTCATAATTATTCTCATTAAGGAACTTCATTTTAACATCCATATGCCAAGTCTCATAGTTGTAATAAGCTACAATGGGAAGCATTATCCTAATGGGTTTAACCATGGAAACTGGTGAAACGATTTCATCATGTTCAACACCTTGAACTTGTTTCAAACCCTTTGTATCCAGTCTGCACTTGTAGGTTTGTACATTACTATCCATGTTGGTCTTCTTCTTGAAGACCCAATTTCACCCCCATGATTTTTACCCTTTTAGGTGGATCCGAGGTCATTCCTTGTTGTTGTACATGGAGCCCATCTTAGATATAATAGCTTCAAGCCATTTCTCATACTCTGGTTCCTCAATAGCTTTTAGGAAGATTGTTGACTCATCATATGATCAATCACCTTTTTGAGCCATAAAATTTCCTAATCTTTCAAGATCAAGGCATTTTCTACTAGATCCTGTAAGGTTTTGTGTTACATAAGAAACTTGAGATTCCGCAACAGTTTGTGATTCTCCTTATTCCTACTATACCTTTTTAGGTTTAATATTTTCTTTTTAGTTTCGATATATTCAAGTTCTACTTTTCTCCCACTAATTTCTTTAAAATTAGATTCCCTGTAGAAATACAACCATCGTGACAACAAACACTTTTTTTATTGGATTGGAATATAAAAGCAGTATCTAATAAACCAACATTTATGTGATTTGTGGACAAATATTTTCAAGAAAGTATTTTCTTACATAAGATTTCAATCCTAATCTTAAAAGACATATTCAGATACCTCTCATGCCATATCTCATATGGTATCTTTTAAACCATTTTAGGTGGTATATTATTTTAGTGTAAAGCATGTGCCAAAGAAATTGGAATATTAGCTAGATTTATTAATGACCGAACCATGACTAACATGGTGTGATACCTTATTTATGATACATCATTATGTTTTAGATGGAGTTCATCGTGATACATTATCACGGTCTCTCCGAAAGGTCCTCAAAATCTTGGTTTAAATATTTCGACATCGATCATATCAAAGTGTCGTAATACTTTTACCAAGATGGTTATGTACTTCATTCATGATCTCTTTGAACACTTCAAAAAATTCAGACTTGTATTTCATTAAATACAAACTTCCATATCTATTAATAACATCTATAAATACAATGAGGTACTAGTAACCACCTTTAGCAATTTATCAAAAGGTTTACATACACCAGATGTATGAGGCCTAATAGAATATCTGCTCTCCAACTATTTCTAATGAAATATGCTTTTGTTATCTTGCACACTAAATAAGACTTGTATGTCTATGTTGTTCATTGACCAAAATATTTGAGACAACCATCATTATGGATTCTAGAAATGTATTTATCATTTATGTGATCTAGATGACAATTATATAGGTATTAATTGTTTGTCATCGAGTTGTTCAACATATTTTTCTTTAGAACTATCAAGTATAGACTATGAGACATAAGGTGATGCCATATAAGTTCTTATGTTTTAAAACAAAGCATCAATTTATTCATAATACTCTTGTACATACAATATGATATTTTCATTAATGGCAGGTATATGATAGCAATTCATTAATTCTATTACATGCCCATCAAGATGAATGATAGATTCGAACTGTAGTGGTAGCAACTCTTACTCCTCATAGTTTCTAGATTACTTCTTCTTAGGTCCTGGAGTGGAAATCTATGTCTCTTTCTTCTTCTTGTGTTCCTCTAGATAAAGAGGATAGTTCCTTTTTCAGTGTCCAGGTAGGTGGCAATGGTGGCACTTTCCTTCCTTATTCACTCCTCTCTTAGCTTTTGGCACAGAAGAATTTGTTTTTCGGCTAGATTTATAATTCTTCTTAGCTTTGCCTTTGCCCTTGGACTTTCCTCTACTGATCATCATCACATATTTGGGTTTATCCTTCTTCATCTGCACTTTAGTTGTCCTCAACATGCCAAGTAATTCTGACAATGTCTTGCCATAATCATTCATGTTGTAGTTCATAACAAACTAGTCGTATGATTTCAACAATGACTACATAATCACATCTATGGCCAACTCTTGGCCTAAGGGGGATCCTAGTCTAGCAAGGTTCTCCACCCCAATCAACTTGAGTATATGAGGACCTATTGGATCTTCTTCAGCCATATTGCACCTGAACAACACCTTTGAGATATCATATCTCTCTTGTCTTGCCTTTTCTTGGTACATGTTCTTAAGATGTGTTACCATCTCAACAGGATCCATGTTCTCAAGTTGTGTCTACGACTCATAGTTCATTGAGCACAACATCAGGTACTTGACATCCACGTCATCTTTAGAGTGTTTCTTGTAAGCATCCTTGTCAGCCTTAGACACAGTGGGTGTAGGTTCATCTGGCCATGGTGTCTCCAAGACATAGAGCTTGTGCTCTTGAATTAGAAATGATTCTCAACATCCTAGATCAGCCATGGAAGTTGTTTATGTTCAACTTGTCCTTCTCAAGGACCGATCACAAAGAAAATGTATTTGTGTTTGCCATTAGATTCTACAAAATAAAATTTGTAACTTTTGTAAAAATACTTTTGATTTGATTTAATTATATTGACTATATCAATTAGGCCTTCAATTAATCATTGCTCCCACTATTTCATCCGAAATTGATAGCCCTCACATATCAATTCATATGATTGCAACATATAACCTCCTAGTGAGAAAATACCCCAAACAATGAGCTATTACTCGGCCAACGCCAGCATCCATAACCAATTTTTAAGGTAGAAAACTTTTTCCAATTGCATCTTATGCAATTCTTAGATAGATGGTATACACAACTCCTTGCCATAATCATCTACATGCTTCTAGGCACTTCATCTCATTAAGTTCACCTAGTTAAGTCTGACCTATAAGACAACACGATAGCAATGCACCCTACTTGGTAGGCCCACATGACTACCATCACACTTCCACAAGATGGACGGCGCACCACGCTTCACTTAATCAATCGATCTTTTCATGTGTTTTGCTTATGAAAAGCATCTTAGAATTAATATTTGATTGAGGGTTTTTATAATTTTTATAAACATATATACATATCCAATCACCGCCTATTTATATGTATAATAAACATACTATATCCACAAATGAAACATGCAATTATAAAACATGAGAAATGGTTACGGCCGTACTAATTCAATTCTTTAGAGCCACAAAGAATTGATACCACCTAAGATCCACGTCATATGTAGCAACCTGATATTAAAGAAGGCCTATGGTGGAACTAGTCTAGGTTGTTTGATTCAACTCTTAAACCAATCAGTTAGCCTCCTGGTCAGTCATTTGGTCTCTTGGATCAATTTCCTAGTCTCCACTTCAAGTGACTTTTGGACTCCTCTAGTTGATCGATTGGGACACCAACCAGTTGGTCGGATCCTCCTATCGCATGGCCTCCTTGGTCCTCCACTCGATTAGTTTGACTTCTGAGTCAATCGGTTTGTTTGGTGCATGACGCCCTTCTTTATCATAACAAGAAACAAAAACTATCATATTCCTATTTAACGTACTACATCGCTTGCATGACACCCTTCTTTGTCATAACAAGAAACAAAAACTATCCTATTCCTATTTAACGTACTACATCCCAATAGCAAAACCTTGAGTTATTTTCAAGGAAACATAGGGTTGACTCACTCTGCCATGTTGTCTCTCTCTTGTTGTCCATTCAAACATCAACCTACTAGGGTTGACTTACTCTCCCATGTTGTCTCTCTCTTATTATCTCTCCTTTTTATGGGTAAGACTTGCTAGGGCTCTTTAGTTACCACTACTATGAGAGGACGACACATATCAGAGGGTATTGTTGTATCTCTAAAAGTCTTGACTACGCCTCTATTTATAGGAGGGCCAGAGTTAGAGTTTTCAGATCAACTGGGAGTCAAAAAGATGGAATTTCATGAATTTTTTAGAAGTTGTAAACCATGAAACTATTGGTTCACACTTGAACTGATGGGATCACATGTGAAATGATCGATTCAATACTTGAACCATTTGGCTCACTTGATTTCCTATTTTCAATCACATTGGATTTTAATATTCGATTAATGCACAATGTGACTTCAGTATCAATCCTTATCCAATTGTATTAATCATTGAATTGGGTGATTCACAAGTTGAATTGGTTGTTTCAGACTTCAAACTGGTCGGTTCACTGACTGAATCAGTTGATTCATGTCCCAATTCTAGAAATGTTCAACCAATATAGTTTAAATTGACATGAAACCTGAATCGATTGGTTTAACACTTGAACCGGCTGGTTTATAGTCCTGTCACTCAACTTTTAGCAATTGTTGTTTAAATTGAATACCTAAACACTTTAGTAGTTAAGGAAAACTTCATCACAAATAAACTCCTATTCTAGATGCATCCTATGTGTGTGACCCTATAGGTCCCAAATTTACATTGGTAGTGAATGTACTTACCAATTTATGACATCACAAACAATGTGTGATATCTAACAACACATCATTGTTATCTAAGTAATTGGAAAGTTGGAGAACAACTTTAGCCTACAATCCATTATCATAGTTATCATGATGATATAGTTCCTTTATCTTTGATATCTGGATTGAACTTGGAGCATGGAATTGTCATCTTGTTCAACGTTCAATCCATGTTCCTTGAACTAGAGAAGACTATATGAGATGCATGTGAGCTCACATATCACATATTGAGTCACACGAGTATGGCCATACGTTTCTCAATCTCACTTATCAATTTGCCTGGATATCAATCTCTTGTAGGAGGGAAAAATCTCATCTACATCACTCACACTCAATCCCCATGTGTTATAAAGTACATGAGCACCTCCTTTATGACAATCCTTATTCTAGGTCACGTTGGATGGTGTCAAAATACATTGAACGACATGTGATGAGTGTAGTGACTTCTGGTTTAAGGACCACAATCACCACTATCACTACGAGAGTTGATTCTGACTACCATTCTACGGTCTCCATGTATCAGTCTCAAGGTGGGTCTGTCTGGTGCATAGTTCTCTAACAAATACCTATGTGTTTGGTTTGATATCACATATCATGACTGATGAGATTCTTTCATCAACCAACACATACACTCTAGTCTACGTAATATTGTTGTCTATTTAGCTTCCACAATAATATCTGACTAGGGACACAACAAGAATGTATGTACTCTTATCATACATATGATTAGATTGTTCAAGTCCTCAACCTGAAGATATATGTCAATGAGTAATACCATTCTTTAGAAATCTACTATGAGAACCCATTACACTAAACGAGATTACTCAAAACTGTTGGATTTTTTGGAGAAAACATGTGCGGAAGAAGCAACAAAAATTCCACTCAACCTGAAACAGGATCTCATCGACAACAACGTATTTGGAAGGAGTATTTGCGGGATATACCTTATCGCGGAGCAAGTCCGGCGATGTCCTGCTGTACAATGGTGTGCAACGACGCTGGCCTACACAGACGGAACTTCTCTCCCGTTCACTGTCGTAGGAAGATTCGGCGGCGCTCCTTTCGTGCGGTGATGTATGCTGCTCGTAACATGCACGGATGTTCATTGATGTCCTCCGAATGCAGGCGTCTCAGCGTCTGCGTCTCTACTTTGTCCACGCGGATGGACTGGAACTCCATGTCGCGCTTCCCAAGTGAGTGGGAAGGAGTCATGTCTATGCGACGACGTGCTAGCAGCATGTTGCTCTCTTTTGTCTCCTAAATACAGTGACGGATAGGGTTTACGTACATGAGCGTAAACTAAAAAGCCTCTCTTGATATCTTATATAGATATCAGTCATCAAGCTCCTTTAAATAGGAGATGAAGGGAAGTAGGGTTTCCTAAACCCATCGGTAAACAGAAACATTACGTTAATTAAAACGCTCGTGGATTAATTAGAATATTATGGAATTCATTAATTAACCAAATAATCACATTAATTGATTAATTAATATTTGACTCCATGCAATCGCTTGGGATGGCTCTATGGGCATATATGCCAACAAAAACATGAAACACAATCAATCACCAATTAACCACATACCCCAAAATATGGGTAAATTAAAACTGATTTCAACATCAACACTCGCTCAGAAATATTTGCATAAGAGCCCAATATCTTTCTTATATCCATATTATGACAAGAATTTGATACAAATTGTTCTATCACCTAAGCCATAACATATATACATAGGATAACAATATTTGTATATGCCACACAAACAAGCATTAACATGCTAACAAAATTCTGATTCGTTTGAAACACCATATATAAACTTTTCCTGCCCAGACCTGAGAGTACAGGGATGACTCTAGGACACACTAGATATCTAATCAACTTTCTCAAAGATTCATTACTGTAGTTCCTCTTTACTTCCATGGTTCTATTATTGTCACTGTCGATTACCTATAAAGATGTGGTGAACCACAAGGGTGAGACCCATGTCCCAGGAAGAGATATAACTTCCAACAATGCTTATTGATTACAACATTTTCACTAGTAGATAACTAAGATATTGGAGTATTTAATAATCAATTGAACAGATTGAACAATATAAGTATGCTAAACAGATTAATCAATTAATCTTAGCAACAAGTATGATCATCAATGCATATATAGATAAAAAATAAATCCATTTCTTTGGATAGATATCGACTCAAATATCATCAAATTGCATCTACTAACAATTATTATCATTAACCTATCTATCATCATATTCCTTGCTAACAACACAAGCAATCTAGTAGAATAAGCATCCATGACATCATGAATATGTTTAGTAGCATAACATGGCTATCAATATTGGCATCTCAAATAAAGGGAATAGATCTATATAATAAGTAGAACTAACATCATAACACAATGAAATACATAGGCATGATTAGCAGTTTAATCATTTCTAATTACATAGGCATGGCTAGCAATATTAAACATAGCTAGAACCATCATCTTAACCATTAGTATTAGTATATTTGACAACATAAGCATGTTTACAACATGTACATAACTATAGTATGCGTATATCTATTATCTCTTATTGTACTATACATGATCTCAAAGAAAAGAAAGAAAATAAGGGTTATCATCTAATGTGAAGAATTGTGTATAACCCTAAAAAAATATGCTACATAGCTATCTTACATCTTTTATTATCTCCTGAGGAATTTGAGGATAACACTCAAAATCCAACTAACCACTGCTAAGTCAAAATCAGTGCCATAGAAGATCTAGGAAGATCCATTCCTAAGATCTTCTCTACCCCCAGTCAGTATGGGTCCACCACAGTGACACATAAGGTCAAGTTGCTAACAGCCTAGTCCATCCTTGGTATAGGTCACGACACTAGTGAAAGGAGGTGGGTTTGCATACCCTACCATCTGAGGTACAACCGCAATTGTCCTCCAATCTCATCACATATATAATCACCGAGACATGACCAAAATCATTCTCAAACTGAGGGCTAGGTATGACCGCAGTCATCCTCCCTAAACACTTAGATTCAGGATGAAAAACACCCCACATACTCAATAGTATGCGCTCTGAGTTTCGCTTAGGAATACTCGTTTCACCATCGGGAAAGTTCTAACACTCAGATGCATATATGGCACAAGGCACTACATGATTAGAATTTCACTTGATTAATTATTTTCAATTGGGTGAATTAAGGCTACATCAAACAAGTGTACATACAAACCCTAATTCATCTCTAGAAAACATTGCTATATAACAATTTCAGAAGATATAAAATGTATGATACATATTGTTCATCATCTCATCATCACATCATTCTATTTACTTTCCATTCACGAGACTACATTAGTCATCATATTATCACAAGATATAAATCCTTTTCACAATATCACAAGGTATCACCCTTATCAACACAAGAGGATTACACCTCATTCAAGGATCAAGCATGCCCAAAGGTCATTAATACCATCATACTATTCCCTACAAGATCATCATTATCTTTGCATGCCTTATAACAAGGCTCAACAACATCACTTACATATAATACACCAGATCAGCACAATGTTGCATTAATGAGCTAGGATATATTCATAAACAATCATAGTAGGGTTCTACTAACATTAAGAACATTCCTTTATTACATTAACATGCAAGGAATCTAGATATGATTAACCCTCATCATATTCATAATGCACATGTTTAGCATAAGAAAGTATCAACCATGTGGCTATGTTAACCACCAATTAACACATTAAGGTTATGCTTATATTAAGGAGGTTATTTCACCATCATGCCATCATATAAGAAGGTTAAACATGGATACTCATTTTTATCTATTTGCATTAGAGTTAGGTTCAACAAGATAAATTATATTAATGTTACTAATCAACACTTATACCCAAACCCTAAGTCACAACATCCCTATTGGATCATGAATGCATAAGGTGAAGCATCACCATCACATTCCATACTATTCTCAAGATGAATCCCCACATAAATCAAGGTGTAACCATCAAGTTATAGCATACTAAGGTTTCAACAACAATAAGAGAGTACTCCATGATTGTATTAATCATTCAAGGACTATTCATACCCAATTACCATCATTTAGTTATATTAAAGCTAGGTATAACAAGTTATACCTCATTAGGGTTACCCATTAATTCATTATGGTGATTATAAATCATAATCATATGAGGACAATGGTAACACTACAAGTTTAAGGCATTGGACCAAAAAAATCTCGTCATTAGAATCATAACATTACACTACACACTTCACCCAAAATAATGGGAATATTGAGGCATCAACTTTTAACCATGAAATGTTGAAAAGGTAAATCCATTGGTCGTTTACATAAGTAAACACCTCGAATGAATCATATATGATGTTATTGAGTTGTGATCTATAAAAATCACCATTTATCCCTAGACATTCTTTGATTAACAACAATAAGGGTTGTGTTGAGAGTAGGGTAAAACCCACAATTGCATGTTCATTTAAAACAAGCCATCCATTGTCAACAAGTAAGCTCCTTAAGTTGATCATATAAAGGAAACCATATAAATCACATTATTAGGACAAACATATTACATTAGCCATTATTCCACTTTATTGGAGGAATAAACATTAGATCTTGACCATTGGGTCAAGTTCATATGTTAAAACCATCAATTACAGTATAGGTTCGACCATTACATTAAGTGACCCAAGAAATCATTGGTATAAGGCTTAATTGATGCTACAACTATATGATTAACTCACCATAGGTTGTGGATACCTGATCCACCATAATTAGTGACCACGAAGTCACCATAGGTTGTTAGATCAGCACTATATTCATTAATCAACATCAAATATCAAACTAATATCACCATTGATTGATAGCATCATTAGGGTACTTAGTTGTTAATTACTAGGCTACTAATTAGGCTAACACCTGACCTAAGGGGTGAACGTAAGTTGACACCCTTGGTCACCACCATCAGTTGTCATGAAGACAACACCATCGATTGTTGCACTGGTACCACCATCGAGTCATGTGTTTATAGAAGAAATCGGCTTTAAACCCTAAAATTGACCATTGGTTGATAGGTGCTTAGCACCATAGGCTGTCAAACCAACCTGATCCAAGTCATATTATATGTTAGGAATAATGTACACATGATCACATGTTCATCTAGAACTAAAATCAGAATAGGAAATATTATAAAAATTGAAATCCAAGTCAAGCATAGCTTTTTAGTGTATGGATCATCATTTAAAAGCAAGAACATGAGCTAGCAAGCTTATGATAAGCAATAAATGTGGAGCAAATTATAAAACTTTCCTATAATTAGAAGATAAACTCTCAAACAGAAGAAAAAAATGAGTAGGTAGGGTAGCAAATCCAAGCATAAGTTGTGAACTTGTCCATCTAGCACCTTTCTTCATCAAATGAGCAAACCCTAAGGCATAAGGAGCAAGAAATGTAGGGTTTTAGAGATTTAGAGCAATTTCTACCATGAAAGAGCAAGGTTCCAGCCTGGAGAAAGGTAGGAGGAAGTATAACAAATAAATAAACGGAGTAAAGAAGGGGATTCTTACTCTTTTAGGTCAAGATCACTAGAAAGAAGCTTTTTAAACCCTAAAAGGAAGTCAATTGCAACCCTAGATTCTTTTTACAAGAAGATCCCCTCTTTCTTATTCCTTAGATAGGAAATTCACAGCATAGAGGGAGAATGAGGCTTTTAGAAGGAGGGAAGTGGTGGAGAGCAAATGGCTCGTTTGGGTGCTTAGGGATAAGTATATGAAACTTTAAGATAAAGATAAAGAAAACGTTGAAGTTCTAGTATCTTTCCAAGTGTCCATGGCCTTAAACTATTAAGAATATACAAGCACACACACAAGCAGCCCCCCACCATCCATAGAGACATTCTTATCCCTCGTTTCTTGAATTTACAAGCAAAACAAATAATTCATTAGTTGATAGCTACTAAAGGTAGCTCATCCATGAAGGGGTAAACCCTAAAATACCCTTGGAGAAAATACCTTCAAACCAAGGTTTAAATAGGTACCCCTATTGGTATATATACCCATAGAGCCATCGTGAGTGATTGCATGGAGTCAGATATTAATTAATCAATTAATTTGATTATTTGGTTAATTAATTAATTTCATAATATTCTAATTAATCCATGAGTGTTTTAATTAGCGCAGTGTTTCTATTTTCCGATGGGTTTAGGAAACCCTACTTCCTCTCATCTCCTATTTAAAGGGGCTTGACGGACGATATCTATATAAGATATTGAGAGAGGCTTTTCAGTTTATGCTCACGTATGTAAACCCTAGTCGTCACCATCTTCAGGAGAGAAAGGAGAGCACCGCGATGCTAGCACGTCTCCGCATAGAGACGACTCCTTCCCGCCTACTTAGGAAGCATGGTGTGGAGTTCCAGTCCATCTGTGTGGATGAAGTAGAGACGCAGACACTAAGATGCCTACGTTCAGAGGACATCTATGACCATCTGTACAAGCTACGAGCAGCGTACATCACCACACGAAAGGAGTGTTGTTAGATCTTCCTGTGAAGCACTCAATGAATGGGAGAGAAGTTCCATCCATGTAGGCTAGAAACGTTGCACACCATTTTATAGTAGGACATCGCCGGACTTGCTCCATGATAAGCTATATCCCGTAAACACTCTTTCCGAATATCCTATTGTCGATGAGATCCTGTTTCGGACTGCATGGAATTTTTTTTGTTGCTTCCGCCACGCATGTTTTTCCCACAAAACCCAACAGTGGTATCAGAGCAGCGTCGATCTATGACGTATTTAGATTCGTTTTGATATAATCGAATCGCTATATACTAATTTCTATGTTACATACAATGTAAATTAAAACTGCTAATGTGTAAATCTAAACCTAATTCCACATACGACGTAGGCTTCTATTTTTGACGTTTCAAACGGGGTCGACTATGAAAAATACTAATTTTCCTAAGTGCATGGAAGTAAAATACCTTAGACCTTTAAGGGGATCTACCCCTGAGACCCCACGAGGGGCGGCCTCCCCTCAACCCCCACTCGTTGACCCGCACAGGGGCACTGCCCCTATGTACCTTGCATAGTCTGTGCAGGAGTCAAAATTTTATTTAATAGGGAATGTCCCGCATTAAAAGTATTACAATTTTAATATGTATATACATATATGTAGATATACCTATGATATCATACACGTCGCCATTAAAATTCTATTTTATGTAGTGAATGCATGCACGGTTATGGCCTAGTATCCCCTTTTGTGAATGTTATAAATGAATGTGGATGTCAATCTTGTGTATATGTTTGTTTGTCAATATTATGGATGTATAATGGTTGCATGTGGATCCTTTGTATAAAGTATTCGACTTGCATGCCGATCCCCATCTCTTAATTCAAAGTGTAATTAATTATTTCCTTTTATATTTGCACTCATATGATGTAATAGAGATAGGATTAGTTTTAGTCTTTGTAAACTTGATGTAAGGAGGCCACTTGAAGATCCAACTCCAAGGAGGGTCCATGGAGAAGCACCATGAAGATCTAATTCCAAGAAGAAATCTGAAGATCCAACTCCAAGGAGCGTCCATGGAGAAGCAACATGAAGATCCAATTCCAAGAAGAAACTTGAAGTTCCAACCTCACGGAGCATCCATGAAGTTGTTTGTTGTAATGTTGATCCTTACAGGTTGATTCACAGGTGTTGCATGAGATGCATAAGACCATAGGTGTACCATAATCCTTTGTTGATCCAAAGGATTACAATAGTATGGCCATAACTGATATATTTGTGTTTGTGATTACATGCCTATCGTTTGTGGTTGTGGATATAGTAGTATATGATACGTACTATAAGTATGTGGTGTTTGGATATGTATATGTATTAATAAAACCCCTCAATTAATAATATTAAGTTTTAGTTTCCTTCCATAAAGCAACACACATGAAAAGCTTGATCGACTATGTGCGGGCACGCCTCCGCGTGGTACACTATCTATCTCGTGGAAGTGTGATGGTGGGTGTGTGGGTCTACCTCTGCAGGGTGCACACTCATCGTGTTGGCTTATGGGTTGGACTTAACTAAGGAACCTTGATAGGATCAAGTACCTAGAGGCACACAGATGCATCATGACAAGGAGTTGTGCATGATCATCCATCCAAGAGCTACATATGATGCAATTGGCAAAAGTTGCCTACCTTAGTATTTGGTCTTTGACACCGGCGTTGGCTGGGCATTTATCCAATTATTTTGGATCTTGGCTCACTAGAAGGTTGTACGTTGCAATCTTCCGAGTTGATAGTGAGGGCTATCAATTTGAATAAAATAGTGGGAGCATAATTAATTAAAGGCCTAATTAATCTCATTTATCAAATCTTTACAAGTCAAAATGTTTTGGGCTAAATGCAAACTTTTTCTTATGTAGCAATCAAAATGCAAAACAACACTCACACTTTCTCATTGTGATCAGTCCTTGAGAAGGACAAACTTACCAGAACCAACTTTTAAAAATGGTTTAGGACGCTGAGAATTATTCTCACGCATGAGCGTAAGCTTTATGTCCTTGAAACACCAGAGCCAGCGGAACCTGCCTCAAATGCGCCCACGGTTGAAAAGGATGATCACAAGAAGCACCTCGATGATGTCGTGGATGTCAAGTGTTTGATGTTGTGCTCAATGAACTATGAGTTGCAAGAGCATCATGAGAACATGAATGCCATGGATATGGTAACACATCTCAAGAACATGTATCAGCATCAAGCAAGACAGGAGAGATATGATGTCTCTAAGGCTTTGTTCAGGAGCAAGATGAAAGAGGGAGACTCAGTTGGCACACATATACTCACTTTGATTGGATACGTGGAAAGCCTATCCAAGATGGGATTTCCCCTAGGTCAAGAGTTGGCCACTGATGTGATTCTACAATTGTTTCCTGAATCATATAGTCATTTTGTCATGAACTACTACATGAACAATCTTGACAAGCCATTGTCAGAATTGTTGGGCATGTTGAGGACAGCTGAAGCACAGATGAAGAAAGACAAGCCCAAGTCTGTGATGATGATCAACAAGACAAAGGGAAAGTCAAAAGGAAAAGGCAAGGCTAAGAAAGGTTCTAAATCCGGATAGAAGCCAAAGTCATCCGCACTCAAAGCTAAAGGTGGGATCTTCAAAGAAGGTAGTTGTCACCATTGTCACCAGGCTGGACATTGGAAAAGAAATTGTCCTCTCTACCTAGAGGAACTGAGGAAGAAGAAGCAGGGGATAGAGATCTCCACTTCAGGTATATACGTTATTGAGATAAACTTAATTAATTCTTCATCATGGGTACTGGATACCGGATGTGGATCTCACATGTGTTCTAATATGCAGGATCTGATAAGAAGTAAGCCTTTACGAAAGGGCTAAGTCGAGTTGTGGGTTGCTAATGGAGAAAGAGTTGCTGCCACCACAGTTGGGGTTATTAGTTTATCTTTGCCTACATGCCTTGTAATAGAATTAGAGAATTGCTATTATAAACCTGCCATTAATAGAAATACTATTTCTATATCTTGTATGGACAAGAGTGGATTTGAATTTCACATTAAGAATGGAATGATTTCTATTTCTAAAGATGAGATCTTTTATGGAAATGTCCCTATGTCTTATGGTATCTACTTGTTAGAACTTGAGACTAGCATATACAATGTAAATACTAAAAGGCTAAAACTTGACAACTCAAACAAAACATACTTATGGCATTGTCGTCTTGGGCACATAAATGAGAAGTACATATCTAGACTCCATAAGGATGGTTATCTAGACTCTTTTGATTTTAAATCATTAGAGACTTGTGAGGCATGTTTATTAGGGAAGATGACCAAGACTCCTTTCACTAGACACAGTGAGAGAGCCAGTAATCTGCTAGGGCTATAACATATTGATGTATGTGGACCTTTTAGATCAAATGCTAGAGGAGGCTATCAATACTTTATTACCTTCACTGATGACCTCAGTAGGTATGGCTATGTATATCTTATGAAATACAAGTCAGAAACTCTTAAAATGTTCAAGATTTTCATGAATGAAGTAGAGAAGCAACTTGGTAAGAGTATTAAAGCACTCTGTTCAGATCGAGGTGGCGAATACTTAAGCCCAGAGTTTGAGGATCTTCTGAGAGATTGTGGTATTATATCACAATGGACTCCACCTGGTACACCACAACATAATGGTGTGTCAAAAAGAAGGAATCGTACATTATTAGACATGGTACGATCAATGATGAGTTCAGCTGAACTTCCAATATCATTCTGGGGATATGCTCTTGAAACTGCAATGTTTACACTTGGTATGCTCCCACCAATGGTGTTATACGCTACTCAATTGGAGTTTTGAATAGATGCAACCCTACGGACGGAAGCACATGGGTGGATTCACTTTTGAAATTTATAAAACCTAAACTGGCTACCTACGTCTACCAAGACACTACACCCGCAAGCGCACAGGGTCGTGTCATAGTATAGGTAAGCGACAAGTATAGGGTTGATCCACAGGGAGAAGAGGGGGCACTAGAGCTAGGTTTAGTTTCGCTAGGTTCCTACTGCGAAGACTAGGTTTAAGGATTTGAAGGTTGTTTTGATTGTTAAACTATTATGGACAAACAAACAACTAAAGGAGAGAATGAAATATAAGTTAACCGTAGACTAGATTAAGGCTAAACAAGCAAGAAATGATTATGTTAGGTATGAAAGTGCAAACTACACTAAGAAAAGCAAGAGAGAAGCAAAAGATAAATTACAGAGCTAAACTAACATGAACAAGGCAAGAATAAAGTGAGGAGCTAACTAAGCAAGGAACGAGCTAACTAAGTTGAACAAGCATAAAACTAGGGTTTTAAGCAATAAAGAGAGGTACGGGTTGTTTAGGGGTATGAAACTTATCACTTAAGTTGGGGGGTGACGTATGAACATTATGATTCCATTTAGATTATCCAAACCAAACAAGAATTTAGAGTCTAATGAATTAACCTAAGCTACTAACTGGCCATGGATATGCTAGTTTGTGTATTGGGGAACTAGTCCCTAACACCCCCTACTACCCTTACGAGGCTCAATTGGGTTAGGGGTTAGGTTCAATTCAAATAGAGTCTAATCAAGTCTAGGTTTCTAGATTAGGCATTCCTAGGGCAATTAGGGGCCGACGGTAGTAATGGGGAGGTGAAATTAGGGTTTTGGACCCCAATTCCCCCACATTCTAACCTTGAGAAGGCTCCATGCTAATTGCACTAGAATTATCTAATATAGCTACTTAGATCTCTCACTTAGGTTTAGGGAGATTGATTAGGATGCAGGAAGATGGGAGGCAACCTAGGGATCCAAGAATTGGACCTAGGGGCAAATCCCAAAATTCACACATATAAGTAATTTGCCTAAATTCCTAGGTGATTTCACACACAAACCAACAAGCAATTCATGGAGAATGAGATAGAAATAGAATATAATCATTAACAAATGGAATTACAATGTTTACATGTCATTTTCCCCCAACATGGTATCAAAGTAACATAATTTCCCCCAAACAGCCCACCCAAGGGCCCTAGCTACTCATAGACATGGAAAATACAAAAAGAAAGGAGAAAGAGGTAGAAGTGGCCATGGAGCTTGGTTTAGACAAGGGATCTCCACTCTCCAGCAACTGCAGGGGCATCCTCCTTCTCCTTGGATGAAATGGTGTGGAATGCTGGAGGGAAGTGGATGGAAGGCTTAGATATGGGGGGTTATGTGGTGGAAATGGTGAAATGGAGTGGATTTGAGGTGGATATGGAGTGGAATGGAGTGGATGGAAATTTGGGGAGCTAGGAGGGGGTAGAAGGTATCTAAGGGTGGCCAACCTCATGCCCCAACTGCCACCTAGGTATATATAGGTGTGGGGGAAGCACTAGGTCAAGTAGGGGCAAAATAGGTAAAGCAGTGAAAAAAGGATAGGTTTTGTGAGTAGCACGGCCGTGGTGGGTCACCACGGCCATGGTGGGTAGGGGTGAGCATGACCATGGTGGTGTACAACGGACATGTCAATTAAAATGGTGGAGATCACAGGGAGATGTACATGGATGACCACGGCCGTGGGGGGTCACCACAGTCGTGGTGGGGACCTTTTACCACGGGCATAACACTCACCACGATCATTTTGGCCATATTCATCAAATTTTGGAAGTTATAGTGATTTTTTTGTGATTGGGGCATGTCCACCACGGCCGTTGTGGAGTACCACAGCCGTTTTAGTGCCCCTCCCATGCACTTGAGCATTGAACTTGAACATCCATGGAGGGTATTGCTTCAAAACATTCTTTGACCACTTGGGGTAGGTTGGGATTGGTTTTGGCCTCATTTTGGGCTCCTCTAAGCCTGAGGAAACCCTAGATTGGACCATCTTATTTCCATGGCATCAAGTAGTGGACAAAGTACCTATAAAACATGCAAAAAGCCTCCATAAGTGTATTTGACATAAATAAGCATATTGGGGGAAATAACATGTAATCTAACAAGTATAGATATGATTGAAATGCAATATGATACAAGATGAAGCCCTAAAATAGGGCTGAATCACCACCCCAAACTTGAAACATACTTGTCCTCAAGTATGCTCCAACTCAATCTCTCTACAAACTTTTCACAAACAAGATATGACAAATGTAATGAAAAAGGTAATTATTACTGAATGGGATCAAAGATGATTGAGTACATGCATTTCACCTCTCTCCTCTCCTACTTTCACAATCCAATCATGAAAAAAAGCACAAAGCATATGAACTTCAAATATAGCACATAGAATACACAATTTATCCATATTTCTTCCATAAAGTTATGGGTAAACTGTTTCATGATGGTGTTAATCAAGGACGACTAGGAGTATTATTTCACATTCATGCATTTAATCTTTTGTTTCAAATCACACCAAATGACCCACGTGGCTGCGGAAAGGGGCAAAATGAGCTATGTTTGATGTTTCCTAGCTCAATGGGTATGAAAGTGGAAGAAAGGGTTGCGGTAAGATTTTTGGAGTGTTGTTACATAGAGTACTCATCTTTTCTTTATTTGAATGCTCTTAAACAGGAGCATCCTTTTATTTTCTTTTTTTTCCTTTTCTTTTCTTTGCCCTTGGAGTATGTAGGGAATATGGTGGATAGAGTGAAGTGGGGAGATGGAGATGTGGCCACCCCAAACTTTTGGAGGTGGCCATGGCTGATATGTGCACTTTGGCATCCTTTCATGAGATGGAGGGGTAAGAAGATGGTGAGTGAAAAGTCAGGTCAAAGAGGGGTCATATGTATGATTCTCCACATAAGACATCCTGCAAAAAAATTAATCCAATACTTCATCCTAGATATCACACCACATGAATGAACAATATGAAATTGATATTTCAATCAAGTGATTCCACAAACACTAAGCATTCAAAGCTTGCTCAACTTCACAACTCAACCAAATCAATCACCATCATAAGAGAGGTGATGCACATGTAAAAAGTCAATCATTGATACCACTTAGCAATAAAGCATGACATTTCACTTGCATTTGTCAAAGATCAACCAAATCAATCACCATCATAAGAGAGGTGATGCACATGTAAAAAGTCAATCATTGATACCACTTAGCAATAAAGCATGACATTTCACTTGCATTTGTCAAAGGTCATCATTTTTACTCAAAATAGTAGAGATTGGGTCAAAACACACTTTCTAGGCAAGAAATCTCAAATTTGGGAAAAATTGGCCAAAATGGTGCCAATTTGCCTTCAATCACATCTAAGCCTATATTATTGAACTTAAAGAAATAAACAAGCAAATCCTAGCTAAAACATGCAAAAATTACTAAAAATCTACATGATATGCAATGCTTGGCAAATAGGCAAAATTTTTGAAAATTACACAAAAATTACAAGAAAGTAAACTACATGATATGCAAGTATGCAAAGAAGTAAAGAAAATCCACACTAGATAGATCAAAAGCAAACAAAGATCATGTTAGACAGGTAATCAAAATGAGAGAATGAGATAGGCGGTGCATACCGCCCTACCACCCCAAACTTTTGAATCATGTTGTCATCAGCATGAAACTAGAGCTTAGGAATAGTAGGGTGAAGATCATGGCTGGTGAGGAGCATCAAAATGTAGGTAACCCTACTGTGGTTGGTGGTCGACCCTCACCACGGTAGTGGTGTCCTCCTCTCGCCTCGGCCGTGGCATGTCACCACGGTTGTGGCCGTTCATGTGTAAAAACTCCTCGATCCCTGTAACTTTCCTCAACATTTGCAATCAAATCACCACGACCATGGCTGGTGGCCACGGCCGTTCTGCCCTCATGTGGCCACACCCGTGGTGGACACCATGGCTGTGGCCATTAATGTACAAAATTGGAAGTGTTACTGTAACTTCCTCAAACTTTTGCAATCAAATCACCACGGCCGTGTGGCATGCACCACGGCCATGGTGTGCCTTCTTTCTGTTCTTTGTCAACTCCAACTCAAAATTTTAAAATTCTTATAAGAACTTTGATTTATTGCCACATTTTATTTCACAACCAAGCCTTGATCTTCCCTTCTCTCTCTCTCTTCAACCGGTTTCATCTGCATTTCATCAAAACTAAAACAAAAACTATCAAGCACAAGTGTGTGTGTGTGTTTTCTTGGAAAGTGTAAAACAAAAAGCAAAAGTATCAAAAAATGAGAGGTTGGGTGAAAACTTCCCCAAACCTAGGTGGGTTACCTCCCACAAGTGCTGAGTTTCTTGCCTTCAGTTAGGCTTCTTGAAGATTCTTCAAAATTCACCCATTTGGGATTCTCGTGTGTCCATTCTTGCAAAACATGCATTCGTCATTTGCACTCAATCTAGGTTCCTCATCCCTTTCATCACAATAATCATAACCAATTTTTTCAACTTGGCATCCTCTCAAATGCCCGTTCAGACTTGTGAAGTGATCATGTCCAATATCCCTATCTCGGACTCGTCGGGTTGGGGTCTTGTACATGTTGATGTTGATCTTCATGTCCATAAATGAGACTATCATAGTGTCACTGTGCACATGAATGTCGGCATCATCTATAGATAAGAACAGTATTCCCAAGATGATGGGAATCCTGACTCCATATCAAGTATAATGAAATCCACCGGGAACACCACGCCTTTTTCTTTGTCTATCATCACCAAGATATCATCCACTCTGCCCCTAGGCACTTTTATGGATCTATCCGCCAACTGGAGAGTGCAATGTGTCGGCTTCAACTTTCCTAGGCCCAGCTCAACATAGACATTTTATGGCATCAAATTCACACTACATCCCAAATCAAGTAAGGACATGTCTATGCAATGTCCCCCTATGTAACTAGGTATAAGTGGGGCTCCTGGGTCTTTTCTCTTCACAGGAAGGGAATGTTGTATGATAGAGCTCACTTGTTCAGTCAATCTCACCTTCTTTGGAATCCTCCCGTTGACCTTCTTTTCACAATGCATAGGTTCTTGAGGAATTTGGCATATGATGGGATTTGCTTGATAGCATCCAAAAGTGGAATTTTCACCTTCACTTGGCGAAACACCTCAAGAATATCAACATTGTGCTTTTGCCTCCTTTTTACAGTTGGAGGCTCATCTAATGCTTTGAGAAATGGTGGCTTACTAGCTATTGATCCACTTGACTCAGCATGATCTTCATGTGGTGTCACATGAGGTGGAGCACTAGGACTCCCAATATCAACATGGGGTGGCAAATGATCATCTTCGGCAATCTCAATCACAACATCACCACTTGACAGATTTTGCTTGGCTTTGTCACTCTTTCTTTGACTTGCGGGTTGCTCAAGTGTTTTCCCACTCCTTAGAACTATCATAGCACTACCTTGCTCATGATGGGGAGGGGGAGCATTTTGTGGCTGTGGAGGAGGTGGGGTGACACTTGGGGTTGAAATTGAGGTGGAGAAGAGAATTGAGGGGGAGGAGAGAATTGGGGTTAGAAGGTGAAGTTTTGGGAAAATGGAGGTGGTGAAGGTGGTGGGGGAGTGTAAGGCTTAGGATAGCCTTGAAAATGGTAGATGTCATGCACTTGCATGGGAGGTGGATTGTAGAAAATTTGAGAAGAGTGCATGGGCCCACTTGCTTCATTGTAACTCAAGATGGATTTTGAAGCTAATTTTTCTTCTTGAAGAGCAAGTGTGGATGAGAACTGCTCTATCTTTTCTTCAAGCCTTGCAACGTCTTTTTGGACATCATCAAAGATCTTCAATCTAGAGAGAACCTCTTCCTCAAACCTTGAGTTGTAGCTTGGACTTTGCGGTTCCAAGTAGCTATAGGAGTAAGGTGTCTTTACTTCTCCCTCAAAAGAACCAATATAGTTGACCAGATGGCAAGGACCATTTCCTCCTTGACTTTTCATGAGTTTCATCATTTCTCCCATAGCCTTCATCACTTGTTCATTGGGATCATTAGAAATAGAAGGCTCACTAAAGAACTGACCCCCATCAGAAACCATGCTAGAAGCTCAGTTCCTTGAATTTTCCGCCAATTGCTCAAACAACGACCATGACTCCTCTGGTGGCTTTGTCATGAAAACACCTCCACAAGAAGAATCCACTGTAGCTTGATCCCTTGATGACAAACCAGAGTAGAATGCTTGTACAAGCTGCCACAAAGGTATCTCATGATGCAGGCACTCTCTCAACATCTTTTGCAACCTATCCCAAGCATCATGGAATTTTTTCATTACCCACTTGGCTGAAATTCACTATTGGCCGCCGCATTTGTGTCATATTTGCAATAGAGTAGAACTTCCTAAAGAATGCCATCTTCATCTCACCCCAACTCATGATGTCTCTCCTTGAATCATACCATTCCTTGGACATATCCTTGAGTGAAAAGGGGAACAATGTGAGCCAAATTGAGTCATCACTTGCCGTCGACGTTCTGAAGGTGGCACACATCTCTAGGAAGGCATCCACATGCTTGTAGGGGTTCTCACTCTCCGAGCTGTAGAAGGTGGGTAGGAGCCCAAGAAGACCTGGAGGAATAGAAAATTACTCCCCTTGCATTTGGGTGACTCTAGATGCAATAGGTGACTGGTAGTTGCTCGGCATGAAGTAATCTTAGAAGGACTTGCGAGGTGCATTTTGGCCTTCCATCTTGTTTCCTCCTGAATGGCTTGTCACATGCACAAAGCACAACCAAACAAAAGAAAGCAAGTTAGCAAACCAATATACACAAAGAATTCAAATAATAATGAATAAAGAATAGCAATGATGAGGGTAGTAGGAAATAGCTAGGCCAAGCACCTCTACTCCCCGACAATGGTTCCAAAAAGCTTGGTGCGCTCCCGCCAATGGTGTTACACACTACTCAATTTGGAGTTGTGGATAGATGCAACCCCGTGAATGGAAGCACATGGGTGGATTCACTTTTGAAATTTATAAAACCTAAACTTGCTACCTACGTCTACCAAAACACTACACCCGCAAGCACACGGGGTCGTGTTGTAGTATAGGTAAGCGGCAAGTATAGGGTCATCCACAGGGAGAAGAGGGGGCACTAGAGCTAGGTTTAGTTTCTCTAGGTTCCTACTGCAGAGACTAGGGTTAAGGGTTTGAAGGTTGTTTTGATTGTTAAACTATTATGGACAATCAAACAACTAAAGGCGAGAATGAAATCTAAGTTAACCCTAGACTAGATTAACGCTAAACAGGCAAGAAAGGATTAAGCTAGGTATGAAAGTGCAAACTACACTATGAAAATCAAGAGAGAAGCAAAAGAGCAATTAAAGAGATAAACTAACATGAACAAGGAAAGAATAAAGCGAGGAGCTAACTAAGCAAGGACCGATCTAACTAAGTTGAACAAGCACAAAACTAGGGTTTTAAGCAATAAAGAGAGGTACGGGCTATTTAGGGGTATGAACTTCTCACTTAAGTTGGGGGGTGATGTATGAACATTATGATTCCATTTAGATTATCCAAACCAAACAAAAAGTTAGAGTCTAATGAATTAACCTAAGCTACTAACTGGCCATGGATATACTAGGTTGTGTATAGGGGAACTAGTCCCTAACACCCCCTACTACCCTAACGAGGCTCAATTGGGTTAGGGATTAGGTTCAATTCAATTAGAGTCTAATCAAGTCTAGGTTTCTAGATTAGGCATTCCTAGGGCAATTAGGGGCCGAGGGTAGTAATGGGGAGGTGAAATTAGGGTTTTGGACCCCAATTCCCCCACAATCTAGCCTTGAGAAGGATCCATTCTAATTGCACTAGAATTATCCAATATAGCTACTTAGATCTCTCACTTAAGTTTAGGGAGATTGATTAGGATGTAGTAAGATGGGAGGCAACCTAGGGATCCAATAATTGGACCTAGGGGCAAATCCCAAAATTCACACATATAAGCAATTTGCCTAAATTCCTAGGTGATTTCACACACAAACCAACAATCAATTCATGGAGAATGAGATAGAAATAGAATATAATCATTAACAAATGGAATTATAATGTTTACATTTCATTTTCCCCCAACATGGTATCAAAGTAACATAATTTCCCCCAAACAGCCCACCCAAGGGCCCTAGCTACTCATAGACATGGAAAATACAAAAAAGAAAGGAGAAAAAGGTAGAAGCGGCCATGGAGCTTGGTTTAGACAAGGGATCTCCACTCTCCAGCTACTACAGGGGCGTCCTCCTTCTCCTTGGATGAAATGGTGTGGAATGATAGAGGGAAGTGGATGGAAGACTTAGATATGGGGGGTTATGTGGTGGAAATGGTGAAATGGAGTGGATTTGAGGTGGATATGGAGTGGAATGGAGTGGATGGCGATTTGGGGAGCTAGGAGGGGGGTAGAAGGTAGCTAAGGGTGGCCAACCTGGTGCCCCAGCCGCCACCTAGGTATATATAGGTGTGGGAGAAGCACTAGGTCAAGTAGGGGCAAAATAGGTAAAGCAGTGAAAAAAAGGATAGGTTTTGTGAGTAGAACGACCGTGGTGGGTAGGGGTGAGCACGACCGTGGTGGTGTACAATGGTCATGTTAATTAAAATGGTGGAGATCACAGGGAGATGTACATGGATGGACACGGCTGTGGGGGTTACCACGACCGTGGTGGGGACCTTTTACCACGGGCATAACACTCACCATGACCGTTTTGGCCATATTCATCAAATTCTGGAAGTTACAGTGATTTTTTGTGATTGGGGCATGTCCACCACGGCCGTGGTGGAGTACCATGGCCATTTTGGTGTCGCTCCCATGCACTTGAGCATTGAACTTGATCATCCATGGAGGGTATTGATTCAAAGCATTCTTTGACCACTTGGGGTAGATTGGGAGTGGTTTTTGCCTCATTTTGGGCTCCTCCAAGCCTGAGGAAACCCTAGATTGGACCATCTTCTTTCCATGCCATCAAGTAGTGGCAAAGTACCTATAAAACATGAAAAAAACCTCCATAAGTGCATTTGACATAAATAAGCATATTGGGGGAAATAACATGTAATCTAACAAGTATAGATATGATTGAAATGCAATATGACACAAGATGAAGCCCTAAAATAGGGCTGAATCAACACTTAACTGCGTACCTTCCAAATCGGTTCAAAAGACACCATATGAGATATGGAATGGGAATCGTCCCAATTTATCTATGTTAAAGATTTGGGGATGTGAAGCTTATGTTAGGAAACAATTTTCTGAAAATCTTGGACCCAAATCTAAAACATACTATTTTGTTGGATACCCCAAGGAAACTCGGGGATACTACTTCTACTCACCAACTGACAACAAAGTGTTTGTTGCTAGGATTGTTGTATTTCTTGAAAAGGATTTATTTCCAAAGGAATCAGTGGGAGGAATGTAGAGCTCGAAGAAGTTCGAGACCAACAAGAAAGCAGAGAACCTGAGGAGGTACATAAGGAACATGAAGACTCACAAACTATTGTGGAATTTCAAGTTCTAAATGTAACACAAGAACCTTGTAGGTCTAGTAGGACACGACTTGAGCCTGAGAGATTTGTATTTCTCATGACTCAAGACAATGATGAATTGGGCATAGCAGATGAGCCAACTTCCTATCCAGAAGCTACTAAGGGACCAGAATATGAGAAATGGCTTGAAGCCATGAGATCTAAAATGGAATCCATGTACACCAACAAGGTATGGGCCTTGGTGAATCCACCCGAAGGGGTAAAACCCATAGGGTACAAGTGGGTCTTCAAGAAGAAGACCGACATGGATGGAAATGTTCAAACCTATAAAGGTAGATTGGTTGCGAAAGGATTCCATCAAATTCAATGTGTTGATTATGACGAGACCTTTTCACCAGTTTCCATTGTTAAATCCATTAGGATCATGTTTGCCATTGCAGCTTATCATGACTATGAGATTTGGCAGATAGATGTTAAAACAACATTCCTTAATGAGAATTTACTTGAGGATGTGTACATGACACAACCTGAGGGTTTTATCAATCTGAAGGAAGCCAATAAAGTTTGTAAGCTACAAATGTCAATCTATGGATTGAAGCAAGCATCTTGGAGCTGGAATCTACGTTTTGACGAAGTAGTCAAAAAGTTTGGCTTTAGTCAAAATGAAGATGAACCTTGTGTTTACAAAAAGGTTAGTGGGAGCACAGTTGTATTTCTCATATTGTATGTGGATGACATACTATTGATGGGAAATGACATCCCTACTCTTCAGACTGTAAAAGGTTGGCTAGGGAAGACCTTCTCTATGCAAGATTTAGGTGAAGCATCCTATATACTAGGAATTAGGATCTATAGAGATAGATCTAAAAGGCTTCTAGGCCTAAGCCAAAGCACATACATTGACAAGGTGCTAAAGAGGTTTAGCATAGAGGGTTCTAAAAGAGGTAACTTTCCCATGTCCTATGGGGTTACGATCTCTAAAGCCCAATGTCCTAGTTCATGTGATGAACAGGCGCGCATGAGTAAGATTCCATATGCATCAGCAATTGGATCTATCATGTACGTGGTGTTATGTCCTGATGTGTCGTATGCTTTGAGCATGATGAGCCGGTATCAGTCAGATCTAGGTGAATGTCACTGGACAGCTATAACGACATGGGTCCACTGCCCAAGGCTCTAGCAGAGTTTCAGGAATGACGACTGACCCCACAAACCACCACTAGCCTTAACTGTGCGCTTTGCCCTCACTCACACGCATGCCAGGATCAACTTCCCGACAGGTCACCCATCCTAGTACTACTCCAAGTTGAGCACACTTAACTATGGAGTTCTTAGTGATGGGCTCCTGGAAAAGGAGGTGCACCTTGGTGATATGGGTAGTCCAATCATTCCTTTTAAGATCATGTTATCTGAGGCCTCAAATCTTGGGATGTTACAATCTCCCCCACTTAGACTCTTGACGTCCTCATCAAGGCTCAACTATATGGCCTCATAATCTGATCCTATTTCAATGCAAACCCACAATGGCCCATGATGGACACCCAGCTCCCGATCATGGAATACCAGCGCAAGGGTGGCTACGTCAACCATGGACAACCCTTTCCTACATGCCTAGACCGCACGGCTCAAGACTGGCATGCCACATGCCCATGCGGTCCCCATCTAGTGGAGGGGTTATGGCTCTGATACCATTTGTAACAACCTGGGCCCACTGCCCAAGGCTCTAGCAGAGTTTCAGGAATGACGACTAGCCCCACAAACCACCACTAGCCTTAACTGCGCGCTTTGCCCTCACTCACACGCATGCCAAGATCAACTTCCCGATAGGTCACACATCCCAGTACTACTCCAAGTTGAGCACACTTAACTATGGAGTTCTTAGTGATGGGCTCCCAAAAAAGGAGGTGTACCTTGGTGATATGGGTAGTCCAATCATTCCTTTTAAGATCATGTTATCTGAGGCCTCAAATCCTGGGATGTTACAACAGTCGTAAAGAACATCCTAAAGTACTTAAGAAGGACTAAGGATCAATTCTTGGTATACGGTGGTGAGGAAGAGCTCGTGGTAAAGGGTTACACCGATGCTAGCTTTCAAACTGACAAAGATGACTATAGATCGCAATCTGGATTTGTGTTTTGCCTAAACAACGAAGCTATGAGCTGGAAGAGTTCCAAGCAAGAGACGGTTGCAGATTCTACAACAGAGGCTGAATATATTGTTACATATAATGCTGCAAAGGAAGCTGTGTGGATCAAGAAGTTCATTTCTAAACATGGAGTGGTTCTGAGCGTTGGTGATGCAATTGAGTTGTTTTGTGACAACAACAGAGCAATTGCACAGGATAAAGAACCAAGATCGCACCAATGTTCCAAATATATTCTACGGCGGTTCCATCTCATATGAGAGATTGTACAACGAGGAGATGTGAAAATTTGTATAGTACCTATAGAAAGCAATGTGGCTAACCCGCTCACAAAAGTACTTTCACAGCAGAAACATGACAAACATGTTTGATCACTTGGATTGAGATTCATGAGTGATTGGGTATAAGTGCAAGTGGGAATCTGTTGGTATGTATGCCCATAGATACTATCATTTGATGATTGTAATGGGATACTATGTAAACAATTTGTAATACTACATTGATCATATCAATAAAGGCAAGTTTCCAATCTATATGTTTATGTTTTATATTGTGAGATGACCATAAAACTTATAGATGTCTATAGAATAATATACTCAATGACATATGTCTTCGGGTTGATGACCTGAACAGTGAGATCATATGTATGCTAAGAGTATGTATTCTTGTTTTGTCCCTAATCGGTTGTTATTGTGGGAATATCCATAGACATCAATAACACATAAGATTAGAATGTATGTTGGTTGATAGAAGAATCTCATTATCCATGAAATTGAGATATCAAACCAAATACATAGATACTTGTTAGAGAACAGTGTATCAGACAGACCCACCTTGAGAGTGACACATGGATACCATGATTGGTAGTCAGAGTCACATCTCATAATGATGGTGGTGATTGTGGTTCTTAGACCTGAAGTCACTACACTTATCACATGTCGTTTGGTGTACTTTGACATCATCCATCGTGGCCTTGAATAAGGATTGCCATAAAGATGGTGTTTGGGTGCATTGTTACACATGGGGATGACTGTCAGTGATGTAGATGGAATTTGTCCTTCCTATGGGAGTTTGATATTCCAGACACTTGATAAGCGAGACTAAGAAATTCATGGTCATGCTGATGTGAGTCAATATGTGATATTGAGCTTACATATATCTCAGACAGTTTTCTCTAGTTCAAGGAACATGGATTGAATGTTGAAAAGGATAACAATTCCATGACTTGAGTTCAATCCAAATATCAGCAACAAAGGAACTATACAATCATTGTAACACCAGTCATGAATGATAGGTTAAGTTGTTCTCCAACTTCCCCAATTACTTGGGGTGGCAATGAAGTCTTTCTAGATACCAATCATTGCTTGTGAAATCATAACATGATTATGGATATCACTGCCAATGTAATTTAGAGCCTACCGGATCACACACATATGATGTGTTGGAATAGGAGTATACTTTATAGATTTGATTAGAATTGCTCTGAAATCACATTGATTACTAAAATGTTTATGTAATCTATTAGAATAATATTGGAGTGACTGGATCTAAGTGCAAGTGGGAGTCGGTTGGTATATATTCCCATAGAGCCATCTCGAGTGATTGCATGGAGTCAGATATTAATTAATCAATTAATGTGATTATTTGGTTAATTAATTAATTCCATAATATTCAAATTAATCTACGAGCGTTTTAATTAAAGCGGTGTTTCTATTTACCGATGGATTTAGGAAACCCTAATTCCTATCATCTCCTATTAAAAGGGGATTGACAACTGATATCTATATAAGATATTGAGAGAGACTTTTCAATTTACGCTCACGTACGTAAACCCTAGCCATCACCGTCCTCAGGAGAGAAAGGAGAGCACTGCGACGCTAGCACACCGCCGCACAGAGATGACTCCTTCCCACCAGCTTAGGAAGTGTGACATGGAGTTCCATTCCATCCGTGTGGATGAAGTAGAGATGCAAACATTGAGACGTCTGCGTTCGATGGACATCTACGACCATCTATACGTGCTACGAGCGGCGTACATCACCGCACGAAAGGAGCGTCATCATATCTTCCTGCGAAGCACTCAGTGAACGGGAGAGAAGTTCCGTCCATGTAGGACAGTAGCATTGCACACCATCATGCAGCGGGACATCATCGGACTTGCTCTGCGATAAGGTATATCCCACAAACACTCTTTCTGAATATGTTGTTGTCGACGAGATCCTATTTCGGGCTGCGTGGATTTTTTTTTGCTTCCGCCTCACATGTTTTTTCCACAAAACCCAACAGCCCCATGGCTCAAAAAGCTCAAGAATGATGATAGAATATTCAATGAACATAATGCAAGTGATAAATTGAAAAGAAAACCTCTCAATTGGGTAAATTGCATAAAACTCCAAAATGTGCATAAAATTGCATAACTTGCTCAAACAGTGTCCAAATTGGACCAAATTTGAAACTTAAGTGTGTCTTATGATTTCAAAGCATATAACAAGGTTATATTAGGGTTATAAGAATTCAATTATGATAATTAAACTTATTCAACTCATTAAGTAAGATTAGGGGCCTTACATCTACAATGTTTGTGTCACCATCTCATGATTGAGACAAACACAATACATGAAATCACCTTTATTATTATCAAATCAAGTATATGATGACCCATTACAATCATCTAATGATTGTCTCTTTGGGCATACATACTAACAATGACACCCTAGTCATTGGTCCTAACATCGACTCACACAAAGAGGTATGATAGCCCGAGTAGCTACTAGTACCAAGACTTAATTGGGTGACACTACTTCATCTCAGTGGCACTGACGTTGTATATTATCACTTGTTTATATTATTGAAGGGAGAGTTTGAGAAGGTGCTTCATTGTGGTATCACCTACACTCCCCAAATATGAGTTCATATATGAGATCAAACACATCAGACATTTATCAACATAATTTTTGCACTGAGCTTGCACATTGTTTGGGCCAAAGTAATTTTATGCAGATTCAATGCTCGTGCTTCTCTCTTCCATCCAAGCCACACCAGTAACTCTATTCTATTTTTACCTTTATTTTTGACATTGTGGACAATGTCAAGTTTAATATTAAGGGGAGGGGAATCGTCCAATGCATCTAACTTTATCTCTAAATCATTACCTACATAATTCTATCTTCATTTATATGTGTTTTTTGCCCCCATTTTTCTAAGGTCCACTTCTATCTAATATAAATTTGGATGTAAAATCTAAAAAAGCACTAAAATATTGAAGATTTTAGGTTAGGTTTTTGTTTACTAGAGATATGGTGTCAAAATTTGTTGTTGATATGTTCTCTCAATTTTTAATTTGTAAGATTTTATTATTTTTCTAACTCCGCCTATGTTTTCATTTTTTTGTGTAAATGTAGTCGGTCCCAAGCCCGGGTAAAGGAGGAGGGTTGGTGGTAGGTTGACAGCCAGCCTATAAAAACTTTGTCACTCTTCTATGACATGGATCCTTATAAGAATATCGTTGGAGCGTCCCTACCTAGCGACGCGCTACATCGGCACCCGGGTGCAGTGACAAATATGCAAGGGGTTTCGACACAGCGACGCCCGGTTGTGTTGAAGGATAAATAAGGGTTTCCACATCTTGGACGGGTGTGGGTAAAGAAGCTAGTCCTGCTGCATCATCGCCCGGATGTAGTGAAAAATGTGCAAGGGTTTCCACATCTTGGACGAGTGTGGGTAAAGAAGCTAGTCCCACCGCATCATTGCCCATATGCAGTGAAAAATGTGCAGGGGCAACATTTTCGACGAAGGCAAGTAAAGAAGCAAGTTCAACAAAAAAGGATTAGAGTCGGATCTTGGAATATTGGCTCTTTGACAGGGAAATCTTTGGAGATAGTGGATACCATGATGAGAAGAAAAGTCAATATAGCTTGCTTGCAGGAAACCAAATGGACAGGGGAACGTTGTAGAGAGATTGGAGACACAGGATACAAAATCTGGTATACATGTATTGATAAACATAGAAATGGCGTAGGTATTATCATTGATAAGGTGTTGAAGGATGACGTCATCAAGATTACAAGGATGGTTGATAGAATCATAGCTATCAAGGTTGTTCGTGGGCGAAATATTTTTAACATTATTAGCGCTTATGCCCCCCAAGTTGGCCTTAGTGAGGATGCGAAGAAGGATTTTTGGGATGACATGGATGAATTGATGCAAGGAATACCGATCGAGGAGAAGATTATTATTGGGAGTGATTTAAATGGCCATGTGGGGAGTGGTAATGTTGGATTTGAGGGAGTTCATGGTGGTTTTGGATATGGCAACAGGAATGGAGAAGGAGAGAGGATATTAGATTTTGCAGTTGCATATGATATGATTTTGGCAAACACCCATTTCATGAAAAGAGAATCTCATAAGATTACTTTCAAGAGTGGGCACAACTGTAGCCAAATTGATTACCTCCTTACAAGGTGGGTGGATCGTAACATATGCAAGGATTGTAAAGTGATTCTTGGCGAAGAACTCACGACCCAACATAGGTTGGTAGTTTTGGATATTAACATGAAGATCAATAAAGGAAAACATAATGGAAATCAAGATAGCAGGATCAAGTGGTGGAATCTTAAAGGAGAAAAGAAATTGACTTTTCATGATAAACTCATCAAGGAGGTAACTTGGAACTTGGAGTCTGATGTTAACACTATGTGGCATAACATGAGCTCATGCATAACAAAAATTTCCAAAGAGGTTTTTGGGGAGTCTAAAGGTTGTGGACCTCCACAGAAGGAGACTTGGTGGTGGAATGATGAAGTACAAAAGGCTATTAAACTGAAAAGGGAGATCTATAGGAGCTTGCCCAAATCTGGAGATGATGCAACGTTCCAAAGATACAAGCAAGCAAAGAAAGAAGCTAAAAAGGTGGTTCGGGAGGCAAGGTCTAGATACTTTGATGATATGTATAAGAAGCTGGACACTAGAGAAGGGGAAAAAGATATATATATATATATATATATAAAATGGCTCGTATAAGAGAAAGGAAAGGAAGAGACTTGAGTCAAGTAAAATGCATAAAGAATGAAGATGGTAGAGTATTGGTGAAGGATGATGATATCAAAAACCAGTGGAGAAATTACTTCCATAAGCTTTTCAATGGAGATACTGCATATAATGTTAGCGACTCGTGTGACATGAATACAAGAGATATCATTTACACACGACGAGTTTCACCATCTGAGGTCAAGAATGCTTTGAAAAAGATGAAAATGAGAAAGGCATGAGGACCAAACAATATTCCCATTGATGTATGGAAGAGTATGGGGGATGAGGGAGTTACATGGTTAACAAAATTCTTTAACAAGATCATGAAGACCAAGAAGATGATGGATGAGTGGAGAAATAGTATTATAGTCCCAATCTACAAGAACAAAGGTGACGTTCAGATCTGTACAAACTATAGAGGTATCAAGCTGATGAGTCACACGATGAAGCTTTGGGAGAGGATTATTGAGCAGAGGTTAAGATCTATAACGCAGGTATCAAACAACCAATTTGGTTTCATGCCTGGAAGATCAACAACATATGTTATTTTTCTGATAAGGAGGCTTATGGAGAAGTATAGACAAAGCAAAAGAGATCTTCATATGGTGTTTATCGATCTAGAGAAGGCTTATGATCGAGTACCCAGAGAAGTGTTATGGATGGTTTTGAAGAAAAAGGGTGTGCCTATCCAATACATTGACTTGATCAAAGACATGTATGATATCTCTACTGCAAGTGTCAAGACTCCTGGAGGAGAGACACCAACTTTTCCTATTACAGTTGGGGTACACCAAGGATCCACACTCAGCCCATATCTATTCGTTCTGGTTATGGATTAGTTAACAAATAATGTTCAGGATGATATTCCTTGGTGTATGTTATTTGTTGATGATATTGTTTTGATTGACGAAACAAAAGATGGATTGAATGATAAAGTTGAATGTTGGAGAAAGACATTGGAATCAAATGGATTGATGATTAGCAGGAGCAAAACTGAGTATATGCATTGCAATTTCAGCCAATCTCGCAGTGTGAATGATGGAGCCAAGTTGGACGGAGTAGATATACCAAAATGTGACAAATTTCATTACTTAGGTTCTATTATTCAAATAGATGGGGATGTCCAAAATGATGTTTGTCACCGGATCACTGCAGGATGGTTGAAATGGAGGAGTGCAACTGGAGTTTTATGTGATCAGAAGATCCCTCTCAGGTTAAAAAGTAAGTTTTATAGAACAGCTATACGACCAACCATGCTCTATGGGAGTGAATGTTGGGCAGTGAAGAAACAAGGTCTCAACAAGATGAACGTGGCTGAAATGCGTATGCTGAGATGGATGTGTGGGAAGACAAGAACAGATCGTTTGAGAAATGACTATATCAGGAATAAAGTGGGGTGGCGAGCATTGAGGACAAGTTGTGTGAGGGCCGACTCAGATGGTACGGACATGTGCAACACAGACCTACTAGTGCGCCTATACGAAGCAATGCTATTGAGACATACACTATAAATAGAATAAGAGGAAGGCCTAAATTGACATGGGATGAGCTTATAAAGAGATATTTTGAATCTCTACATCTCAATCAGAATATGGCCCATGATAGAGCTGAATGGAAACGAAGGATCCATGTAGCCGAACCCAACATAGTTGGGATTGAGGCTTAGATGATGATGATGATGAAGAAGATTTTATTATTTTTCTGGGAGTACAAACTTTAGAATCAACTTTGATTGATTTCCTTGAGGACATGTTTAGTAAACTATATACCTAACTCAATTATGTTGTTTGTGGTATGATGATGATGTTTGAGTCCAAACCAACAAGTTGTAGTTTGATTTCTCATGTAAATTTTAGAAATAAACTTTTAGTTCACCCGAAGTCATAGGTTAATAGGAGAGGGACATATCATCATTTTGAAGACAATGTCTCTTAGTTAAACGATGTCATCCATCCTCATCGCATTCACCACTTACATGATAATATGATGATCCAAGTTATTTTCTTTTAGTTTCATTACACACCACAATAGGATGCATACATTCTTTTGAATGGTAAGATGGGCCTCTTTTTATTAAGAAACAAAGAATAATTTTTACAATATAGGATGTGTTAGGAAAGAATACTATCTGTACAAGAATACCACAATCAAAATGTATCAATTTCCATAAATACTCAACATTAGAACACTTGTCATTAAAATATCTCAAAATTCATTCCAACCAAATATAAAGTGAAAAATATCCAAGTAGGTCATATGTTCATTTCTTTCTTTGAGCATCAAACATTACAACATTTAGAGGGATATTCGTAATCCATCCCTCCTTCACTTCTTGCTCTCATCCATTTAGAGGTAGAAAATATGCAACAGAAGAAAAGATGACCCACATCTTCATAATTAGACCAACAAATTTTAGTCTGAATCATCTAAGCACATCTTGAGTAGAAATACTATTATAAAATATTCCAAAAAGTGATTTCAAACTTCATAGGAGCTTCAAGATCCCATAACCATACATCCAGTCCATAGAATCAACAATATCCCGATAGTGTTTGATTTTAACATCCTTCCTCCCAAATAATAGAATGTCATTAGTTTCACTAAACTTCCTATTAAGTTATTAAACAAAGTCATTAAAAACTTAATAACATCTCTTATTGACAATCAACTAACCATCCAAGACAAACTTGTTGAGATTTCCTTGAAGTCCACAACCAAGTTAAGGACATTACTCGTGTCAATGCATTAATGAAGAATCGTGTTACCAAGGATCCAAGAGTCTCTCTAGATGTTAATCTCCTCATCAATTCTAATGGAAAAATCAATGTGGTACTAAATAGATCTTCTTGTATTTTAAATTTTTCTCCACACCCAGTACCCTTTAGGTTTGTTGTTGATTGACCAAAATGAATCAGTATCAATACACTTATCAGTTGCCCACTTAATGCAAAGAGTGTCTTTTTTTGCTATCACATTCTAGATTTTTAGAAAAATCCCAGCTCTATTCACCATACACACTCTTTGAGTACCCAACCCTCTGTCACTTTGAGTTTGTAAACATACTTCCAAAAAATGCAATGCTTTTGTTTCTTCATGCTAACTCCTCCCCAAAATAATTGACTACAATTCTCTCTGGTTCCTTCATAATGGTACTTGGAAAAGGAAATGTAGAGGAACAAATTTTATCCAAAACATTCAAAGTTGATACGGTGAGTTCAATTTTTCCTTTAAAAGAAGTAAAATATTTTACCCTTCAAGTTCCCAACTTTATCTTGATCTTATCAATCATCAACATGCAGTAGGACTTCTTTAATTTTTCACAAAACAGAGTCAGACCTACATAACGCATAGGGGACTCCCCTCTTTCCATATTCAAACACCAGGATATTAGAATAGACTAGTTGAAGAACTAAATAAACATTAATGATGTTAGGATTACACCTCAAACCTAGGTGTCACTGACTCTATCTAAAATGATTTTATGGTTGCAAGCACCCTTCTTAGTAGCTTGAGTGAAAATCATAACATTATATGAAAAGGGTATATGATAAAATGAAATATTGTTGTTTCTTAAAGGTTGGTAAGCTTCACATTAGAAGGTCGGTCACCATGGCAGTGAATCTCTCAACAAAAATGTCAAATAGGTATGGGGCAAGTGGATCACATTGCCTAATGCCATTAGTAGGAATCATAACCTCTATAGCTTTACCATTCACACGTATATGCAAAGAAATTTGTTCCAAATTAATTTTCATCTAGTTGATCTAGAAAATGGGGAAACCCATTTTATTCATCACAGCAAATAGAAACAACCATTTTACATAATCATAGGCCTCAATAGAGACCGCCTTTATACACATTTTAGCAGACACATCACCTCGTTGAACCACTAATAAGTTCATTAGTGAGAAGGATATCATTAGAATCTTCCTCCTCTTCACAAGTGATGTCTGGTTATTGCTAATATAGTGGGAAGAATGAATTGAAGTCAATTGACTAACACTTTTGAGGTTATTTTAGACAAAATTTTACAAATAACATTAAATATCCAATCCTTAAGCTTCTAATCACCTTATTTCTTTGGGATAAGACTAATATATAATCTACTAACTTTTGTTAGCATCTTACTATTATTAAAGAAAATTCATGAAAGCATTTGTAACATCATTTTCTATAGAAGACCAATATTCCTTGTATAAATGGCCATTAAACCCTCCAGGTCTAGGGGCTTTGTCCCAACCAGCCTCATGTATCATCCTTTCAGTGTGTTCCTTAGTCAGTGGTTTGGTAAGAGAATCAATATTATAAAAACACATAGAAGTTATATGACATTTATCATCCCATAGAATATGGTTATCATCAAATTGGTTGAACAAAGTATTATAACACTCAAAGATAGAATTAGAAATTTATTTTTATCATAACATCTACTCGCTCCTATGTTGAGGCATTTGACATTGTTTCTTGAAACCCTGACTTTAATTGATTTGTAGAACAACCTTGTGTTCCTCCCCCCCCCCCAACTTCAACAATTATTCTTGAGTTTTGTTTGGCAAAAATCTTCTCAGCTTTAGAAGCTCTAATAGCTTTCTTCATTTTATCATTATTGTAGGACGAAGGGATATATATATTCATGACTAGTATCAATAGTAGGTTGATCATCATAACCTTCTAATTCATGTATCTTTTCATGCTCAATAACATTACCATATACTTCATTCCATTTAATAAGTTTATCTTTCAAGATTTTTTTAATTAAGGATTCACTCTATACATGGGGTTACCTTTGACTTCAATGTCCTAGTCTTCACTCACTATCTTCAAGTCATCAGTATGATAGGTCCAAGAATTTTGTAAATTCAAAATACCCTCTTCTCTTCTTAGTATTCTTTTCAAATATGACATTGAGCTGTCAACAATCACTATATATTGTATTATGTACATCACCACAATGTTATTTGAACATGTCTCTAAACCCTTCATATTCGAAGCATCTATCTATATTGAACAACACAATTTTAACTGTAACTTGTCTATTATCCCATGTGCATATATACCCCTTAAGATCTAATACCATCATATTAGTATTAACATCATAGAGTTAAAGTCCTTCATAGCTTTAATAGGATAAAACCCCTCACCCTTCCTTTCATCAGTGAATCTTATACCATCAAAATCCTCAATAAGGAGCCATCTTTAGTTTTGACATGGATGATATTTTCTAAGCCATTCCACAAAAGAAGACATCTTTTTTCATCATTACACCATTAATGGTCATGAAATAAATTCAATATCTATATAAAAGACAACACAATGAATATAATGATTGCTTTTTGCAATCTTTTTAATCTTTATAGTAGAGTGGTCCCATCGAATTGTGATCCTACCAAAAGGATGTCAGTTATGATTGGGAATCCATTTAATATCTATACACATTCTATTCATTGTTTTAACAAGATTATTTTCTCTAATCTTAGTTTCTACCAAAATGTTGATCAGGGAACCAACAACATTAATACTTACTTTTAGTTATTGACCTCCTAGACTATTAAGCACACACATTTGTACACAAAGATGCCTAAGTGATCATCCATTTGAAAGAAATTGACCAGGAAGTCTTCCAGTCTTGGTAGAATGTGATCCAACTTCAAGGTTATCTAACCTTTCAAACATATTTGAACTTAATTCATTAACTATATGGAGTGTTCATCATTTAAGAAACCTTTTTTGGAGGAATTCTTCCTTTACTTTTTAGTACTTGGAAACTTTCATTATCAATATAATAGATGTTCGTAAACCTGATACATTAGTCTTCTCATATATTCAACATCTGTTCAGATATCCCAACTTCTATGGAAGTCATCTTAACTTGACAATGAATGTTGTTCAAACTATTGCTAAGAGTGTAATATTTTACTATTTTCTCCCGCTAAAATCCAGTATTTGAGCCAATATGCCCTTTATTGCACCCTTCCCATGATGATGAGATGGAGCCACTTTTAAACATCTATGTTGAGGAGGTTAGAAATCATTAGTCCCTCTCTTATTCCAAAATTGCCAATAGCAACACCCACATTGAGGGAAGTATCTATAACAATAGCACGTGTTGAATTCCCAGAATGCTCACAACCATATATGTTCACTATTTTAGTAGAATCTTGAGTAGATATCCTATAATGATCATAGGGATTTCTCACTTCACCATTAGCAACCAAATTAGCATATTTATATTTATCAGTAGTATCAAACTCTCTATCAGAGGAGACATGTTAGTTTGTCCATTATTCTGAGCAATGATCTGTATTTTTTGTTAGTGTTACATGTCTATGATCCATGGCCAAAACATTTTCATTTAGAACATCTATCTAGAAATTCACTCATATTCAACACAGATAACATCTCTATCACCTTCATCACTTCTTAGAATCACTTCTTTAGGGATATATAAGTTTACAAAAATCAAGACTCAAATACGGGAAAATCCATATGTTTCATCAATTTGGCAGCATAATTCGAACAAAGTGGTTCCCCTAAAAACTTCCCAGAATATTAATCATTGCATCAACTCTCAAGCTGAAAATTCAATATCCAACCTAGATCAAAATGTCTGTGAATTTCTCCTTCTCTAATTGCTCACCTAGTTCCCATTTCTTAAGAAGAAATGGTTTACCTCCCAAAAAACACAATCCTCCATCCACCTGATATTTAGATCCTCCACTTCTTTGAGTTTGACTAAAAATAAGCTTTTACTCTATGGTATGATCTTGAATTATGATTTAACCTTCCTTATCATCTCAAAATTTTGAACCAGAGTTAGTCTATGCAGTTTAATTTATCTTGCAACTGTGTTTTGCCACTTCTTTGTGATTTAAATTTCTTTTCCACTTGTACTATAGTTCATCATTCTCCACTGCTAGCTTGATGAATTGGATTTTGTATAATTCCTTCTACTTTTTTTCAGAGAAGAGATCTATCCATCTACAAACTCCATCACACTGACAAACATTCATGATATGCTAGGGTTTGAGTTAGGTCGCACTGGTGGAGGAGGAAGGAACAGCAGGTAGTCATCATCTTTCCTCCTAAGCCACTCTGAATTGCCAGGGTTCCTCTCAAACCTGACACTTCTAGCATCCCCAAACCACTACATTTATACATGTTATTTTCTTTAGCATTGAAAATAAAATCATTCATGTCATTTGCATAACAATTGTCATGTAGATTGCATATGTGTATATCATTCAAAAAGGTATTGTTATACATATGATCTTTGTTTCTTAATCTAAGACAAATAATATCCTTCACTCCGCCTCACAACAAAATTTTGTTAAGACCCTAAGCATTATCAAGTCTTTTTGTTAAAAGTGGGTACTTGGAAAAACATGAAAAAAGAGAGAAAAAGAAGAAACAAGATTGCTTCAAAATTAAAGATATATCTCTAAATCAACACATAAAAGCATGTGACATTTAGTTATGACAAGCACCTTCCACCTCCAATCTCGTCATTAGGATGAAGCATCCATGCATGTATAGTTCCACCTTAAAATTTGTAGTCTTTCATAAGTAATCCATAACATCCATCATATGGATTCATCATTTTATTTCACTTACACAATGACTTGGATTGCACTACGATTCTAACTTAATATCACCTTTTTACATACACCCATTTCTCTATATGGTAGGATACCACCATGGTTTTACCCTAAACCACTCATATACGGAGATTGCATCCATGATAGATTTTTTTATATGTTTCAAAGCAATGTAATAAGGAAATCATATGGTAAACCAAGTGTGTGTCCTATTGGTCATGATGTTTTCCTTCTGTATTCTATTTTTGTTTCTATTGATCTTATTGTCAACATTTTTGCTATGAGCATGATTGATAACTTTGGAGCATTTGCATGCGTTGTGGTTGGCCATGACCATTTGGGTTTTTGACTGGTGGAGGGTGGTATGTGAAATGAATTGATTAATATTTTTTAAGGGTATTATTGTCTGAGGATGAGCAATATTCAAGCTTAAGGTTTTTGACGCATGCATAATTGTCCTTATTTTCATATCCAAATTTGGATGGTTTCATTGCCAATTGATGTTGGCTAAATGCATGTTCAATCATTTTATATCGAATTAGGAATTGATCATTTGTGCATCAATCTTTCCTATTCTTGTGAGAAATAGACATTTTTTAATTATAATATTAATTCTTCTAATAAATGATTCTATTGTTGTAGGAAAACTAAAAAAGAAACTCAAACATTTGGTGGCCTCATCCTCATGGCAATAGCATTGTCTCAACATCCAAAAGCAACAAAGACTTTCAAGAATTCAAGTCTGCACAAAAGTCTAGGGTAATGACTTTTCACGTTGATATTGACCCTGCCTTCTAGATTGATAATTAAAAGGACTACATTCAAGTTGGAAGTCAGTGGTACCGACTCTAAGACACCGACGACCAAGACTAAAATTGTCAAAATCAAAGGTAGGTGTTATAACTTGGAATTTTTTGGTCCCTATATCACCTAAAGCAAGGGAGATATGTCGACCCATCATCCATTACCCTGAAATCATGATTTGATAGCCAAAAGCAAGGAAGATAATAAGAAATAAGGAGAAAATAACATGTTCATTGACTTCAAAAGGCAGATTCTCGATGGAAAAAGTGGTGAACTAAGCTCATCATAGGAAAACCACTCCATTATTGTCATCTCCAAGACTCGATAGTGTTATTTCTATGTTTTCACTTCTTCCTATTTTTCACTATGATACCACGCCGACTTGTTTGCCTAACTTTTTGATCTCTAGGACCTAAGAGTAGCATGATGTAATTTTATGCTTGAATTTATTTGATTGTGAATGGAAATGTGTTACTTGAGTTTTATATAATTTAGGATTGTTACAATGTGCATGCTTTATCACCATCTTTACAATTTCAAATAGTTCATTGCTATGAAAGATGGATAGATCTTTTGGATGCATTTCATATATAGATAGTTAAGAATGGGGCATGAAAGTGGACTGAAAATTGTAAGGGAGAGAACCCAGAGATAGTTCATAAGCATTTAATCTACCACTTAAATGCTATGAAAGCAAGTGTTTGACTAGATTAAATATTGGGTTACATTGTGAAAGTGGGTAATGCAAGCTACAAATCCTCAACTTAAAGCAATGGGATTTAGTTCATAAATTTGATAAAAGTCAAGTCTAATTTGCACTATTGTGAAAGAGGTCAATCCTAGATATTCTATCCATCTAATCTTTAATCAACATATTCAATCACTTTCTCAAGTTTAATTCAATAGTTTAATAATTAACCCAATCCAGAGTTTTGTTTAGCCTATTTGATTAGGTTTTATTTAGTGGTGGTATCTAGCTACACAACTCCCTAAATTTGACAACTTGGGACTCCTTATTACTTTAACACGTGCACCTGCATAGTACGCACACCATTTCCACATGTCAATACTATGTTAGAAGGGAGGGAAGTCAAGTTTCTACAAGGAAACTTGGATTATTTCTACAACTTTCCCTTTGTCTCTCTACTCTCTATTCCCTAAATGGCATCAAACACACATCCATATAAGAACAATAATGAAGACTATAGACATAGAGTGAACATAGCATTAAAGGACATAAAATGAAGTTATATATACTCGTCCCCAAATAGCCTGATATCACAAACCCATTACCCCAATACAACTCATAAAAAGGTCTAGTTGCTCATAATAATAAGAAAATCGTCAAGTAATGGGAAGGAGATAGAAGAAGCCATGGAGAAGTTATTCTCGTTGTATGTATAAGCTCCTCCTTCTTCTTTGCCCCTTCTTGGAGTACACCACGAACACTCCACCTTGGATGGTAGGAAAATGGAGGCATAATATCTAGGTTTAGGGTTTTGGAGGTTGAGGATGGATCAGATAGGTAATGGGACAAATCTAGGGTGGAATGGGGTGGGTCAAGTGAGTGATGTGTGTTTGTGTCTACTACTTCCAATGCTTATATACTAGGATTGGATGTGGTAGCTTAACCCTAATAAGGGAGGGGTAGTTTGTGTAGTTCAGTGGAAATAATGGGTTATATGATGTCCAACACAGTCATATGTGGTGAGACTTAGGTAAACTAACCATGCTAGGTAGAACAGACATGTGGGGAAATGAGGTGGAGGTAGAAACAAAATGACTACATTCTAACATCGACATAATGGTCGTATGGCAACACCGTGACATTTTGGCTGATGTGATCAATATTTGTGTGGGGTTAAATGGGTCTGTCGGATGTTGGGATTTAACCGTGATTTTGGTATTTGGGGGGGGGTTCTCATCGAGATCGTACTATGCAACATGATCATAATTGACTTCTCCAAAATGGTCATTTGTGGGAAAATGACTATTTTATTGCCCTTTGATTTGCACTTTGTATTCAGCTCTAATTCCTTAACATTCCTTCTCCAACAAGTCCCAATTAGCCTATTGTTCATCATTCAGGTTCAATCCTAATCTCTGCTAAATAATGGTGAAGGTTAACCCAAATCATCCTTATCAACTTATGCATCTATTTTATCTAAAAATATATAAAAGATGTTAAAAAGTGCATTTTAACATCGTTAGGTTTGTTGTAGAGTAACATACATTCTACAATATCTTTACAATGTGATTTAGCAAAATGAAGACAAATGGAGGTTCAAAATAGAAATACATCTAGAAAGCCCTTATTTTCTAGTCCAGAAGTTTTCTCAATAATGTTTTAGAACACAAAAGAACCTAAACATCACCTTGAATCTAGCATGATTTAATGTTATTGTAATATTACCACAAAGACATAGTTATATTTGATTTATCTTCAATGACATGTGTGTAGAGTTCATTATTTCTCCCTTGAGTACTCTAAGATCCTCATCCTTGATTTCAAATGTTATGCTTGCATGCCATCTTAGTGTTTTAAAATAATATTGTGATGTTATGGGTTGTATTTATACATCATATTTATGTTTAGTAAGTACATATTTTTAAAATATTATGTTTGGCAATTTCATAGGTTTAACGTGATTTTGACACGATAGCAAGCCTCAGAAGCACCTCTCTTGATATCACATAGGGGGTGTTAATGGTAGTGTGTCATAATAGCACAACAATTGGTCCACAAGGAGGTCTCCCTATCTCTTCTTCTAAGGAAAATCCATTTGTGCAACACCCATGTGTCTAGGGAAACTAAGGCTACAAGATCCATAGTCAAAATTCTAAGGTTTGCACGGCTCCATTATGACTACTTTCATTTACGCATCCTACATATATTAGGTTTTCATTGTTGGGTGGAGGGAATAAGAGAAGAAAATTTTCTTCAGTAAGCTACGATCATATTTTATATATTTTCAATACAAGATATCATTATATATAGGATACAAATATGGCATAATTATATAAAATAATATGGTACTTTGTAGATCAAAGATAAGTTAATTGTTTATATATGTGTAGCCATCGTCGTAATATTTGAGTAATGTTGTATATGACATTGCCATTTTTTATTTTTTTATTTTAAGCTTACGTATATTATTCATGATTGTAATTAGAATAACTAGTTTTTAATTAGATGCCTACTCTATTTTATTTTAATTAACATAAGACATAATTTTATCTATTATGTTAATTAGACCAAAATATGATATAAATAATATATTATTCAAGTAGTCATTTATTTATAGCAAATATACGTGTCTAACAATTCTAGGTTCAATCATACCATCAATGCACCCGCTTATACATATGCAGGTCCAAAGATATGTGAGTACAAGAATTTCGATTTGTGATGGCATTTAAATGGTCTCCACAGGTCTACTTGAACCCAATTTACAACCCTGGAGAGGATTTCCTCTTGGGCATCACATAGAGGGGTGATTTCCTTAGCCATCCTACCATCACACCCCTTTTGCAAAACAAGGTAAGATGTAGCATACAGATGAAGAAACAAGTCTCGCAGTTGATTCTTCCAGAGCAAACTAAGAAGTCGCAACTGGCCCGTATGGAATTTGACAAAATGGCCTTTGTCAATTAAGGGTGGCTACCATGAATTTACACATAGGACCGCAACAGTTCAAGTTTTATGCAAACAGTTTCTTCCTATCGATGCCACATGCAAACATACAACCATACATAAATATAAAAACACATCATACATGCTCGTGGGGGCACACAAATCACTAGCGATCGTGTACACACGCGAGCATCACGTGATAGTAATAACAAATTTCCATAGATCGAATAGTATCTAATATTAGTACGCGTCTAGACAAAGATGGCATGCCCATCCATTTCCAAATTATTTATTACCCCTATAAATAATAAGGTCACCTAATATATCTAAACAAAAGGTTAATATCAAAGGAATCACAAATTTGACATCATACCAACTTTAGCACATTTTAGATTGTAACAAGTCTATGACAACCGCTATTGGACATAAAATTCTACTGAACGGCTAAATTGCACTGTACACACTCTGATACAAGCTATATGAATAATTAGACCCTCATTGTCAAATTTTAGTCGAGCCACCAAATATTGAAACCTTGTTACAAAACATCAGACTCGACGAGCAGCTTTTCATTTTGATGATTGGCTTACGGAACCGGTGTTTCTAGTCACACGGATCCCATCGAACACTTATCTAGAAGTATTGCGTTGCCAGCTAGCTTTACAGAGAAGTAGAAAAGAGAATAGGACGGAGAATACATCATGAGCCTGATACACCCCCACATAGGTGGTAGATTCCAGATTTCCCTCTACAGTTCACAGCATGAGTGTTGGGCACAGGCAACATACTGCTCTTTCCTTGGCACCATGTGTGATCTGCTATCCCAGACAGCACTATGGTTCCTCTGGAAAGCAAGGTGCAACAAGTATGATGGGAAGAAGATCAATCTTGAAGGCGTATGGAAGCAAACCACATGTTCAACCACATAAGCACGGTCACCATCTACTCGGCAATAGGAGGCACAACGCATCAGCAAGAAATATGGTCTTCAAGAATCAGACATCCTTTCATCTAACAATACACAACCTAGGAGATAACCACGCTGAAACCAGGTGATGAACGGCTGAAGCTAAACATTGCAGCAGTAAGGTGAAAACTGCGAGGGGACATGATGTGTGACACAGCTGTAGGGAACACTATGAGCAACGATGAAGGTGTTATTCTTTGGGGTTCCACAGCACCGGGGATTAACATTTCCAAGAGAGATCCATCATACTAGCGTGCATTTATGGGGTTCATCTGTGCAAGGCACAAAATTGTGAACCAGATGTTTTGGATATGGACAGCTCTTGGATGTAGGCTATTATTTCAAACTCTCGGGCCTGCCCTTGGAAGATGGATCGAGCCATGGAAGCACTCCGGAGTAACATCACGAATCGCACACATCTTTTTTGTGTCGATAAAGAAGCCAACGGCATAGCATGGGAGCTGGCGGCTTATGGGGGCTCTCTCACTAACAATTATTTCTTCAGTAGTGTTAGGGATATGCCACCTCCGATTAGAGCATCTTAATTTTAGTCATACGAAACGTGTAAAGAAATATAAGAGTATAGTCAAGGGTGGTATACAGAGTTTTCATGTTGGGTGTTCTCTTCCTAGGAACCCCTCTGGTTGTAATCCTTTTTGTAGCCTGGATTTGGGGGACAGCGTGAATGGAACATCCCCTATAATTTTGAAAAAAAGAAAAAGCAAGTACTTTCTGCCCTGTTAGTCAAAAGTTCTTATGTCTTACAAGGAGATATCAATTATAAGAGAGTTTACTGCCAATATTAATTAGTTGAATTCATGTTTTTCAAATAAAGCAGTACAATTGCCTGTTTCAGGCTTTAAATGTCAAACTTTATTATCACATTTCTACCCCAAACATCAATGAACGCAATAAAACCTAGCAAGAGCCCTTTTTTTGACGGTTCTATGTAATTTCCAATCTTACCTAATATGCGTTCTCCTATAAGAATGCTACAAAACTGTACTACCACCATAAACAATTTTTTCACTAAGAATCATGGAGCGGGAAGAGGCTGAAGAGCTTTCATCGGATTCATGATAACACCATCAATCAGGCCATATTCTTTAGCTTCTTTTGCACTCATGAAGAAGTCGCGGTCAGTATCTTGGTTAACTTTCTCAAGTGTTTGGCCAGTGTGATAAGCAAGATAGCCGTTCAAATTTGCCTTGTGATGGAGCATCTCATTTGCCTACAAGAGAGAAAAATAGTTAACCAAACATGGAGAGCAAAGCATACCAATCATCACGAAGGAAGGAGAAAATAGGGAGTTATAGTCGGGACGCCATAAAAGTGCCTAAGAGCCATTTTGTATAGTATTAAGCCACCTATTCACCTGGATGTCTATATCTGTCTGTTGACCTTGGGCACCGCCAAGAGGTTGATGAATCATTATCCTTGAATTCGGTAGACTGTATCTCTTACCTACAATAAATTTTCCTCAGTACTGAAGTTTCAGTTAACTAAGCAATGATTTGGAATCTATGTTTATACCTTTGGTGCCGGCACTAAGAAGAAAGGCACCCATGCTGAAACAAACATCAAGAATCAGTAATTACTACATAAAAAAGGTATCAACTATGTAGCAGTCTTCTTTTCTAACATAGAAATTGTCTACTTGCCGACATGTCAAATTATATGGAAATGAGTACTGTAACCCATGCAGAACGCTCAAAGAGGACTAGACAGCCATCTGATTTTGTTTAGCATGTATTAGAAGCAATATTAGCTGCAAAATGACCAGACACGGTCACTTTGAAGGTCATCTCCAAGAAAAGACGTACTTAAAGATGATTATTAGTTTATTAGGGCTATTTTTGACTGAACAAAGCAATGAATGCAGCAACATGTAAGTTGAGTCATAAAAAACAGAATTTATGTAATTCTTTTTTTGTCTGGTGATATTAGCCCCACGAGTAGTTCTTTTATCCGGAAAATTTATAACATAATGCTAGTACATATTTAGAATGACAAAAAACATTTGTACCTTGCAACTTGGTGAATGAGTTTGTTCAAACTTTACTAGGAGTCTCACCCCTTGTAAAGAAACATTATATTAAGCGTTTCTTATTCACCTTTTAAAACAACTACAAAGTTTAAGCTCGTTATCACACACTATCAAGAGTAACTACATAGTACTACAAAAGCACGCTACAGCTTCAGGCACAATGAATTTATATCAAACTTGATCTCACAGCATTTTTGAGCAGTTAAGATTGCAAATAATCAGAGCTACTTAGCATAGTGACTACTGAGGTATGACAAAAAACGAAGCAGTTTACCATATGCTAACACAAACCACAAAAGTTGAAATCCACTAACCTAGCAGCCAAGCCAACACAGACAGTAGAAACGTCAGGGCGGATGTGCCTCATGGTATCAAATATAGCCATACCTATTGAAGATAATAAAATATTATTATCAACCACGTTTTGGCCAACATATGAAACCGGTGTGTGTTTGAAAATCATACCAGCTGTAACTGAACCACCAGGAGAATTGATATACATGATAATATCCTGTCACGTCCAATAAACACATGCAAGGTGGGAGGCAATGTAAGAGGCAACTAATTCAATCAAAGTAATCAAAAAAAAGAGAATTCAGGGTACATCTTTACACTCACATACAGAGATACAAAATGCATCTTTGAAAGAATAAACATTGTATCATATGATAATATCACTGAAGAAGTTTTCTATATCTGCAACATAATGAATTTTATTATCTATACTATACATACAGTATAAATGACGAGAAAACTGTTTTGGACTGTTTTATCTTACATTTCACTGATTCTGTTAGTTCTACAAGCACTATATATTATACACCCTATTTTTTTGCCGAGTGAGAATCAAGGATGGCACAGGATTGGATGATTCTCGACCACACCCACAGTGATTTCATACATCAACATAAAATGCCAAATTATCCACTCCCTGGCCATTAATATCCATTCGCATACCACTTGGCATTGGTACCATCACGTGCCGACGTTCCTAGATGTCAACCTAACTACAAAACATACACAGAGGCCAACTGAGATTTGTCCATAGTAGGACCAGACAAAAATCTCATAATATAAAATTAAATGACTGTGCAACTCCATCAAAATGCTACTTTATGGAAACATGAGCAATATTTATACATCCAAGGACGCAGGGGATGGACGCCAGCCAGCTGGTTAATTGCTTTGTCCATGGTTAAAGGTGAACAAACGATCCATTATCCAACCATGCTAGTGGTTATCCATTCAAATGGAGTGGACATGAATGGATTGATTCGGCCATTGAGAATCTGGATGATTTTGCCATTTCTGGCGAAAAAAAATGATCCACGTCATAGCTGGATGGAAAGGAAGGATCCATGCAGCCGACTCCAAGTCTTGGATGATGATGAACACGATCGATCTTCAATTAGATGCTGTCTCATATTAGGGAAGAAAACAGGGAGAGGGGGTAGAGAATGGAGAAGAGAAAGTTGGTGATGGGCATGATGGGCTATGATGATGGATGGACATGGTAGTATGAAGTGGTGGAATTGCTGTTTGGCAGCAGTACTTCCTGTAGCAACCAGGAAAAAACAGAAACGGTTGAAGAAAGAGAAGGCCACGGGAAATTTTGTATTTTACATTATAGAGGTTTGCATCTAGCATTATAACAACGGCATTCCAACTTGATGAAGTATAGGACTATATATGGATTTTTTAAACCATGTAGCATCTGACTACCAAGGCATATATTAAGGCATTCAGGTAATTATTTCTTAATCATAAGTCAATGATATGATCGCCAATTTGAGGCTATCCTTTATCTTAATACAGCAGTTCTGCAAATCAGAGAACAGAACTTCTTTCCATGACTTGTTCACAGTTCACCATTTTCATTGTTTCTTTCTCTTACAACTTACTCCCCGATCTTCTAAAATTTTGACCTTGTGACTCCATGTTTACTCCATCCAGCTGCATGTAAGCTTTGTGTGTATTCTGTTGGAAAGGGATCCCTGTCGAATGAAGCATGTTGTTGTCACCCATGAATAGACCCTCCCATAGAACCGGTGGAACAACCATCTCAACTGCACAACAATTATTCATGTTGGACGACCCAGTTTGGCCAACACTCTGGCAGGTGTGCCTGTATGGATCACCTTTACAGTTTGCAGTAACGTTATGTGTTCACTTAAGTGAGTTTACATGAGTTTGTACATGTGTTGAATCCCAGTGTGTAAATATAAATAGGTTATCAGTCGCTTCCCATCTGTAAAAAATAGGCGTCTCACAAGTCGAAAGAGATATTAAGTCTGACTCCTCCCATCTTTTGTGTTAAGTTACATGGCATCAGAGTAACAAGGTTAGAAACCCTAGCAGAGTTGCGGAGGCAACCGACGACTACCCCTCTCTCTCTCTCTGCAACTCAGTATTGGAAAGAAAGCCACCTCCAAGAGTAGAGAAAGCTGCCGACCAAGAGTAGAAGATGGTGGGCGTCACTTAAGCCTTCGGTCATGTATTTTTATGTTACATGGGATATGGGTAGGCACTAAGCAGTTGCAACATGACTTTTCATAAACAAGATAAATAAGGTATATAATCAATAGATTATGTGAAATTGTATGTACTATATCTAATTCGGTCCACCAGCTCTAGGCCAATTTTAACTGGTTTGGACTGGACCGGACCTAAACCCACAGAATATAAATATGAGGATAGAATACCGGACCAATAACCTGACAGTATCATCGGTGTGGTCCGGTCAAGCGGACGGGAAGGGTATATGGACAGCCTTAGTAGCCGGAGAGTCTCGACAAACGTCTGAGAAGTTGTTGCTGCTACATGCGAGGAGTGGAGTTAACTCCGCACACCATGACGATCGTTTACTTCATGCTTCCATGACTCTGATCTTATGTCCCTCTTTTCTACTTGTTCCTCCAGTGCTTTGGGTTGCTACTGGGGTGTGAGTAGCCCCGCTACCCGAACGTCTTTTCTCTTGTTATGCATCTATACCATTGTCTGAGACATTGCTGTTATTGAGCATCTCATTTATTGCCATGTTTCACGCTTGGTCACCATGTTTACAAGTGAATTGGGTTTTTTGATACACAAACGTGTGAGATTAGCTGAGAATTTTGAGTTTTCAGTGTCGATGCCTTGATGCTACCACGAATAGGCCACCCCTAGAACGATGAATGAAGGACCTCTCGAACATCATGACCGTCTGACGGGACTGATATTCCATCCATTAATTTGATTCTCAATTTGAATATAATCGAATGATTTAATGGCTCCAGTAATCAATGTTCATGCTTAATTAGATGCAATGCAATAGTGAGAATTATAAGTGTGGTGTGAAGGCATCACTCTAGTTCTTAATCCAATCATTAATCTTAAGTTTAGATCAATTCCTAAGACAACTAGCACATTCACACTAGTCCAAACTCAATTTGCAAAATAAAACTAATTCATATGATTCAACTATGTCGAACAATACCCCGGACAAGGGTATATAGATAAGGGACATGAAGCTGTAATCGGCTTATTTCCACTCATGGCCCAACTGGAATAGAAAATAAAATTAATTAATTAAGAACTAACAAAAAGTTCCCAATATTACACTGTCCTAAATTTAAAACAATTGCATAATTGTAAAATGTGATACATTATATAAGAGCTATTTAGGACTAAATGTGCAATCAGGCTTTTAAGTCAAGGAGTAGAACTTGTCCTGCATCAGTCGCTTTCATTGTGAATGATCTCATCCTAAGATCAAAACCAAAAGTTGATGACGCAAAACAACGCCAGGTCCTTGTGCAAAGGAGACTGGTCAAGCGAACATCATGGTGGCATACATATCGTTCACTTTCTCTAGTATTAGCTCTAGCATTGATAATTCAACTAACATCCCAGGCAATGCAGAAAGGTCGATGTTGACTATTGGCTCATGGCGGATGTCTCCTTCTTGTTGACGTCGTGGTAGAGGTCGCTCTAGCATGTGCTCAAATGACGCTTGCATCTCTTGTCGTATGTCTAATATCAAGGCTTCTAGGCAACCAAAATGTTTTCCGTGAATCGCCAAGCGTTCTTCTAGCTTTGCGAGCTTGGCATTGAAATCCTCATTGCACATTGCGGTTCAAGTTGGTGAAGTTTGAGCGCCATTTGATAAACAAAATCTGGGCCCTCAGGTACACGCGAATTTCACGGAGGTCGATGTTACATCTAGTAATTCGAGTATGTAGTAGGAGACTAGAATTTGTGGCTAGCGCACAAGGGAGAAGGAAATCACCAAGAAATTATATTTAGAGGCACTATGAACTAGAGTTACTATTTATATAGACGGTATTGGTGGTGTATTGTTCACAGTAAACAGTATCGTGGAATGTTGCTAAAGATGAACAATATTGTCCCCTTTTTGGGGCTGAAATCCTAATGAAAAGAAGTGAAAAAGGATGTGCAATTGATGGGAGAAAATTTCGTAGAGAAAAAAAATCATGAGAGGAAGAAGATCGACAGTTAGGATACAAACAATATGGTGGCGTACTGTTCACACGAACAGTAACTCGGACTTTTTTGTATAGATGGGATTGGATCGAACTTGGGGTTTCAATCTTATAGATGGCGGTGATGGATCCTAAACCTAGGGTTTAGGAGACCAACAAGTAGAGGATAGGTGGGCCGGGCCGCACCTAGGGTTTTGGCTGTTTCCCGGGGTCACGGAATCTAGACGAAGGGTTTAGATCTCCGGCACTAATATCAATTGGTGCAAACTCAATTTGCAAAAGAAAACTAATACACATAATTCAACTTTGTGCGAAAATACCCCCGAGCATGGGTATGATAGATAATGTGCTAGAAACCCTAATTGGTTTATTTATATGCTGATGACGCAAATAGAATAATAAATAAATTTTATTTTTTAAGAACTTACAAGTCGCTAATGTTACACTTAGGTCCTAAAACTGAAACAATTGCATAATGAATCGGAAACATGATATCTTATATAAGAGCTAATTAGGACTTGTCAGATGCGCGATCAATCTTTCGAATCTGGGAGTACAACTTGTCATGCATCAAACCCATAGACTTATGGCCCTGGATAAAACGGATATGTTCATATGTAGCCACGTAACTGCAAGCCCTAGAAGCACAACGTGAGATTATGCATCATCACATGGGACATAAATTCGTGCGACCATCATTTCCCCTCATGGAGCTTAAAAATTTAGTTCGCAAATGTACTCAGATGGAGGGAGAACATGAGGTGGTGGACAGGTGGCGATGACTCCACTTTCTTATGATGTCCACCATTCTTAGGGACTGTTCCCCAAGGCTAGGCCGGGTCACTTCCTATTCCATCTTTAGCTCCAATCCCTCCATCACATAGGCCGATTTCTAAAGATGGAGAATTTTTTTTTGCAAGAGTTTTATCCAAAGATTGAAATGATGCAGTTTGCGAAACCAGAATCATACAAGGAGCATGTAACATCATACAATCAAGCATATAGACTAGTCTACATGACCAGGGAGCAGCATTTCAAGCATATCAAATGCATACATACTCTATGGTGAAGAAGACCAAACTGGAGAACCAGCACAATACTCTACTTATAGTTGATGTAAGTTATTTTTGTTATGAGTCCTATAAGTTATGACTCATGTAAATTTGTCTATGTTATTTGCAGATGGTTCTTGCCAATTTTATTGTCAAGTCAATCTCAATCTGACAGTCTGACAACTTTTAAATATCAACTTAGCACAACATAGGGGATGACACCTCACATACCTAAATTGTGATATAATTGTGTAAGTATTTGTATTTAAGTTTATAAATGGCGCTAGTAAATTTTTAGAACATAATTCATGCATTTTGTCATCAAAATATCTCATCGAAATCCCCAAGAAACATTTTGTTTCCTTGCCTCCCACGTTAAGGAGCCCCCACACACATGTATAGAATTTTATTGCATAAATCGATGCAGTTAGATGTAGAGCTTACACCTATAAAATTTCATGATTTAAATCGTTCATTTTGGCGTCGATGATATAGGATAGCATTTGTCGAAATTTCCATTAGTGTACAGGGAAATATCTATCTCCACATTGTCGAAATGATGTTGATATCATATCAGATACCTCGTTCTTTGCACTTAAATGAGTTGTACATGAGTTTGTAATGTGTTTAGTCCCAGTGTAAATGGGTTATTGGCTGCTTCCATCCATATATAAATATGTGTGATATTAGTGATAAGAAATATAAAGTTGAATCCTCCCATCTTGTGTTAAATTACAATATGAAAAACCTGCAATGGTCTGACTACAAACTAGTGCTGCAGGTGAATGCATTGTTGGCAAATTCCTTATACTCTGACGTTTTTTCTTGCACATTGATTTCATCAAAGTTGCTTAATTGTTCAATTGGTGTTTCTGGCTTTCTGCACATAAGCTTCTACTCTTGCTTTTAATTCTGACTTCTTGTTTCTTATAATGGCTTGCCAAAGCATCTTAGAACCCCGTTCTATTAATCCTGCAAATGATTAGTGATCACCACATCTAGATCGCATACCTAGGAGAAACAGGACAAAGAAGCTTAGAAAGGAGGTAATGAGAACTGTTTATTTGAGTTTATAATTGTTTGTTACCATAGGCTACCTGTCTTACAGGTTAGTCTACAAAAGATATAATGTCTATAGCACACCAAAGCTAAAAACGCCTTAAACTTAAATATTCCCTAGATGATTTGCAGAAAGCAATAGCAAGGACACTGAATCGGTCATCCATTACTTTTCCAACATCATTGTATATACTTGGAACTTCTTGTTACTTTTCTCCTTTTCCTACTTATCAACATTTTTCCAGGTAGGTGTAACTGTTTGAGGCTCCTTTACTCATCAGAATTCATTTCACTTACGTGGAATATCACTTCTATCGAAATTCAAAAACAACCCCCTCTACTGAATCATTTATATCTATTTCATGCCAAAAACTGTTGTGCCAGTTCAAAATTATGTTCAGCAACACTAATATGCCCTTTCGGTTTCCCACCACTGGTGTTTTGCAGAGTGATTGTCATCTTCATTAGTGAAATGGACGGGTGCATTACAGTTCTATATGGTTATTACATAAGCAACTATGAAGAACAAATGCAGTGATTTTCCAATTTCTGATTTCATACTTTGATTCTGTATGTTCATTTTAATTGTAAGAGTCATAGTAATTGCACCGTTGGTAACATATATTACATCAATTATCATTCCAAATTAATTAAACACGTAGGTTTTACAAATTACCTCTCTTATTATGTCATGTCACAAAGAATTGAGGATGAAGATCACAACAAACACAAAGTTTGTGGAGAAGAAACAACCAGCATGCTAATGATTGTAGTAATAATGTGTAGATGACTACCAAGTAGAATTCTCCACATAAAGTATATTTGTGCAACAATCTATAAAATGACTCGTATTTGCTATTCTGTTCAAGCTGGGTATCTTGACATCCGAAACAATCAACTATAAGTTCCTACTATATAATTTTATTATGGACATGTACAACACACAGACTAACGCGTCTACACGGGCAATGATATCGAGACAATCACAATTAAAAGAAGAAGAGGCATGCCTAAATTAACATGGGAAGAGCTTATAAAGAGAGATTTTGAATTTATACATTTTGATCAGAATATGACCCATAACGGAGCTGATTGGAAAAAAAAGGTTCATGTAGTCAACCCCAACATGGTTGGGGTTGAGGCTTAGATGATGATGATGATTGAATTTGTTCTCTACCATTCATAGAGGTAATGGGTTTCGCTAGATCTGTCAAACCGGGTCAAAATCTGTGGACACCCATGGGTTGACCCATTTAAGTCGAGCCTGGGTGACGAAATTTGTCGCCCGCTAAAAATAACCCAAACCCATACCCACTCGTGTAGTTAGTGGGTTTCATGGGTGAGCCACGGCATCCGTGGGTGACCCACTTAACTAAATTCATTATATTAAAATAAATATAATAATCTACTACTATTTAAAATAAACACGGACAAACTATTATCCATCAATTGTTAAGTAGGTTCAGTCCTAACTCAAACGTGTCCAACAAGAACTGATATCTGAGCAAGAGAAATGGGAAAAAAAGAATCCACGTCTACTGCATTATATAATTTCTCTATCAAACTTAATATAGAGTTGTACTGCTTAGAAATTGTAGTTCGTCCAGTATCATCATACATTAAAGAATTTCAATCATACATTAGAGAATTTTATCCCAAAAAAGGTATGTGATTCAATGGCGGGAAAAAGATGAACAACAAACATTTTGTTTAATAATGCATAGTAGGGCTTTTTGTGATATATTTCACATAAAAAAACTACAAAACTGCCTTTTTTATTGTTAAGAGTAGCAACTTGAAAGCATTTTTTATTGAACACATTATATGGGTACCCGTGGGTCGACCTGCAATCCGCCGGGTCGAGTTTGGGCTTGTCTTTGTTTTACTTATTTAGAACTGCGTCTTTTGAACCCGCACGCGCAACCCGTAATGACCCAACCCGAATCCAACCCACCCACCAATTTGACATGTCTCGGTTTGGCCATGCAGTTCATTTACCTTAAGAATTTGGTTTATTGCTTCTACTATGAACAATACAAAGAAAGTCACTGAAATGCCAAAATGGGTAAGCCCATTCGGTTGGCATTTGTGAAGAAGACTTAGTTTCAAATGCCTCTGATTGTGATTTTGAGTTGTTACTAGTAGGGACGGGACGAGTTGAGTCCTTACTTTTTCTCCAAACAAAAAAGAAAACTCACTTTAACAATTCTGGTTTCGCTCAACCTGTTCTTTTTCATAAAGAGTCATCATGCCATGATAATCCTATTTTGTGTGCCCTTTATCAGAGACGCTATGGTTTTGTTTGGCAACAAAACTAAGCCCATTTGTATCCTATTTTAATCAACCCAGTCCAAATGTTGTTTGGCACAACTTTCAATGATTTAAGACTACACTTAATCTGTACTCTTAGGTTTAACATTTTAATCCCTAAGACTGTGTTTGGTACGTAGTAAGAAAATAGACAGGGAGGGGAAAAGGGAAAGGAAGGGAAAGGGGGATGAGAGAATGGGAAATTATTGACAAACATTTTAATTTGGTTACGTTTGCATGGGGAAAGGGATGGGGGGTTCCTAAAATGTTGCTTGTCGTATAGAAACGGGGACGGGGAAAGGGATTTTTTATAAAAAAATCATATAAATAATTATTTTGTTTATTTAATAGTAGACAAACTTAATAGTGATTTTTTTACATAAACAATGATAACATATTCTCATCATGTTTCATTTCACATATAAAATATTAAATAATTATATGATATAAAGGAGAACCTTTTACATGTATGTTTCATTTCTTGACAATATTGATAACAAAAAATCATTGAAGAAAATTTGGCAAACTAAAATTTCTTCATCACAGTTATATTCTTTATAAATACAAAATGATTATTCTTTTGTAATCATATTAATTATGACTTGACAAGCTCATATTGTAGACAACAAAAGAAGGCATGCATGACGTTTGTTGTAGACTACAAAAGAAGGCATGCATCATGTTTGGATACTCAACTAGAGGAAGAGATAAGGATATTGATTTGATTCATTGTCCAAGTTTATATAAGATGTCACTACTTGGATATAAACTAAGTTGGCAGCAAACATTTTCTAAGAGGGAAAAAGCTTTTGGTGGGTATCCACTTGAGAGGAACCAATTCTTTAATATCTCTACAATATTCTTGATAGAGAAAAATATAACGATATAGAATTGGCTTGTTGCCCAAGTTTATATAAGAAAATGACACATATAGAAATGAATTTGGCGGGTAGATTTTTATTAGAGTGAAAAAAAATGATGGGAAAGTATTCAGTTGGAATTACACTATTCTTTGGTATTAATTAGTTTTTGAAGAGAAAGCTTTTGTTGGAGCAACATCAATTATTTGGAGGGAAATTCTTTACATGAAGGGAAATATTCATGGAAGGAAAATGAACTTGATAAGGAATTTAATTAAAGTACAATAGATTTTGGAGAAAAAAAAGAGGAAATATTTTTTGTTGAGAATGCTTGACTTAACAAATAAAATGAAATGATATCTGGGCAAAAATTCAATGGAAGGGAAATAAGAGAGGCAAATAGTAATAAAAAATTAACATTTCTTTAGTGGAAAAGTAATATTTATTGGCGTGAAAATATGGAGGGAAACGTATTTGTGCAAAGAAGGAAAATATTAAAGATTTTTTTTTTTGCATATATGTCCAAATTATTAATGGAAAACTATCTTTCAGGGAAGAAACTTTTCCCTATGATTCACCATGCTTTTCCACGTGGACAAATATATAAGATATCTCCCTAATGAATTCCTCATGAAAGATTTTACCTTCCATATCACCATGCTAACCAAACAACATTTTTTATTTTGCCACCATTCACCTCCCCATGATTCACTAGGTATGATGTATAAAATGCAACCTAACTCCAATCCTATTTCAAGTGAGATCGGGACTTAACACTACCATTCTTCCCCCCAACCCTATTTGATTTGACAACTGAGTTCAAAATCCCGCTTCTACAACCAACCACAACCAATTAGGATAAGGACCAAACAAGTCTTAATCACAATCGCTAGCCAAATAGAGCCTAATGGATATCGAATTGCAACTAGGTGATTAGGAGGACATTATAATGGTATAGTTGTTATACAATTTGTGAGGGGATTTATTAGGATTGAAGTAAATATCTAGAAGTGGTTCCATGTGTGGTTGCTTGTTCTTCCACAAATATAAAAAACATATAAATTAATGCTACAACACACTAATATATCTATTATGCATAATTATTTCTTTTCCATCAATAAATAAACGTTGAAACTAAATATTAGCTTTCCCTACAAAAAAAACTCATGATCTATATCCGTGATGTAGATTTTTTTGCAACTTAAAACACAAAAAACATAGTTATTAGATTGTCGCAGATGAAGTTTGCTCTTTATTGTGTTAGGAACAAAGCTTTTTGTACTACGAATAACCAAATACTTCATACATAAAGTTTCTCACTTTCTTTTATGTTAAAAATTTTATATGGGATGACAATGATGGCTATTCAGCATAGTTGACGAGGCAACTAAGTCATGTGCCCGTAGCTAGATACCTAGGTGTTCCCTTTTTAGATATTTGACTAATTCTATACAATTAGGGACAGCTAGTACCAAGTTTATATGCATTTGTTGTATGTGAGATACTTATATATACATAAAATGGGTACATGTTGGATGCGCTTAATATTGTGAATTTTGTGTATGATATGAATTAGCATGGCCTAAATATCACCTGATCGAACATAAATTAACCCAAATTCTCCTAAATGAAACCTTCATTATTGACGTAATTTGACAAAATCAGACCCACATTAACCTGAATCAATCCCAGTTTTTCCTACGCACCCACCTAAGTCTAAACATAAAAAACAGGGGGTGGTGTACCTAAGCCTTCGGTGACTAGATGAGTGTGTTGAAAACAATGGGATGTGAAAAAAATCAAAGAGTGAAAGATGTACGCCAGAAGAATAAATCAAATAAAGAAACCTCTAAGGAGACTTAGACATATTATTTATACCTACATTTAAATCTCCATATCATGTTTTGCCAAAACATTTTATGATCACTTCAAAATAATCACTATTCGATGTTTTCAACCAATTCTATTATCTGAGTAGCTCAATCGAATCTTTGGTTGTGCATCTCAAAACCAAATTAATCCTGCCATGTAGGCCGACCCACTGTTCTGATTTAAACACCCCCTCCAGTGTGTGGGTAGCTGGGGGAGAGCGTCTACTCTGTCGGGGTGAGTCTATTAATGGCCCTGTCTGGAGGAGGTTCTCTTGTAATTGACCAACAAAATTAGAATTTGTAACATTTTTATCGTATGTCTCTGAAGAGGATCCATGACACAGATATAGTGACAGTTTTTATGGCTGGTTATCAACATACCACCAACCCTTCTTTACCCGGGCTTGGGACCGATTATATTTGCACAAAATGTACAAAACCTAGTGGGAGAAGATTATTGAGCAGAGACTAAGATCTATAACACAGATATCAAACAACCAATTTGGTTTCATGCCTGGAAGATCAACAACAAATGCTATTTTTCAAATAAGGAGGCTTATGGAGAAGCATAGAGAAAGCAACAAAGATCTTCGTAAGGTTTTTATTGATTTGAAAAGGCTTATGATCGAGTTCCCAGGGAAGTGTTGTGGATAGTTTTAAAGAAAAAGGGTGTGCCAATCCAATACACTAACTTGATTAAAGACATGTATGATAGCTCTACTGCGAAGTGTGAAAACTCTTGGAGGAGAGACACCTACATTTCCTATCAGAGTTGGGGTACACCAAGGATCCACACTCAGCCCATATATGTTCATTCTTGTTATGGATGTTGACAAAGAATGTTTAGGGTGATAGTCCTTGGTATATGTTATTTGTTGATGATATTGTAGATTGACGAAACTAAAGATGGATTGAATGATAAAGTTGATCTTTGGAGAAAGGCATTGGAATCAAATAGATTGATGATTAGTAGGAGCAAAACTGAGTATATGCATTTCAATTTCAGCCAATCTCGCAGTATGAATGGTGGAGCCAAGTTGGACGGAGTAGATATACCAAAATGTGATAAATTTTGTTATTTGGGTTTTATTATTCAAATAAATGGGGATGTCCAAAATGACGTTTGTCAAGGGATCACTGCAGGATGGTTCAAATGGAGGAATGCAATTAGAGTATTATGTGATCGGAAAATACCTCTCAGATTAAAAAGCAAATTTTATAGAACAACTATACGACCGGCCATGCACTTTGGGAGTGAATGTTGGGCGGTGAAGAAATAAGTTCTCAACAAGATGAATGTGGCTGAAATGCGTGGTATGCTGAGATGGTGTGTGGGAAGACAAGAAAAGATCGCTTGAGAAATGACTATATCAAGAATAAAGTGGGGGTGACGAGCATTGATGACAAGTGCGAGGGCCGACTCATATGTTAAGGACATGTGCAACACAGACCAACTAATGCGCCTATACAAAACAATGCTACAAGTCAAGCACAATTAATAGAAGAGGAAGGCCTAAATTAACATGGGAAGTGCTTATAAAGAGAGATTTTGAATCTCTACATCTCAACCAGAATATGACCCATGATAGAGCCAAATGAAAATGAAGGATCCATGTAGCCAACCCCAACATAGTTGGGACTGAGGCTTAGATGATCTAACCATAATGTCAATTTTTGCCATATTTTCTCTCTTACCAAATGATTAAATATGATAAACATTACATTACTTTTGCTAGATGTCTATCTAATTCCTCTATATGATGTTATCATATAACTAATTGATTTGTGGACAGTGACATGAGTACCAATCACATGCTATAGCTTGATATAACCCTTTAAGGTCTTTATTAATGTTATCAATCTTTATCCAACATAGAAGCACAAGTCCAGAAAGTCCTTTTTGAATTGTTTTATCCAAAAAATAATCTAAAATGTAATGTTTTGTGATCTATGGAACACGCAATTTCACTTTTTTTACAATGGGAGTTGATGATTCTAACACAATGGTATCACTACAAAATTGTTAATCTTCTTGTAAGTAACATGAGATAGGATTTTCTCTTCATTTTCAGGTCTACATACTCCTTTCAGATAAATACATCCATCCATCCGATATATATAAAGTCATTGGAGAGGATTTTGGATTATTTTGAATAAACATCTAACTATGTATCAATATATAAAATAAGCCTTTGTTCTTGTTTCCTTTCCGAATACCAGATATAAAATCATTTTAAGTCCCTAGCCAACTAATCTATCAATTCAATTATTCTGAGAAGAGAAAACACAAAACAAGATGCCACTTCCCCAATATGTATATGGGCCTTTTGGCTAGTGTTGTTCAAAATTGTATATATTTATGCAATATATATATATATATATATATATATATATATATGTCTGATCATGCTAGTTCAACATTTCCATTATCTACTTCACTAAGGATTGTTTTGAGTTATTTACTGTAAAGTGGAGAAGTGTTGTTTATTGGATGATTAAAACAGTGTACATAGTAGTCTCTTATATAACAACTAGAGACAGAGACTGGTTAAGAAGCAGCCCATATGGGACTAAACAACATAAGAAACAACATAAGTAAAGCACATGCTAAGCACATGACGCTCAAGACAACACATATCTCTATACTCCCCCTCAAGCTGGAGCGTAGATGTCAAAGAGGCCCAGCTTGTCAGTCAATGTCTGGAAGCGAGTCTTGGGTAGCACTTTGGTGAAGATATCTGCAAGTTGTTTGTCCGTGCTGATATATGGAGTGTGAATCTGTCCGGACATAACTTTTTCCCGTACAAAGTGGCAGTCGACTTCTATATGTTTCGTTCTTTCATGGAAAGTAGGGTTGCTCGCAATAAAAATCGATGCCTTATTGTCACAGAACATAGGAATGGGGCTAGTCGGAGAGATGTCAAATTCTTTCAGAAGGCTTCGGACCCACAGAAGCTCACATGTAGTATGAGCCATCGCTCTGTACTCTGCTTCAGCACTGGATCTTGCAACAACTGTTTGCTTCTTACTGCGCCATGTAACCAGATTGCCCCCTACAAACGTACAATACCCAGAAGTGGATTTTCTATCAGATCTACTGCCTGCATAATCAGAGTCAGAAAAGCCAGATAGATTACAATGCCCATGCTTCTTGTATAATAGTCCTTTCCCAGGAGCACTTTTGAGATATCGAAGAATATGACAGATAGCATCCCAGTGACATTGTCGGGGTTTGTCAAGATACCGACTAACAAACCCAACAGCAGCAGCTAAATCAGCTCTAGTGACAGTCAGGTAGATAAGCTTGCCTACTAATCTCCTGAACTGGTGTCGATCAGCATATGGGGGAGAAGAGTCACTATCCCAATCCATATTGGGATCCAGAGGTGTGTTAGCTGGCTTACAGCCTAACATGCCTGTTTCATTCAGCAAATCCAGAACATATTTCCGTTGTGATAAGCACAATCCTGCAGAAGATCTAGCAACCTCAATGCCCAGAAAATATCGTAATTTACCAAGATCCTTCGTGATAAAATGTTGTGCTAGATAGTTTTTGGTTGCTTGAATCCCTGCACTATCACTGCCAGATAAGATAATATCATCTACATACACAATGAGAATAACAAGCCCTGATGTGGTTTTTCGGATGAAAACCGAGTGATCAGCCTGTGATCGGCGAAAGCCAAATGAGAGTAAGATTTTACTTAGTTTATCAAACCAAGCTCGTGGACTTTGCTTTAAGCCATAAATTGCCTTGCGAAGTTTACAGATTTTTAAAGCAGACTCCCCCTGAGCAACAAATCCGGGAGGTTGCTCCATGTAGACATCTTCCTGTAGATCGCCATATAAAAAGGCATTTTTCACATCCAGCTGAAAAAGAGGCCAGTCTTTATTGATAGCAACAGAAATCAGAATACGAACAGAATTGAGACGAGCTACGGGAGAAAAGGTTTCAAAATAATCGACACCATAAGTCTGGGTATATCCTTTTGCCACGAGCCGAGCTTTCAGACGCTCAATGGTACCATCGGGCTGATATTTAATAGTGAAGATCCAGCGACATCCTACTGGATGGCAAGAAGACGGTTGATCAACCAGATCCCATGTATGTTGGTCAGTCAGAACTTGCATTTCCTGTTCCATAGCATGTTTCCAGGCAGGATGACAAAGCGCCTCCTTGGCATTTTTAGGAATAGTCACAGCAGATATAGCAGATGTGAAACAGGCAAAGTCATTACTGAGATTGGCAGATGAGCAGAAGCGACTAATAGGATGCTGAGTGCAAGAACGAACACCCTTCCGTAAACTGATAGGAATATCCAGGTCAGATTGTACCTCAGTCGATGGTGGATCATCCGCAGACGAAGGAATTGGTTCGGCCGGGGCAGTGGCAGGCTTCGAGCGGCGCTTGTAGACCTGTAGAGGGCGTTCAGAAGGTACCGCAGCAGGAGGTGGATCATCTACCAAAGGTAGAGGAGTAGGAACCAAAATATCAGGAGTCACTTGTTTCCCCGGGGCAGAGTAATAGGGCATGTGTTCAAAAAATATCACATCCGCACTAACATACCAATGTTTTGTAATAGGATCAAAACAACGGTAGTCTTTCTGAGTGCGAGAGTACCCCAAAAAAACACACTTCACAGATCGAGCATCCAACTTAGTGATACCGGGGCGAAGATTTTTCACAAAACAAGTACACCCAAATATACGAGGTGGCACAGAGAACAAAGGTTTATCAGGAAATAAAAGGGCGTACGGAACCTTATTTTTCAAAACAGAGGACGGCATGCGATTGATAAGATAGCAAGCCGTGGACACAGCATCAGGCCAAAAACAGTGAGGAACTTTATAATGAAAGAGGAGGGTGCGAGCAACCTCAAGAAGGTGGCGGTTCTTCCGTTCTGCTACACCATTTTGTTGTGGTGTATAAGGGCAAGTGGTCTGGTGGAGAGTCCCTTGGGACACACAAAAAGAAGTAACAGCTTGTTGCATAAATTCAAGAGCATTGTCAGTGCGAAGAATTTTAATAGGTTGACCAAATTGTGTTTTAATTTCAGCAAAGAAAGTACGAATGCAATCAAGCACAGTATTGCGACCTTTGAGAAGAAACAGCCAAGTGGTACGAGTATGATCATCAATAAAAGTCAAAAAATACTTCATACCAGAAATACTAGGCACAGAACAAGGTCCCCAAATATCCGCATGTACTAATTCAAAAGGTGCTTTAGAAGAAATAACTCTTTTAGCAGGAAAAACAGAACGAGAATGTTTGCCCATAACACATGTTTCACAGGAAAATTTATTTTCAGATATATGTGGAAAAAGGAGTTTCAGTTTCGCAGCAGATGGATGTCCAAGCCGATCATGCAACTGTAGGCCTGACACAGAGGTGGAGATCATCGCCTTTGAAATTGGTGGCCCATCCAGGTAGTACAGCCCGTCTGGTCCTTCACGGCCCGAACCAATCTTCGTCTTCGTGCGGATATCCTTCACAATACAACCAGAGGGATCAAATTTGACAGAGCAGTGTAGTTGTTTAATCATTTTGCTGACTGAAAGCAAATTAACAGGAAATTTTGGAATGTATAAAACAGAATTGAGATGCATCTTTTGTGACAAAGGAACTGTGCCAGTGCCGTGAACAGCAGTTTTCGAGCCATTTGCAACAGTAACAGAAGATATCGGAGATGTGGAACTAAGTTTTGAAAATAAGTGAAGGGCACCAGTCATATGAGTGGAAGCACCGGAGTCGATGCACCACTGTTTGTTACCAGAAGACGAAGAGGTGAGCATGGCAGACGAGCTGGATGCAGAGGGCAGTTGTGCAAGACGTTCTTGAAACATCTTCTCGAACTCTGAGCGAAGCCAATCAGTATTAGGTGGCGCAGGTGTCGAATCGGTAGAAGAATCAGTCACAGCAGTATCATCAGCAGTTTGGTTCGCCCAAGCAGGTTTACCGTGCTTTATCCAGCAGCGGTCTTCAGTGTGATTGTCCCGTCCACACCAGTTGCAGTGACGTGGTCCTTGAGACAGACCTCGACCCGGAGTAGAAGAGCCTCGGCCACCAGCAGGAGGAGGTCGACCACCACGACCGCGACCACGGCCACGGCCACGAGTAGAATCAGAAGAGCGTGCAACAAGCGCAGGATGCTCAGGAGCAGGTGTGGGAGTCAGAGAAGGCAGTCTCTGAACTCTTTTGAGGACATCACGAACAGTGGGCAGCAGATCACTGGATAGAATTTGATCAACAACCCCCGAGAAGGAGGCAGGAAGAGCAGCGAGAAAGTGCACAAGTTGAAGCTCATTTCGTTGTTTCTGGGCAATCTTGATATCAGCAGTAAGAGGATGATACAACTCATATTCATTCCACAAAGCAGAGCATTGATTATAAAAATCATCAATAGATGTGTCAGTGGAGAACTCCTTTTTGGCAAGTTGTTTGAAGATTTCGAAGACCCTCTTTGGATTCTCCTGATGAGAGTACACATGTGCCAAATGATCCCACATCGCCTTGGCATCATGGTGGCAGAGAAGAGATTGACTGATCCGGGGCTCAGAGCTGTTGAGGAGCCAAGACATGACGCCTGAATCATCTTTGGACCACTGGATGTAGCTTTGTTTAGTTTTATCATCGGAATCCGCCGTAGGAGCATCAGGAGGGTCGGCCGTCAGATGGTGATATCGACCCTGCGCCTTGACATAAAGGACAAACGACGCCGACCAGAGGTGGTAATTGGACCCGCCGTCGAGTTTCACCGTAGTGACACACAGAGATCTGGTGGGTTCAGGGTAAGCCATAGCAGATTACGATGACGCTTTAGAAGCAGTACAGACCCTTAATGGGCAGAGCAGAGGAACCCGAACCGGGCAGAAGGGATCTGACGCAGCAGATCAGAAGGACCCGAAAAAGGACAGAAAAATCATAGAAACCTACGCCAACATGAGAAAAACTCAACGTTCTCCCATGAGGCGCAGGCAGAAATCCTCAAGAACAAAGAGGACTCTCAACTTAGATGGCCAGCAGAGACCCGAGCAGAAACTGACGGAATCCCGGTCGTAGACGTAAAAGAATTAGAAAGTGTTCAGGCCTTACGTAGGAGTGGAGAAATGATTATAGGTGGAGAAAATTGCGGAAGAAGATAGGATTAGGTAGAGAGGATGGATAGGAAGAGACGGAGGGGTCACGGGATGGTGGAGGAGGCTGTTAGGGGTGGTGGTGGACGGGGAAGTTGTTGCTGCAAGCAGCGGCGGCAGGGGGGGGGGCGGCGGCTGCTGTGGTGGAGGGTGGGGGTTGGGGAGAGTGGGAGGGGTGGCGGCGGCGGCTCTTGATACCATGTAAAGTGGAGAAGTGTTGTTTATTGGATGATTAAAACAGTGTACATAGTAGTCTCTTATATAACAACTAGAGACAGAGACTGGTTAAGAAGCAGCCCATATGGGACTAAACAACATAAGAAACAACATAAGTAAAGCACATGCTAAGCACATGACGCTCAAGACAACACATATCTCTATATTTACTTTGTGTAACAATCTATAAAATAAGAAACTAGGACAAGATACTTTGAACTATTTTATTCTAACATCTAATTAAGATAAGGTTGCCATTGGTTTAGTCTTACATGTACTTTATTATCACTTCTATTGTTTCAATTTCTATTTATATTTTCAGGATCTAACTCATTTAGGCTTATGTAGTTTTGATCACATCATCATCACCTCGGCCTTAGTTTAAACCACGTTCCGAACTCTTTTTTTTTTCAATTGGCAATTACATCCATGTTGTCGGGGCTTAAACTTGAAACTTCTCCGTAACAAACCAAAGATCTAACCACTGGGGTGTCTCATTTTGAACCATGCTCCGAACTCATTAAACATACTAAATATAAAATATTCTAAACAAACAATTTCGCTATTGTCTCAAGGTACAATATATCATCCTTCTTACATCGATATCCAATTTACACAATGAATAAAAATCTAAAATATTGTCTCTCTGCGTGTTGAAATCTAAGGTCTAACTCTCTTTTAGTTAGGTATGCATAGATTAACATAATATTCTCTTAATTTAAGATGCTACAAAATTGTTGGGAAAAAATTCTATTAGTGCAACGAACTAATGACCATAATGTTGGATGCCTAGACTAGTTTTGCTTATAATATCGGTTTTATAAACATTCGTATTACAGATTACCTTATAGCTTACCATCAAAACTACTATATGAGTTTCTATAACCGCCCCTATTAAAAGGCTGATCAATGATTTATGTATAAATGTTGTTCTGCTCTGATAGTCAAACTTTGCAAATGAAATATATATTTGTATAATATAGATATTATATTGAAAGTAGAATTGCTTACCTATTGAAAACAATGGTGAGTGCCATAAAACCCCATTAACTGGCAGTCAACTTAATTTGAGAATACAAATCAATAATATTTACTTATTTAGATATTTTAATACAGCACTCATGCAGACTGATCCATATAGTTCCCCAAGCAATGAAGCACCGGCTTGCCAACTGTGACTTGAAAACGCATTTGTTTCTGCGGTAAATATGTGCATCCCAGTGCTTTTATAAGGGAGAGTAAAAACCTTAGTAGGGTTGATTGCATCAAGATACAGGAGCTGCCCCACTATGACATTAGCCATATCATCGTCCACAGCTCCACCACATCTAATGATTCGCTGTTCAAAACACCAATAGAAGATATTCAAATTAGAAGGAAAACAGTTCGAAAGTAGGATCTGAGTGATATCCACCACATCTAATAATTATATAGAACCTAATTCGCACAGGCCTACATGTTGCATTAGCTGACTAATTATACTCTGGAACCGCTCGCTCATCATGGGCGAAGGCCGTCCTTGCCCGCCTTGCACGTCCAACGGAAAGTAGGGGGAAGATTCCATTTCAAGATCATCCCTAAATCCAAGGGGAAAAGTGGTAAACTAGATTATTACTTCAACGAATGACAGAGTTCCAGCCGAAGTACTACTTTGGATGCGCACAAAATAAGAATAAATGACAAGGTCGAGCTATTGCAGAGTTTGCAAAGCGAAGATAAGTCGGGAGAGAGAAAACGGATGAGAGACAGAAAACGGAAGAGGCAAATTCACCTGATAGACCAGAGCCCCTTTCTGAAGGTTCCGTCGGTAGCCCGATAGCCATTAGAGTAAACGGCCTTCGGGGTCCCCAAACCCACCAATCTGGTATATTTCCTACCGTTTGAAATCACCAAAACACGCACAGAAAGGTCAGTTTGGAACCTAATTACTAAACAAATATAATGGAAGATAATAAGCAGCAACGGAAGTAGAACTGGATCAGTGATATAATAACGACAACAGTACCTCGAAGACGGAGGGTTGCGAAGTGGTAGGGGCATAAAGGAAAGGTGAGCATTGCTGCTCAGACGACCTTCACGGCTAAAGGTTGAAAGGAACGGTGAGGCCGTGCTCGCAGCCGCCATAGCATTAGCCATGTCCTTCTGGGAGCTCTGCGATTCGCGTTTGTTGCTTCTCTTCTTGTCACTCTATCGCTTCATCAGTTCAGCTGCGAAGTTGTGCTGTCTTATTTTCCTTGCTTATCGTTTTTAGATATTTTTGAATGGAATGCAAAACTATTCTTTTTAACCTAATATTTTGTTTATATTTTTTTTATAATTCTTGTATTTAATCTCTACGGAAAGAATGTAGGAAATGTTGACGTTATTCTTTTTAATTAAAAATAAATTATTGTATTCTAGACAGATGTGGGATGCACGATTTATATTAAGAAGCAATTTTTCAAATTGCAAATTGATCCATATGTACTCTAACCATAGTATTAAATGTCGTCTACATGGGACGAAATTTCGTCGATAATGTCCATGTCGACGGCTGGCGACGTCGAATCGACGTAAACATCCTTATTCCACAATATTCTCGACATTTCGTAGAAGTTGTCGATATTTCCCCATATGTCGACGAAGTTAACCTAAGTCTATTAAAAAAATTCCACAATGTCCTCGACATCTGTCGAAGTCGTCGAAATCGGTGACATTCTTCTGGTGTTTTGTGGAGTTTGCTGTGTGAGGGGAAAAAAGTGTTGGAGCATGAGGTAAGATGATTTTGATGTATTTTTTTACTATTCTAAGCGAATAGTAATAAATCGACCCCCTCTTTGCTAAATCTACTATAGATTTACACTATTTTATGTAGTTTGTTTAGTGTCACAAACTTTATATATGGAAGAACTCTGTAGTTTTGAGATGAATGTATCTACATATGTAAACCTATATGGATGGCTATATGTAAACATATGTTGTGTTTTTTAGTTAGATTCGATGACTTCTGTAGATTTTCATCACAAAATGACTATTTTTAGCTTAATTTTTGTCAAAGTTGCATCAAAGTTTGGTTGTAAAAATCCTCGACATTTCCACAAACTTTCATATCCACACCGGTCGAAGTCGGCTTGAAGTCAAGTCTTATTCCATGACTCTAACAACGCCACATTAAAGTCACGTGAAGAGTTGGGGGGGGGGGATTTTTACTTGACTTTTTTAACATATTAAATTATTCCTATAAGGTTGTATATAGTTTTATATATTTAATTTCTTCACTGCAATTTGAGTTTTTTTATTGTAATCGTACTATATAAAAAAAATCACTGAAGTGTAATATCTTGTTTATTATTCTAAAATTGTATTTGAATATATACTACATAGGAAATGAAAAACCACTAGAGGGGGTGAATAGGATTTTATAATAATTTTAAAATTAATTCAACCAAGAAACCACAATTGAAATTTAGAGAAGGAAACACAGCGTTTAGAGTGGTTCCACCCTTAGCAAAAACTAAGGGAGTCAGTCCACTACCCAGTTGTTCCCCAACTGGGATTTTGAAAATATTTGAATTTTATTACCTCGCAAGGATGTTACATAAAATTATAAATACCTTCCCAACTCTTTGGACAGCCTTCACCCCGAAGTCGTCTCACCAATCTTGAAGCAGCCTTCACTTGAAGTAACTTCAACCCCCCCTTGAAGTAGCCTTTCTCCTTGAAGTAGCTTCCCCTTGAGACCTTCTAGAAGTAGTCCAAAGTCACACCGAGCTACCTTCACCACCAAAGAAGCTCCTACAACCTCCTTTCTGTAGCCTCCAACCTAGGAGTAGCAAAGGAGAACCAAAGCAATAAAAAGGAACAAGAAAGAAGTAGGAAAGTACAACTTTACCAATGTAGCACAAGGCTTGCATCCTATATCAAGCGTTTGATCTCCTAACCAAAGTGGATGGATGTGAATGTATAGTGGATAGGAGATATCAGCATATAGGACACGAATTCACTGCTTGTGGAAATGTTTTGTAAGTGAAAACTTTGCTAATGGCTTGCTACAATGTGATCTCAAGTGAATTGTATATGCAAGTGATACTTTGAGGTGTCCTATGGCTGTCCTATTTATAGGAGTGGTTTGCTAATGCTTGGGGGCATTCTAGACACCTTCTAGGGTGTTCTTAGTGCTCAACTAGCCATTAAGTGTCCACTGATTGCATTTATAACGGCTAGTTAATTAATTCTGAAAAGTGTAGACAGAACCATTTTCGGTCGAAGTATTTGTCAACCGAGAGTTTCTCGGTCGAGAAATTTGTCGATCGAGTGGGAGTCTGAGTCAATATGTTGTAACATTCGATTCCAACTCCCAACCACTTTTCTAGCTCAGTCTAACGGCTAGGAGGGTCTATTCTCGGTCGAGGAGTTTGTCGACTAAGAGTGTCTCGATCGAAGTTTTTGTCGACCGAGAATATCACTGATTCAATGTATTCATTTATTAAGTGTGTGCATCAATGTGCAATTGTGATACTATCTTGGGGGATGACCTATCTAAGTGTTGTGTGTGGATAGGGAAGATCTAAACGCTTAATTTACATGATATCTAAGTACTTGTACATTATATACTTGTATAAGTTTTTACATTGATTACAATCATAAAAATAAAGCAATTTTGAGCAAAAGGGTCTTCCAAGTCTTTTCTATCCACCACCTTTTATGCTTGTCCCTGAAACACTCAAATAGCAAGTTAATTCCACAATGATGAAATGTTTCTCATCATCAAATCAAAGGGATTTATAATAATGTCCAATTTAGCCAACAATCTCCCCCTTTTTGAAGATGGCAAACATTTCCAATATAAATCAAAGTAATATAAATCATATGAGTTTCATACCTAAAATTTCCTTTGCATTTCCTTTTCATGTATTCTCTTGTTCAAACAATATCATTTTTAAAACCAAGGGATTATGAAACTCTTTTCATTTGATTTATATTGTTTCTCCCCCTTTTTCATTTCAAAAAGATAGCCAATATAACCAAGACTTTTATTATTCTCCCTTAATTTTATGCTTTGATGCTCCCCCTTCATGAAAAATGCAGTTTTAAAAGTAAGGGGTTAAATGCAAACCACTTAATTTTTTATGTAAAATTTAACCACAATTTATTTCGTAATCATTTGCAAAGAATGTTAAGCCTTGAAATGATATGAGATCCTTTTAGTTTCATGGCATATGTGTTTTCATTTCTAATCAATTTTACAAGGGATGTTAAGCCCTGAAAATGATATGAGATCCATTTAGGCTCATGATGGATACATATATTGATTTCTCATCCATTTTACAAGGGATGTTAAGCCCTGAGAATGATATGAGATTTTCTTTACGAAACAGTAGGATCAAGAAATATATCTCTAATCAATAATGAGGGTTGTTAAGCCCATATTGATATAGAGAGTCCATTTTAGATCAAGATAATTTAATAATAGCAAGTTTTTCAAGATTTATCATAATGTTTACGAAGTTTTGTGAGCTCCTTCTTAATCTTATAGTCAAGATAGTTTTTGTGAGCTCCCCTTTAATCTTATAATCAAGATAATTTAAGGATTCTAATGTCATAATAAGCATTAGATCATAATAAGTTAACCTTTTATGAGAGCTATGCACTAAAATTTTGTTTTCAATATACTAAGATTGAGTGCAAGGAAATGATTTACAATTAAGCATTTTATCAAGTTTATTTTAGGTCGACCTTGATTTCGACCTGGGCGCCCCTCAGTTGATTTTTATTTTGACCGAGAGGCAATTTCTGCAGATTTTTAGTTTAAGCATTCATAATGATCCACTTGATTGAATATTTGAAACATAGCTTACAGAGTATCATATAAAAAGTATTCATGTATAACAAGGATGATATCATTTTCCATAAGCTAAGCACAAGATAATCATTTAACTAATATGTCAAGATGCATTTGTGCCATAGAGATTTACCTTATACAAAAATGGCATTTTCAATGATAACATCTGTAACATCCCAGGATTTGAGGCCTCAGATAAAACAATCTTAAAAGGAATGATTGGACTACCCATATCACCAAGGTGCACCTCCTTTTCCGGGAGTCCATCACTAAAGAACTCCATAGTTAAGCGTGCTCAGCTTGGAGTAGTACTAGGATGGGTGACCAGTCGGGAAGTTGACCCCGGCTTGTGCATGAGTGTGGACAAAGCACGCAGTTAAGGCTAGTGGTGGTCTGTGGAGCCAGTCATCATTCTTGAAACACTACTGGAGCCTTGGGCAATGGGCCTAGGCATTACAAATGGTATCAGAGTCAATTCCCCTCTAGTAGGTGGGGCCCACATGGGCATGGCATGCCAGTCTTGAGTCGTGCGGTCCAGGCATGTAGGAAAGGGTTGTCCATGGTTGACGTAGCCACCCTTGAGCTGGTATTCCGTGATTGAGAGCTGGGTGTCCATGGGCCATTGTGGGTCTGCACTGAAATGGGGAAGAGATTATGAGGCCTTATAGTTGAGCCTTGACGAGGACGTCAAGAGTCTAAGTGGGGGAGATTGTAACATCCCAGGATTTGAGGCCTCAGATAAAACAATCTTAAAAGGAATGATTGGACTACCCATATCACCAAGGTGCACCTCTTTTTCCAGAAGCCCATCACTAAAGAACTCCATAGTTTAGTGTGCTCAGCTTGGAGTAGTACTAGGATGGGTGACCAGTCGGGAAGTTGACCCCGGCTTGCGCATGAGTGTGGACAAAGCGTGCAGTTAAGGCTAGTAGTGATCTGTGGGGCCAGTCATCATTCTTGAAACACTATTGGAGCCTTGGGCAATGGGCACAGGCGTTACAAATGGTATCAGAGCCAATTCCCCTCTAGTAGGTGGGGCCCACATGGGCATGGCATGCTGTGCGGTCCAGGCATGTAGGAAAGGGTTGTCCATGGTTGACGTAGCCACCCTTATGCTGGTATTCCGTGATTGAGAGTTGGGTGTCCATGGGCCATTGTGGGTCTGCACTAAAATGGGGAAGAGATTATGAGGCCTTATAGTTGAGCCTTGACGAGGACGTCAAGAGTCTAAGTGGGGGAGATTGTAACATACCAAGATTTGAGGCCTCAGATAAAACAATCTTAAAAGGAATGATTGGACTACCCATATCACCAAGGTGCACCTCCTTTTCCGGGAGCCCATCACTAAAGAACTCCATAGTTAAGCGTGCTCAGCTTGGAGTAGTACTATGATGGGTGACCAGTCGGGAAGTTGACCCCGGCTTGCGCATGAGTGTGGACAAAGCACACAGTTAAGGCTAGTGGTGGTCTGTGGGGCCAATCATCATTCTTGAAACTCTACTGGAGCCTTGGGCAATGGGCCCAGGGGTTACAATATCATCTTTATGTGTAATGAGCTAAATCACTATGATTATTTTGAAAACAATATCCATTCATGGTTTATATATATAGATCAAAGATTATTTTAGGCAAACCAAGTAAAAGATGAAACACAATGATCATGGTGAAACAGTAAAGGCATATCCATAACACAATGATCATGATAGAACAATAGAAGCATATCCATAATTTCATGAAATACAATGATCATGATCATTTAAAAGCAAATTTCAAGACACATGATTTATATATAGATAAACCAAGGAATACTTAGGACAAACCATGTGGATTATGATAAAATAGAAATTTCCTTGATTAAATCAACATGGTTCATAATTTTCAGTTTTAAGCCAAACCATGTAGGAGATGAACCAAAATAATCTCATGAGAAGCAAATCCATGATTTTCTTGATTAAACTTACTCAAATCGTCACATTTTTTAGTTTTAAGATACATAATGTAGAGAATCATACCTTTTAAGGAAGATTTATCAAGGCAATATCTTTTTCATGATCAATCATGGTTAATCAATTTTCAAATTTAATACAAACCATGTAAATGAACATGCTTAATCATTTCAATAGCAATTGAAGGCTTTACAATGTGTGCATTGATTTTAAGAAAATATTTCCGGTTTCTATTTGCATATAGTTTTTGATCACATAATTAGTAAATTTACAGCATGTTTCGTAAGGATATCATGATGCAAATTATCAATATGTGATTTGAGAGTTGTCTTCAAGATTTATGATTTATTCATAATTTCCAATCAATTTTCATTTATACCAAATTTATAGCAAGTTTATAGCAAACTGAACCAGTTAAACAGGTTTTCCAGAACCTTATTCGATCGAACTCTTTCTCAACCGACTTCTTTTCGGTCAACATTCTTTTCGACCGAGAAGGTTGTTGTATCTCTAGTTTTATCAGTTAAAATTTGGTCCAATAAATGTTTGATCGAATTTATCTCGGTCGAAGTCTTTTTCGACCGACGTGGTTGCTATTTTTCCAGATTTCTATAGGTTAGAGATAGAAACTACTTCGGTCGATAATTTTCTCGACCGACATTGTCTCGGTCAAAGATTTTGTCGACTGAGATTGTTTCTGTACTGTTTTCAGTAATATGTTTATGTTAGTTTTAAACTAGAGTTATTGCAATAAAGTACCAGTCTATTTAGTTGAGATGAGACATTAAGATACTCAAATGAAGTTTTAGGTCAAATATCAACTTAATCATATTCAAATTTGCTAAGTTTGAGGTCTTGGGACCCAAACTAATTCAACATCCCTTTTCTTGTATGGGCATGATAAAGAGTAATGTCCAAGACACAAGCAATAGTGACAATAAATAGAATCAATTTCATTTCTTTTTTAATTGTTCTTGGATACATACATGATCTTGGTCTTGGGTGCTTGTGTTCTTCTAAGTTTAGGTTGATAGGATCTCTCTTTTGGAACATATCCTAAACCTCTCCTTCCATTATAACTAGAAAAAAAATTTAGAATCTTATCAAGAACATCATTATTTCTCAAGCTACTAATTTCTCTTTGTAATTTAGCAATCTCATCCATTTTCTTTTTGATATCTAACTTTGCTTGATCTAGATCAGATGATAAAGTATCTCTTTCTTTAACAATAGCATCATAATCTAGATGAGTACACAAGATAGGTTGTGATTGAAGGTCATTCAATTTTGCAACCAATTTAACCTTTTCTTGACAAAGCAAATTATGATTTGTCTCAAGAGTAAGCAATTTTGTATTGCAATCATTAATAGATGATTTCAAGGAAGAATTTTTAGAAATAATACTTTCCTTTTCAGAAGCAAGATCATCTAATTGTGCATACAAATCCTTATTAGTTTTAGTAACTCTTTTTAGTTTCTTTTTACAATCAATGTATTTATCATGCAATTCACCAATGCTAGCAACTAACTCTTCTTTTGATAAATCAAAAAGGCTTACCTCATCTTCTTCTTCATTTGTTGTAGCAATAAAGCACTCTACTTTTTCTTTTCCATCTTCACTATCATCACTTGAATCATCCCATGTAGCTTTGTAGGCTTTTTATTTCTTCTTGTGAGATGATTTCTTCCCCTTCTTAAGTTTGGGACAATCACCTTTGAAGTGTCCCTTTTTGCCATATTCAAAGCACCTGAAGGAAGAAACACTAGGAATTTTGTTAGTTTTAAAACTTCTATACTGCTTACCATTTACAATGAGTGTTTCTTCTTCACTATCTTATTCACTTGTGTCATGACTATTCTTGGTTGATGATTTGAATGCAATTTCCTTTCTTTTCTCCTTTTTGTGTTCAGCCGCCAATCTTTCTTCTTCTTCAAGGGTAGCTTCATGAGCCTCTAAGTTGCCAATGAGTTGTTCCATTCTTAATGTAGTGAGATCATTGGCTTCTTCAATGGTCGTCACCTTTGGTTTGTACTTTGGAGGCAAGCACCTAAGAATCTTTGATACTTGATCCTCTTCGCTAATGGCTTTACCTAATGCATTCAACCCATTAACAATACAAGAAAACTTTGCATACATTTCACTAGTAGACTCATATGGTTCCATACAAAACTGTTCAAACTTTTGTTTAAGCATGCCAAATTTGGAATTTTTTACTTGAATAGTTCCTTCATAAGTAATAGAGTGTCTATGCCATATTTCATATGCAGTTTCACAATTTGAGATTCTATTGAACTCACATACGGAAATTGAACAATAAAGGATACTTACATCTTTTGCATTCAATTGGGCTAATCTCACCGTGTTTGCATCCCATGTAGCATATTCGATTTGAGGAAGATCATAGGTATTTGAAACCATTCTCCAAAGATCCCAGCTGATTTCTTAGAAATAGAATTGCATCCTCCTCTTCCAATAGGTGTAGTTGGTGCAATCAAATGGTGGAGGTCGAGCTACATGTGTTCCTTCCAAGTTGAGGTTGTTTAGTACCCCATCACCCATTTTCTTCAAGACTTTGTTAAAGTTCCTTGAAGCCTGCTCTGATACCAATTGAAAAACCACTAGAGGGGGATGAATAGGGTTTTATAATAATTTTAAAATTAATTCAACCAAGCAACCACAATTGAAATTTGGAGAAGGAGACACGGCGTTTAGAGTGGTTCCACCCTTAGCAAAAACTAAGGGAGTCAGTCCACTACCCGATTGTTCCTCAATTGAGATTTTGAAAGTATTTGAATTTTATTACCTCGTAAGGATGTTACATAAAATTACAAATACCTTCCCAACCCTTTGGACAACCTTCACCCTGAAGTCGTCTCACCAACCTTGAAGCAGCCTTCACTTGAAGTAACTTCAAGCCCCCCCTTGAAGTAGCCTTCCTCCTTGAAGTAGCTTCCCGTTGAGACCTTCTAGAAGTAGTCCAAAGTCACGCCAAGCTACCTTCACCACTGAAGAAGCTCCTACAGCCTCCTTTCCGCAGCCTCCAACCTAGGAGTAGCAAAGGAGAACCAAAGCAATAAAAAGGAACAAGAAAGAAGCTAGAAAGTACAACTTTACCAATGTAGCATAAGGCTTGAATCCTATATCAAGCGTTTGATCTCCTAACCAAAGTGGATGGACGTGAATGTATAGTGGATAGGAGATATCAGCCTATAGGACATGGATTCATAACTTGTGGAAATGTTTTACAAGTAAAAGCTTTGCTAATGGCTTTTTACAAAATGTGATCTCAAGTGAATTGTATATACAAGTGATACTTTGAGGTGTCCTATGGCTGTCCTATTTATAGGAGTGGTTTGCTAATGCTTGGGGACATTCTAGACACCTTCTAGGATGTTCTTAGTGCTCAACTAGCCGTTAAGTGCCCACTGATTGCATTTGTAATGGCTAGTTAATTAATTCTAAAAAGTGCAGACAAAACCATTTTCGATCGAAGTATTTGTCGACCGAGTGGGAGTCTTAGTCAATATGCTGTAATGTTTGATTCCAACTCCCAACAACTTTTCTAACTCAGTCTAATGTCTAGGAGGGTCTATTCTCGGTCGAGGAGTTTGTTGACCGAGAGTGTCTCGGTCGAAGTTTTTGTCGACTGAGAATATCACTGATTCAATGTATTCATTTACTAAGTGTGTGTATCAATGCGCAATTGTGATACTATCTTGGGAGATGATCTATCTAAGTATTGTGTGTGGATAGGGAAGATCTAAACGCTTGATTTACATGATATCTAAGTACTTGTACATTATATACTTGTACAAGTTTTTATATTGATTACAATCATGAAAATAAAGCAATTTTGAGCATAAGGATCTTCCAAGTCTTTGTTATCCACCACCTTTTATGCTTTTCCCTGAAACACTCAAATAGCAAGTTAATTCCACAATAATGGAATGTTTGTCATCATCAAAACAAAGAGATTTATAATAATGTCCAATTTAGCCAACATGAAAGAATGTACGAAGTGTTGTAAACTTTTTTTTTATTGAATTAAAAAACAACATGTGGAAATAGGCATGTGATGCATGTGTTTAGCGTTAGATGTAATCTTTCTTTTAATTTTTCAAATTACATATTGATTCACATGTATATAAAAAGTTGGGAGGGGTCAGATGCATTTTTTACTTTATTTTTTGAATTACAAATGGGAGTTTGTCTTACTATAAATGAAAAGTTACATGAAGGGTAGTATGTAATTTTTTTACCATTATCTCTTGTAATTACATGTTGGTCCTTATGTATCATTATAAGGTTTTATGCACTATTGCAATGTGATTGACTCACACCTAGTGTCTACATTGCTCACACCATCTTTTTTTAGTTGTTAGGTTAGTAGTGTGAGGGAATCAAGATCCTAAGAAGTAGAGGATGTGGTGGCTTCGACACGCTGACATCAAGAAGATCTATGTGGTGACATTGTCAATATTAGGAAGTAGTTGTTGTTCTTTAGGGTGTGTCAGGACCAAGATTGGTTGCTTCTTTATCCCATATTTTTTTCTATTTTTACTCATTCTTTCTTCATCTTTATATATATTGTGTCTATTGCGACATTAGTCAGAATAAGATCTATACATATTTCTCTGTGCCTATCTTACTCACAACTTGATTGCCTCTTACTCCAATCTTATTTTCTTATTTTTTTCTTTGACTAGACAAGGTGATGCAACAACTTACTAATAGTTTACAGAGTATATTATATTATTAAGCATGCAAAATGCACAAGTTTATGTCTAGTATAAAAGGTGACAAAATCCTTTATGCTGGAAATCGTGGAAATATGGAAAAGCCATGAAGAATTTATATATATCCTGCTTCCTAGTGGCCATAAAAAAGGATTCATATGCCATATATAACCAACAAGAGGGAGAACCCCGATTAAAATGAGAAAATTTGAAGTGTAACAACTCTACATATGCATGCATGTATGAATATAAAATATAAAAAAAATATTGATGTTGTGTTTGGAAAAGCGGTTTGATGGTCTCCAAAAGTGATGGACAGTTCGAGAAAGTAGGTCAATCATTACCAATAACTTCTCTAAATGCATGGCTGCCAACTTCTAAAATTTTATATTATTTTTTATCATCTTATTAATTAAAAAAGTCTATTGGATGTTATCTTCTCACGTGAGAATTTTCTTGTTATGATTATTCATTAATGGACAATTGACAATGAGAGAAATTACTTTACCAAGCACTACATATGTATGGTTTCATCTTCCCTTTTAGAACAATGCAGGAACCCCTTGTAGGGAGGGCCACTAATAGACCCAGATCGACATAGTAAGCTTTCAATACCTAATATATAGCGACAACTTGCCCATGGTCCGTGTTATATCAGCATAGCATACTATTTTGAACATGAGTCCTTTCACGGGAGGATGTCGTGCTTGATCTGTGCCACTGTGCTTGCCACAAAAAAACACTCAAGTATGGTTCTGCCCAACCTTAATGTATGATATATCTTTTCAGACATCAAGGTTAAACCATGCACTGTGGAGAATGGTATGTTCATGTATTATCATTGTGGCAACACATCCCACTATCACACAGATAGCGAGGTGTTACGCGAAAACGTGCGGAAAACACCATAACCACAGATTACCAAAAACACGAGTTAATTAAAACCGATTGCGAAAAGCAGATAAACTGTAAAACTATTACATTCAAGTCCTCATCCTGCATAGAAAACATGTTATTTAAACATATACGAGCCTTGATACTTGTCCACAGCTTAGAGCAACGGCTGTCTTGTCATCGCCTGAGTTCATCACCTGTTATATATACATAAAGGCCCACATCCGGCAAGCAACATGATATACAGAGGATCAACAGCCATACATCGTGAAATAATGCCAAAACGCTCCCAACGACCTGAGAGTACATGGATGACTCTAGACTCTACTACAAAATACCAAAACAGCAGCATATCTATCTCTTGCCTTCTACTGCTCTTCTTGCTGCTCGGCCGCAACTCCGCGACCACCACCACGTCTAGCTCAAATACCTGAGAACTAGCGGAGTGAGACAATTGAACATTGTCCCAGTGAGAAACATAACTCCCTGCCAAAACTATAAAACCAGAAGGGTAAAGCAACAGTAGTAGATAAATAGTAAAACGTAGAATAATAACAGTTTATATATAACAAGGCTACTCGTACCATCATGATTACCAAGTTGTTCACCACTTATCTCTTTATATAACATGATTGACAAGATAAGGTTCATAAGATCTTAGCACATAACATGTGGAACGTATAAGTAACTACAAGATATAACAAAATTGATTACACAAGCAAGGCCTCAACCAATGTTCTGTGTTTTGCCTTAAGCAAGAAATACTATTCGGCTGGATTATATTTTATTATGCCCTGAGGAAGTGAGCCGCACCGCTCAAATCCAACCTTCGATTGCGAAACCCAAAGCCGGTGCCATACAAGGTCAAATGGAAGAGTCGGACTCGACGACCTTCCCCCTCGTAGTCAGTGTACGAGAACAACACAAGCAGGACCGCAGTCTCATGCTTAAGTGGCCTCAACCACAGGGTCAGCTCCATAGACTACCCATCCTCTAGCCTGCCTCGGTACAGGTCTCGACGCTAGTATAACTGAGCCACGGGCCTTATCACCGTGCTCTGAGCCATGAACGCATTCATGCTCCAATATCACATATCCTGAGCCATGGGCCTGTTCACCATGCTCTATTCACATCCCGAGTCTGCAACCATAGCTGCACTCGAATCCTCACTATTTTAGGCTAGGAGAAGCCTCGCATATTCAACAATATGTGCTCCGGGTTAACCCACAGGAGAACCCATTTCACCATCACCAGCTCCTGACGATGATGGATCTATGGCCATGGCAACTACATGATATATTCCACTATGATTAATTAGTATCTTTTATATGGATTGCAAGATTCAACCAAGTTGCATAACATGTAAACTATAACAGGGAATAAACAACAACATTATACTTTTTATTGTAGTCACATCATCCTGATCCCTCACAAGGATCTAATCATTACATGTTATCACTTGGCCTCTTGCCAAACACCTAGATCCATCTCAAGGATCATCACATACCATGGGATCTCAATCCCTCATCATATATTGCCACTACCTCTCAAGGCTTACACCATCATCAAGGGACAAACACATCATACACGTAATCTCATCAACAAGAGTAACTATCACATATCTCTCATAGCCTTTTTCTTGGCTAATCATCACCTGCATGGTTAGTGTATACAATAATTATAGGCTTAACAGAAGACCATGCTATCAATATAGAGTGACATTAAAGACTCTATATCAATCATACATCAACTGATGATCATGTGCATAAGACACATCATTAAGCAAACCATATTATATGCTTATCATCAACTTATTGCAATTAATCCAGATGATCATGTTCATGTATAAAGATATGGAGTTGTTTATGCAAGCGTTACCATAATAATTACCATTGAGTAAAACGACATATGTATGTGGGCAGAACCCTCACTAGAAGCACCAAGAACCCTCACTAAAGGTTGTGTCGGGCAGCATGCCCTCACCTATTGTACATCTCATGACGCTCATCATATCATGGCTATCACCAAGCAACACACAACACTGCGTTAGAGTCCGTCGTGCACTTTGCCTATCGGGCAACGGCTATGTCAGGCATCTCAGTTGCAACGCCCGTCACAGGGTGTATATCGGGCGACACACAAAAGGGCTAAACATGACGCCCGTCACAGCACAAACAGCAACACTCACCCAAGGCACAACGACACCAACCCACGATTATAACAGGTGCATATGTTGCAAGGTACTTTACAGGGGGTATCGTCCAGAGGTGCCACACAAGCTACCATCAAAGGACATGTCATCCAGCTAACCAAAACCGGGCCTAACGGCCGTCACAGGGCAAGGTGATGGTGTGATGCCCGTCACAGAGATAGGGTATCATTCCACCATCAGCATAGCATATCGCCCACCGGTCTAAGCCAAGAGGACTGTCGGGCAGTACCTCCCCTAGCACATAACGACCATGATGCAACTTATACAAGGTCATCATCTACCTCAAGCACAAGGCATGGAAACCCTAGTAGATCAAGAGGACAGCTCACCTCTCAAATTAAACGAGAGAGGGGTCTTGCACATCTCTTGCCACCAAACAGCCAACACAAGGACAACCCTAGCAAAGATCACCATTAGTACGAAGCTCACCCTTCAAGTCCATGGTGAGAGGAGGGTGTTGATTAAGCTACTAGAGCTCAAGCTCACTCCTCAAGACCTAGCAGAGAAGAGAGTGTTTCTCACCAAGAACCCTAGAACACATGTTTCGGCCAACAAGAACAACTAAGCAAGAAACAAAGCTAGCAACATGCAAGATCATGAAAGGAGGTAGAATAGTTAGGGTTAGGAGTTATGCAACCCGCCTTAAGCAAGCTCCAAGCTCCTAGCACCAAGGAAGAAGAAGACTCCAAGGTAGATCGGCCACCAAGCTAGCTCCTCCAAGGGTGTCGTCCACCAAGCTGCCAAGGAGAAGAGTATCGTGCACCAAGGTGGAGAAGGAACCAAAGGAACCCTTAGCAAAGGAAAGGAACCGCCTATATAGAAGGAAAGGGAGGAGAAAACAAGGCAAAGCCAAGCAAGGTGTCGTCCACCTAGGGACACTTGTCCTAGGACACGAGCCACCACCCTAGCATGTCTTAAACACATGTCCAAGGTCATTGCTACATGCAAGCACCAAGCACCAAGTGTCCACTAGTGGTGACACAAACGAGGTCAAAGCTTGGTCAAAGGTCATGGGCGACACACTCTCTCCATGGGCGACACAACCACCTCCTGGCCGATACAAGGCCCAAAGGGATCAAAAGCAAGGCACCACAACGCCCAACAGGCTCAACCAAGCCCAAAAGAACTCAAGCAACGAGCCCAAACCTTCCTCTCCACACTAGAGGAAGCAAAGAGAGAGGAACACCTCACAAGGTGGCAAACTTGCCCACAAACCCTAGACTTGGGTTATTTGCAAGTAGCACCTCCAACTCTCAACAAAGCATAACCAAACCCTAATCACCACTTAAAGGTGATAAACAAGCATCAAAGCATCAGGGTTAAGCAAAGCAAACAGGGTAAACCCTAAACGAAGGTCAGGGTCCTTACAAGCTAACCCCCTTCAAGGGATTTCGTCCCCGAAATCCGAAGAGAAAAGCGAGGGATACTTCCTCCTCAACTCTTCCTCAAGTTCCCACGTGGCTTCCTTAACGCCACGATGATGCTAAAGAACCTTCACAAGAACCAGATCCTTTCTCTTCAGCTTCTTAATCCTTCTGTCAAGGATCGCCACAGGACCTTCCTCATAGGTCACATCTTCATCAAGCTCAACTTCAACTGGTTGTATTACTGTTCCCGAATCTGGATGGCTTTTCTTCAACATACTGACATGGAATACTGGATGTAATCTGTACAATTTTGGAGGCAACTCTAACTCATAAGCTACTTTGCCAACTCGTGCTATGACTGGGTATGGCCCCATATATCTGGGTGCTAGCTTACCCTTTCGGCCAAACCTTAACACACCTTTCCATGGAGAGACTTTAAGATATACTTTATCTTCTACCTGGAACTCCAAAGGTCGTCGACGATTGTCTGCGTAAGACTTCTGCCTGTCCTGTGCCACTTTCAACTGTTGATGTATCACTTATATCTTTTCTGTCGTCTGCTGTACTAACTCAGGACCCAAAAGCTGATACTCACCAGACTCATACCAACATAAAGGGGATTTGCACTTCCTTCCATACAAAGCCTCATAAGGAGCCATGTCAATGCTTCGCTGATAACTGTTGTTGCAGGCAAACTCTATCAAACTGAGATGTATATCCTAACTGCCTAGGAACTGCAAAACACAAGCTCAAAGGAGATCCTCCAAAGTCTGAATAGTCCTCTCAGACTGTCCATCTGTCTGCGGATGAAAGGTGGTACTGAACCTCAACTGCGTCCCCAATGCTTTGTGCAGCTGTTCCCAGAAATGACTCGTAAACTGTGGACCTCTGTCGGAGACTATCGTAACTGGCACACCATGCAAACGCACTATCTCATCTACATATACTCGAGCGAGCTTCTCATTTGTATATGTCATTTTTACTGGTATGAAATGGGCAGACTTCGTCAATCTGTCCACTACTACCCAAATGGAATCATGATTCCTAGTTGTCCTGGGTAGACCAACTACGATATCCATGGTTATATGATCCCATTTCCACTACGGTATCGGAAAGGGTTGCAACGTACCTGCCAGCTTCTGATGTTCAGCCTTGACTTGCTGACAAACTACACATCTCACCACGAACTCATCTACATCTTTCTTCATGCCAAGCCACCAATACAAGTCCTTCAGATTATGATACATCTTGGTGACACCTAGATGCATAGCATACATCGATGTGTGTGCTTCATCGAGCACTAACTTCCTCAGATCATCAGTATCAGAGACAACCATCCTATCATGATAGCAAACTAATCCATCCTCGGACTCATGTAACCCATCATGCTTTTCACTACCGAACTCGGATCTGATCAACTGTACTGCATCATCCGTTTGATGTGCATCTTTAATCTGCTGTCTTAGCATAGGCTTGACTTGCATATGTGCCAAAAGTCCAGCTAACAAGGAAACTTTCATCTGTACATTCATCTGCCACAACGAAACAAGCATGTCTCGTCTATAGCATACCAGAGAACTCAACTATGCCTTCTTTGTAGAAAAAGAAGAAGATTTTTGGCTAAGCGCATCAGCTACCACATTCGCCTTACCAGGATGATACTCAATAGTGTAGTCGTAATCATTGATTAACTCCATCCATCGACGTTGTCGCATGTTTAACTCATGCTGCGAAAAGATGTACTTCAGATTCTTATGATCCGTAAAGATCTGACACACTTCCCCATACAGATAGTGTCTCCAAATCTTTAACGCATGAACCACTGCTGCCAACTCCAAATCATGAGTTGGATAGTTCTCCTCGTGTTTCTTAAGCTGTCGCGAAGCAAAATAAACTACATGATCCTCCTGCATCAGCACACAACCTAAACCTTTCTTGGAAGCATCGCAGAAAACAACATAGCCTTTCCCAGGATCTAGCAGGATTAACACTGGAGCATTGGTCAGCTTCTCCTTCAAACTCTGGAAAGCTTGCTGGCATTGATCATTCCAGACAAAAGGTACATCCTTCCTGTTCAACTTTGTCATTGGCAACGCAATCGTACTGAAGTCCTTGATAAACCTCCAGTAGTATCCTGCTAAACCTAGTAAACAATGAACTTCGATCGGCGTCTTCGGCTATTCCCATTCTGCAACGGACTCCACCTTCCTCGGGTCCACTTTAACTCCTTCTGCAGATATCACATGACCCAAGAAAATCACTTCTTTCAACCAGAACTCACACTTACTGAACTTGGCATACAGCTGATGTTAGCGAAGAAGAGTCAACACCCGTCGAAGATGTCACTCATACTCTTGCTTGTCCCGACTGTAGATCAAGATGTCATCTATAAAGACTACCAAAAACTGATCTAGAAACAGACGGAACACTCTGTTCATCAAGTCCATGAAAGTAGCAGGTACATTGGTTAGTCTGAACGGCATAACCACAAACTCAAAGTGACCATACCTCGTCCTAAAAGTTGAATTTGGTATATCATCCGCCTTAATCCTCAACTGATGGTATCCAAACCGTAGATCGATCTTTGAAAACACTGTAGCACCACACAACTGGTCGAATAGATCATCTATCCTTGGTAACGAGTACTTATTCTTGATCGTAACTTTGTTCAACTGTCGGTAGTCTATACATAACTGCATCGATCCGTACTTCTTCTTGACGAACAACACTGGAGCACCCCAAGGCGACTTACTTGGTCGGATGAAACCTTTCTCCAACAACTCTTGCAACTACTTCTTAAGTTCTGCCATCTCTACTGGAGCCATCCTATACGGTGTATGTGCAACTGGCTGCGTTCCTGGGACCAGATTGATCTCAAAATCAATCTCTCAGGGCGGAGGGACACCAGGAAACTCATCAGGAAACACGTCGGCAAACTCTCAGACAACCGACACCTCCTCGAGACTAGGACCTTTCACCTTGGTAGCCACAACGGTATCCACCACGTGAGCTAGGAGCGCCTCACACCCTTGTCGTAGCAACTTCTCTGCCACCATAGCTGATACCAGACACGTCAGAAGAATCTTCCTATCTCCCTGGAAGATCCACTTCTCTCCCGCATCATCAAACACAACTTGCTTGGAACCACAGTCCAAAACAACCTTATACTTCTCTAAGGTATCCATCCCAATGATGACATTGAAACCGTGCATATCAAGTGGTATAAGATCCGTTTGGATGCTGTGTCCCGAAAAAGACAAGACACAAGATGAACACTCTTCTCGAAGCATCGAGGAACCATCAAGAGGGGTTTTTAACAACAGGCTATCCATCTTACAGCTAACAGGTAAACAACAGTTTTCAAGCATATTATAGGCGATAAAAGAGTGCGTAGCACCCGGGTCAACCAGAACAGATATAAAGCAAGAAGAAGACATATCAGAATGAAATAACTCCATTTGACATGTCACCACTCATGGGTTGACTACCGCCTCCGGCTGACTCATAGCATAGAATCGAGTCGTTGCTTGCTGTCCACGTCCTTTGCTTCCTTGAGAAGATGATCCCGCTTGTGACGCTTGACCACGTCCTTGACCTCTGCTACCACTGGGCTGCTGCCTATCTGATCCTTGTTGATTCTGCCTCAGTTGCTGTGTCACTTCATCATCTCTATTCGGGCAATGTGACTTGAGATGCCCAGTCTGACCACAAAGATAGCATGCCCTATCTTCAAACCGTGGCCTAGATGGCCCTATCACTGCCACTGAAGCTATACTATGTGCCTTAGAAGTCGAAGAAACATAACCTCTTCCCTTACTCGGAGACCACTGTGAAGGTACACTGGAACCTCTCATCACAAAAGGTGCTGAAAACCTCGGCTTCTTGAAGCCACCAAACCTCTGTCCCTGAAACTGGGCAGGCCTCTTCTTGGACATGGATTCTCTTTTCTCCCTTACTGACCTTTCAATCCTCCAGATAGATTCCACGAACGTAGCGAACCACTCTCGATTCTCCAATGCAGACACAGGTGTTGTCAGCTCAGAATTTAAACCCTTCTCGAAACGTCTAATCCGCTTCTCATCTGTTGCTACCATATGAGGACAAAACCTTAACATATCCATGAACTTGGCTTCATACTCGATGATATTCATCACTCCTTGTCGCAAGATCTTGAACTGATTGATCTTCTCATCCAGATACGTCTTTGGGAAGTATCTGTTGACGAACTCGAGCCGGAAAACCTCCCAACAGATCACCTCACCAGGCTGCTTCTCCTCCTCGATGGTCCACCAGTGACCAACACTACCCTTCAGAAGGTAGACAACGTGCTTTACTTTGTCCGCTTCGGGGATGTCGAGGATCCGGAAAGCCTTCTCAAGACTTGTCAGCTACAGATCTCCATCTGCTGGATCAGCCGTTCCAGCATAATCTGAAGCTCCGACTCGGTGAAGCCGCTCAAAGGTCTTCCCAATACCCGATGTTTCACCATGGGGAGCCTGTGCTCTTGGTGGAGGCACTGGCAATCTTTCAACCATGCGATTCATCGTAGCCATCATCTGCCCCATAAGTTGTTGATAGGCAGAATGTTCAAGAATGGTTGAGTCAGTTGGGGGACCTCAGGCACCCGATCTTCATGTGCCTATCCTTCAGCTGAAGCAGCATCGCTGTTCTCAGCAGAGTGTTCTTCATGGTTTCCAGACATCTTGACTTTTCTTCCGCTGAGGGCAAAAGACGATCGTAAGAAATCTGGACAACTCACAAGAATATACACAACCTAGTCCTAAATCCCTGTAGACTCAGCGAACCTAGGGCTCTGATACCAAAAACTTGTGGCAACACATCCCACTATCACACCGATAGTGAGGTGTTACACAAAAACGTGCGGAAAACACCATAACCACAAATTACCAAAAACACGGGTTAATTAAAACCGATTGCGGAAAGCAGATAAACTGTGAAACTATTACATTTAAGTCCTCATCCTAAAAAGAAAACATGTTATTTAAACATATACGAGCCTTGATACTTGTCCACAGCTTAGAGCAACAGTTGTCTTGTCATCGCCTGAGTTCATCACGTGTTATATATACATAAAGGCCCACATCCGGCCAGCAATAGGATATACAGAGGATCAACAGCCATACATCGTGAAATAACACCAAAACGCTCCCAAGGACCTGAGAGTACAGGGATGACTCTAGACTCTACTACAAAACACCAAAATAGCAACATATCCATCTCTTGCCTTCTACTGCTCTTCTTGCTGCTCGGTCGCAACTCTGCGACCACCACCACGTCTAGCTCGAACACCTAAGAACCAGTGGAGTGAGACAATTGAACATTGTCCCAGCGAGAAACATAACTCCCCGCCAAAACTATAAAACCAGAAGGGTAAAGCAACAACAGTAGATAAACAGTAAAACGTAGAATAATATCAGTTTATATATAACAAGGCTACTCGTACCATCATGCTTACCAAGTTGTTCACCACTTATCTCTTTATGTAACATGATTGACAAGATAAGGTTCATAAGATCTTAGCACATAACATGTAGAACGTATAAGTAACTGCAAGATATAACAGAATTGATTACACAAGCAAAGCCTCAACCAATGTTCTGTGTTTTGCCTTAAGCAAGAAATACTATTCGGCTGGATTACGTTTTATTATGCCCTGAGGAAGTGAGCCGTACCGCTCAAATCCAACCTTCGGTTGCGAAACCCAAAGCCGGTGCCATACAAGGTCAAATGGAAGAGTCAGACTCCACGACCTTCCCCCTCGTAGTCAGTGTACGAGAACAACACAAGCAGGACCGCAATCTCATGCTTAAGTGGCCTCAACCACAGGGTCAGCTCCATAGGTTACCCATCCTCTAGCCCGCCTCGGTACAGGTCTCGGCGCTAGTATAACTGAGCCACGGGCATGATCACCGTGCTCTGAGACATGAACGCATTCATGCTCCCATATCACATATCCTGCCATGGGCCTGTTCACCATGCTCTATTCACATCCCGAGTCTACAACTGTAGCTGCAATCGAATCCTCACTATTTTAGGCTAGGAGAAACCTCGCATATTCAACAATATGCGCTCCGGGTTAACCCGCAGGAGAACATGTTTCACCATCACCAGCTCCTGACGATGATGGATCTATGGCCAGGGCAACTACATGATATATTCCACTGTGATTAATTAGTATCTTTTATATGGATTGCAAGATTCAACCAAGTTGCATAACATGTAAACTATAACAGGGAATAAACAACAACATTATACTTTTTATTGTAGTCACATCATCCTGATCCCTCACAAGGATCCAATCATTACGTGTTATCACTTGGCCTCTTGCCAAACACCTAGATCCATCTCAAGGATCATCACATACCATGGGATCTCAATCCCTCATCATATATTGCCACTACCTCTCAAGGCTTACACCATCATCACGGGACAAACACATCATACACGTAATCTCATCAACAAGAGTAACTATCACATATCTCTCATAGCCTTTTTCTTGGCTAATCATCACCTACATGGTTAGTGTACACAATAATTATAGGCTTAATAGAAGACCATGCTATCAATATAGAGTGACATTAAAGACTCTATATCAATCATACATCAACTGATGATCATGTGCATAAGACACATCATTAAGCAAACCATACTATATGCTTATCATCAACTTATTGCAATTAATCCAGATGATCATGTTCATGTATAAAGATATGGAGTTACATATGCAAGCGTTACCATAATAATTACCATTGAGTAAAACGACATATGTATGTGGGCAGAACCCTCACAAGAAGCACCAAGAACCCTCACTAAAGGCTGTGCCGGGCAGCATGCCCTCACCTATTGTACATCTCATGACGCTCATCATATAACGACTGTCACCAAGCAACGCGCAACACTGTGTTAGAGTCTTCCATGCACTTTGCCTATTGGGCAACGGCTGTGTCGGGCATCTCAGCTGCAACGCCCGTCACAGGGTGTATATCGGGCGACACACAAAAGGGCTAAACGTGACGCCCATCACAGCACAAACAACAACACTCACCCAAGGCACAATGACACCAACCCATGATTACAACAGGTGCATATCAAGCAAGGTACTTTATAGGGGGTGTCGTCCAGAGGTGCCACACAAGCTACCATCAAAGGACCTGTCGTCCAGCTAACCAAAACCGGGCCTAACCGGGCCTAACGGCCGTCACAGGGCAAGGTGATGGTGTGACGCCCGTCACAGAGACAGGGTATCATTCCACCATCAACATAGCATATCGCCCAAAGGTCTAAGCCAAGAGGACTGTCGGGCAGTACCTCCCCAAGCACATAACGACCATGATGCAACTTATACAAGGTCATCATCTACCTCAAGCACAAGGCATGGAAACCCTAGTAGATTAAGAGGACAACTCACCTCTCAACTTAAACGAGAGAGGGGTCTTGCACGTCTCTTTCCACCAAACGGCCAACACAAGGACAACCCTAGCAAAGATCACCACTAGTACAAAGCTCACCCTTCAAGTCCATGGTGAGAGGAGGGTGTTGCTTAAGTTACTAGATCTCAAGCTCACTCCTCAAGACCTAGGAGAGAAGAGAGTGTTTCTCACCAAGAACCCTAGAACACATGTTTCGGCCAACAAGAACAACTAAGCAAGAAACAAAGCTAGGAACATGCAAGATCATGAAAGGAGGTAGAATAGTTAGGGTTAGGAGTTATGCAACCCGCCTTAAGCAAGCTCCAAGCTCCTAGCACCAAGGAAGAAGAAGACTCCAAGGTAGATCGGCCACCAAGCTAGCTCCTCCAAGGGTTTCGTCCACCAAGCTGCCAAGGAGAAGGGTATCGTGCACCAAGGTGGAGAAGGAACCAAGGAACCAAAGGAACCCTTAGCAAAGGAAAGGAACCGCCTATATAGAAGGAAAGGGAGGAGAAAACAAGGCAAAGCCAAGCAAGGTGTCATCCACCTAGGGACACTTGTCCTAGGGCACGAGCCACCACCCTAGCATGTCTTAAACACATGTCCAAGGTCATTGCTACATGCAAGCACCAAGCACCAAGTGTCCATTAGTGGTGACACAAACGAGGTCAAAGCTTGGTCAAAGGTCATGGGCGACACACTCTCTCCATGGGCAACACACCCATGGGCGACACTGCCCTGGGCGACACATCCACCTCCTGGCCGATATAAGGCCCAAAGGGATCAAAAGCAAGGCACCACAAGGCCCAACAGGCTCAACCAATCCCAAAAGAACTCAAGCAACGAGCCCAAACCTTCCTCTCCACACTAGAGGAAGCAAAGAGAGAGAGGAACACCTCACAAGGTGGCAAACTTGCCCACAAACCCTAGACTTGGGTTATTTGCAAGTAGCACCTCCAACTCTCAACAAAGCATAACCAAACCCTAATCACCACTTAAAGGTGATAAACAAGCATCAAAGCATCAGGGTTAAGCAAAGCAAATAGGGTAAACCCTAAACGAAGGTCAGGGTCCTTACAATCATGGCCTAGGAGTTTATCCCCCCTCTACCCCATTGATCTCATGAGGAAATAAATGACCAATCATGATGCCATCTAGGATAAACTCTTTGATGACTCTCATTATGGGTAGCCTCCTCTTCGCATGGTTGCAGGTGATATACTCTTTCATGTATCTCATGATGGGTATCGTCCCCTTGGTAGAGGGTGTAAAGTCCTAAATCATATTTTATCCTAGATGTCATACATCTCCATACTTTCATTGTTTAGGTTAGCATCATCATAGATTTATTATAAGCTTCACCATTTGCCTCTACATTCAACCACTGCATGAATGCAATCCTCATCATGTCATGGTTATTGTAAGGAGTGAGACCCAAGACGGGATCCACTCCTCACTTAATTTGAGAATAAACTCATCTATTCCAAACACTAACAAATAGTTGGGATAGGTACACATTTTTTTAATTCTAAAATGATGATATATAAAATGTCAAAGTTTAGCAGTAGAATAGTATTTCATGACTATATTCAATTTATCAAAGTTACATAATATTCTTCCATTAAGGATCTTACAAGAAAGTACAATATCATCAAGATCTAAGTAGAGGGATATCCAACTATCTCAAGTCTATCTCCAATTAAGAGTCATCTTCACAAGCCAATTCTACATTTGCATGTCATATCCTCAATGTCTTACACCTAGGGTTGGAAGCAGACCCCACAAGAGGAGTCAAAAATGGAAGTAGTTAGTATAAAAGCCGATATGTGCATATTAATTAGGGATTGAGAAATATAAGGGGAAAAGGACATCAAATATAACAAGGCTTCCCATAGAAGAGGAAAAGTACTATCCAATTGAATATCAAGAGAGTACATGAATTTAAAAAAAATGATAATCAAGAACAAGAGATTTCTTGCCTTAAAACAATGTCACAATAATATCATAAAGCAATGCATGTAACCAACATAGAATAAGGTCATTTCAAGTAGGGCCATGGCAACATAAGATCTCAACTAAAAAGTATTGGGTGGAAGATGCACACCCTGGGCAGAATACACTCACCCTTTATATATATACTAGTGGAATACTCACACTCAGGATGGCATGCACACGTCCAAAAGAATGGTTTTATAGATGTACCACGCTACTAGAAATAAAATTAATCTAAGCCATGCACTCAAATAGAGAAAGTCGAAGTTTAGTCAAACTAAAATAACAGGGTGAGAAAAACCAACAATTGTCATGTGGGGTCAGAGGATCTATAAACAAATATATAATCATGCCCACGATCAAGATACATCATAAAAACCACAAGATGTCATCACATTGGAAAATAAGATTCCAATTTAAGTCGATTTCTCAAACTAGGATTTCCACTTGTAAAAGATGATCAATATATATATATATATATATATATATATATGTATGTATATATATCAGAGTAAAAAGAATATCCATAAAGTTGAGTTGATCACAAGAACCACTCATGAATCAAATTTTCATAAAAGAGAGATATTGTGAAAGGTCCATGTCTGAAAAAACCAAACGGGAGAAAATATACGTGATTGCTCAATATGAGTAATAAGGATGCAACATACCTCACATGAAGTCCACACATGTCCAAGTCAAAACCATAATTCCATCTCAGAGATTAGAGTTAGACTTATATTAATTGTATAAACCTAAAAAATTGCCTTTTTACTATTAATAAATTAGGTTATCAAAACCATACCATCTTTTAGATTATATTTTTTGAGTTCATTGCACATTTTACTTTATTTCTTTGACTTATATACTATTAGTTATGACTTTTTGAAATTTTAACCAATTAGATAAAATCATAAAAACCATGTATTAATTATATTCAACCTAGGTGATGAAAATAGTACTACTAGATAGAGAATAATTTTATAATTTTCAAAACATATTTTATTACATTTTTGAGCTATAAATAGTTTACTAGGAATTTTACAATTTCTAACCAACTAGAAAACAGAGAAACTGTATGTGTGCAAAAATATCCACAATGAGGGGAAATTGTTGACTTGACCCTTCGGTATTGGCCAATTGTCCCTGACCTCTAGAAAACTGGGTGCATAGATCAACACGATAAAAGAAGACAACCGAAGGGTGAAAAGATAGAAATACCTGTGGTGGGAAAACAAAGAACTAAAGAAATAGATAAGCGTTTGATCGAGAAATCATTGGCACTCATCTTCTTCGCTCAACCCGTTCACACGAGGGAGAAAATGACAACACATGTTTCTGAAATCTGAATTAAAAACTCCAAAATGGAACCCACAATGAACGACGAACTAGCAGAATCAAGAAGCACCATTGAATTTGTGGGAAATGCCCGAACTGAGCAAGCCCAGACTACGTGTATCTTCAAGGCAAGAGCTCCTGAAGGGTACCACAACACACTAAAATCTTCTGGTGATTTGCATAAGGGTGAGGGAAACAAGGAAGTAGAGCACTACCATAATACATGTGAGATTGAAGGCATGGAGACCTCGAGTCAGACACAAGGGTGATGTATGGGTCCCCATCGGTCGCCTATGGGGTCAGCGATGCGGTGAGCAACTAGCGATCGCTGAAAACACCAGGTGAAGTTGGGTGATTGGGTTTGAGAGCCACCGAGGCCAAGTGGCACCAATAGTTGTCATACAAGGGCGTAAGGAAAGGAATTTGGATCGTTTTATAGGAGTCCGGGAAGTAGGATACCTGAGGAGAGGGAAAGAGGAAATGGAACATAGTGGGTGAGCAAATGATAGTCCATACCGCAAAATTAGATCGGACTATTCAGTTCGGTCCGGTCCGGTCTTGGACCGGTCTGAGTTTGGTCGATCCACAGTCCATAAATTTTGAGAATTTGATCTACGGTCCGGTCTAAAAGTGGCAGACCGGGGTCGGGACCGTAGATCGGTTTATATATAAATACATTAATATTTGAACATATATTAAGTGACAAGTACAAACACATCACACATATAAACACTATAATTGTACATCTTTGATATCTATATTATAAAATTGTTAAAAATAATACAAATATATATTTTTTACTACTAAATAAGTTGTAAAATACATAAAAAGTATGACTGCGGTCCAAACGGTCCGGTTCCGCTCCGCTTCAATATTGAAACGGTCCAGTCCCGGTCTAATCCAACTTCAAAACGGTCCGGTTCATGGTCTATAAATTTGTTGAAATTCGGTCCTCGGTTCGGTCCAGTCTAATTTTGGATCGATGCTCACCCTTAGGGAGGGGAAACTAAGATGCAAAAGTAGAGGGGATGCAACAATGCCCTAGATTATATAGGGTCATGGATTTGGAACAAGACAAGGAAGTAGTCGGCAGAATGATCTAAGAGAAAAATGTGGTAGAAAGAGAGATCGAGGGAGAAAGAAGCTAGAGAGAAGCAAGAGCAAATCGAGATACAATCTCGGTTATGGTATGGAGAACACGAATAGGAAAATGGAGGCAGAAGGAGATACGAGTGCCGCGTGATCAAGATCTAATGGCTGACAGAGACGCCAAAATAAACAAAACTCGTGTGATAAGTATTAAATGGGAAGGCTGAGTTTATTGCAAATGACATCGTAAATTGAAAAACTATAGGAAATCATAACACATTGATTAAATAACTGAATTTTCAGCATTTGAAACATGGTTTTGTTTCCTAATTCATTTGAGGGTTCAGATTGAATTCAAACAATACCAAATTTGGCATCCAGATCAATTAGGATATGAAGAATCTATTTTTGGCATCAGTTTGCACTTCTAGGGGTTTCCTAATATTGTTGACTTTAAGTTATATCCTCTCTCATAAACAAAAGTAGGACAGGTAACATTGTTCAATTAATGTGAAAATTCACACATAGACTGATTTTGATATCTAGAATACAATTTTAGGATTTGTTTCCACTTTTGTAATTCATTAAATATTTTTTAGAGTGTCTCATAAATCCTTTTCTGAATAAATTTGGATAGTTCAAATAATGTGAAACTTAACACTCAAACTAATTGAACAAAGGGACACAATTTTCATATTAGATTTGGATTTTGATATTTCCTTTTATGAATTCTAATACAACTAGAGTTTTTGACTCATTACGATTATACTATTGTAATATTACATCATTACCTTTATTATTTATTATCTAGAGTCTCATTATCTTCAAATTGTTACCAAAACAGCTTCCTTATATTATTATGCACAAATTTCTATATTTTGCTTATATAAGTCTGTTAATTCAATATTTATTTAGAAAATGGTACATCATTCATAATATATATAGACATAGAAACACCAATTGTTATTTCAAGGCATATTATACATCTAAGTAAACATAATTCAACCATTATATGCACATTAGTGAGCAAAGGAAACATATGTGACATATTTAATGAATTTACTCTCATTTTGCAGATAATCAAGTTATTATGTTCATATGAGTGTATTATGATATGTTATGTTGATTATAGAACCTATTGCCACATAATATGCTATATTGTTCTAATAGTATTCATTAAGGTGTAAATTTATCCTTGTTTGTCAAATCTAAGCAACCAAACAAACCAATCTCTTATCCATGAGATTAGGATTACTAGAGTCAAGATGCTAGGTTTCAGTATGTTACAGTTATTCCAAACAACACCAGACACTGGCATCTCATCGAATTTTTTCACAATGAGATCCACTCGCCATCTGGTTTAGTTTGTGATTGGCAAAATCCAGTATAGGCCATAATACCAACTTAATGTTTTTCAATCGCAAGAAATGGTCATTTCAGTCCATATAGTCGCTACATTAGAACGTGTGATGGGCATCAATATAAATAAGTTGTCTTATTCCCATCCTTGCAATGATGATATTGACTATCCTAAGCTAGATCTTGGGAATTGGGATCCTCTTATCATACTACTTTGCTTCATAAAGATGTTGACAAATGGATCGGGCAATCAACATTAGGGAAATGTTGCAAAACTGACCTAGAAAGGAAATGTTAGATGCTCTTACCCACTAGGACACAACCTATGCTTGAAATTTGGTTGGTCACTGGTTAGATTTGGTAGCTCCACAATCACAGTTGTCTTTTCTCTAAAGGAACTAGCCATCTTGTTGGAGAAGAAGGGTGGTCCATTTTTTCCACCTGGGTAGATGTACAACACACACACTAGGAGGCTAGAGGAATTCTCTATATGATGATAGTGTCACCAGAGGGGATGGCACAAAGGAGGATCTTTCAAAGAACTCTATTAAAGTATGGAATCGACTCGTCTGACCAAAGCCAAGTGTGTGACGGGGCCCAAATGATAAGATTGTTGGTGATATGCTTTGAGATATAATCGTATGATGATTGTAATGACACATCTTGTGAATGGTTTGATTACTAATAAAGACAATTCCAACTATTGTATTTGTTTCAATATGGGATAATGATTAATTGTAGTAATGTCCTAAGAATGTATGACTCAATGAGATGTGATTTTAGGTTGAGGACCTGAACAGGAGATCATGTGTGTGTTAAGAGTATTCATTCTTGTCTGTGTCTTTGATCATATATTATTGTGGAAATTAGGACAACAATAATACTTTAAGACCAATATATGTATTGACTGACGACTACATCTCATTATTCATGATATTGGATATTAAATCAAACACATAGGTACTTTTTATGAACAAGTGTACTAGACAAACCCACTTTGAGTGTGATACATGGAAGCCCATTATGGCTGTCAAAATCACATTTCAATATGAAAGTGGTGATTGTGGTCCTTAGACCTGAAGTCACTACAATAATTGCATATTTTTTAATGTGCTTTAACACTACTAAATGTGACCTTGAAAGGGGTTGCTATACAAGTAGTGCTTAGGTGCATTGTGATACATGTGGAATATTTGAGTGACAGAGATGGAATTTGTCCCTCCAATTGGAGTGATATTCTGGCCACTTGATGAGTGAGACTATGAAATGCATGACCATACTCATGTGAATCAATACATTCTATAGATCTCATGTGTATCTCGGATAGTCTACTCTAGATCAAGGAACAAAAATTGAACATTAAGAGGATGATGTTTCCATGCCTAGGATTCAATCTGGATATCATAGACAAAGGGATTATACAATCACTATAACACTGGTCACAACACTTGGTTAAAGTTGTTCTCCAACTTGTCTAATTACTTGGGTGGCAATGAAGTCTTGCTAGATACCAATCACTACTTGTGAAGTCATAATTTGATTATGAACATCATTGCCAATGCAATTTGAAGCCTACAGGGTCACACACGTAGGATGCATTGAAATAGGAGCATAATCACAGACATGTTTGGAAGTGTTTCAAGTCAAATTGATTACTAAAATGTTTAGGCAATCAACTAAAATAATAGTGGAATATAATCAAAGTTAATTAGTAAAAATGTTGAAGTCAATTAGTTGAATTTATATCATTGACTAATATGATAAATTGACTGGCTAACCACAAGCGATCAGTTAGAGTTTACATATAAGTGATGAAAAATTAGTAAATAGATTCATATGATTAATTGGTTAATTAATATACAACATAATTCCAGAACATTCTAATTACCTATTTGGGACTCCACAAGCGGCCTGCTTTATATGTAGTTGCAACCTTTAGTTTTCCAAGGTTTTTGAAAAACCTTGCCTCCTTTCCTCTCCTATTTAAAGGGGCATAACAGTTGGATCATAAGACACACTCTTGTACATGAACCCTAGCTATCATCATCCTGAAGAGAGAGGAGAGAGACAGAAGGAGAGCAAAATGAGAGGTTTCTCCTTCTCACTGACTCAGACATGCAACAAGGAGTTGTAGTCCATCTGCATGGACTATGTGGAGACGCATGCGCGAGTGATTGTGTTCGGAGGACGTCGACAACAACCATTCATGCACACAAGGAACACCCCACACCACCGCACGGGGAGGATGTCACAGGACCTGCTCCGTGACAAGGTATACATTACACACATTCTTTCTGAATATGTCATTATCGATGAGATCTACTTGTAGGATACGTGGGGAATTTTTGTTGTTGTTTCTGCTGTACTTGTTGCCTCCACTAATCCTAACAAATATACCCCTGAACATCTTCTTAGAAGCCTTGTGTGAGAAGGATTGGGCATACTTATTACATCATATCATCATGTCATAATGCAAGAATATCACCATGGAAGCCTTGAGAACCAAACCCATCCACTTGTAATTTAGGATCCCACCCAAATAGTTCCCATCACACTTGACTTCTAGAACCCATAATTGATCGATGTGGTATATGTGTCCATGCCCAAGGATCTTCTCACAAAAGAATGAAGAGGGGCCTCATAGTACATATCATGCCAAAAGTAAACCTCCATATCTACAAGAGATGTTTCATCAATAGGGTAAGGTCACTAGATCTTATGCCAAGACAGAGAAGAAAACAAGTTGAGCTTCAAGTTGGATGGGTGAGAGTTATCAAGGTGATCCTCTTCTTGCATACTTACACTAAAAGTTCTAGTTTGCATGCAATCCTTCACAAGAACCCTTAATAAACTTTCAATAGTTGGGCTAGTTTTGAGAAGGAGAACCCCAAAGCCACCCAACTGACAATCAACTGTAACAAACACCATTCCACCCAAGGAATGTGTTCTATAGACATCGCAAGGTTTCTATAGTGTGTTTGTGAGGAATTTATTAATGCCATTCATTGAGAAGGTAGAAACACTAGTATGGCAAAGGACCACATAAGATTCAAAGATAAAGTATGCTTGATCAAGATGGTTTGCCCTCCAGAAAGAGGCTTCTACAACACAAAAGAGCTTCATTACAACTTAGTAAGTCATTGCAAAAGTCTATAACATTCTTAGTCACATATCCCTCAATGATACTCCCTTCAGGATAATAACATTTTCAAACATCACCCTTAAAAACTCTCATGTACTGTTCAAAGGGATACATCCAATGCAAGAAAACCAGACCCAACATTTTCACTTCCCTAAATCAAATGGACAACAAGATGTACCATGATATTATAGAATGGAGGAAAATACATCTCAAGCTAGCATAGGGTAACAAGCACATATCTTTGCAACTTATCAATACTCTCAGGATCAATAACTTTGATGCATAGAGTGTTAAAGAATAAACAAAGCCTCGTGGTTGCAAACCTTACATGCTAACAATATAGATCAAATATCCACTAGCAATATTTGCTACATTAGCATGTGAAAATCATGAGATTTAAGACCTATCAGCTTCAAATCCTTCATTGATACCAATCTACAAATATTGAGGGAGTATCCATGTGGTACCTTAACACTGAGAAATCACTTGCAAAAAGTTCTCTTCTCCTGTCTGGACAATGTGTAACAAGCAAGCGTTAAATATGTTTTTCAGTCACTACTAACTTCTGTAGTTAATTCTTTCCTTATACCCATTTCATATAGGTCCATTTTGGACTTGATGCCATCTTTAATCTTATTTAGTATATTCAACAGAGTACCAATGACACTATCACAAACATTTTTCTCGACATGCATGACATCAATTGTGGCAACCCAACCACAACAAAATAAGATTACATACTAACCAGTGGATTACTAAAAATCACGAGAAATTAAAACCGATTTACAACAAGAACCACAAGATGAAACATATTACATCTGAGCCAACACTTTTCTTTTCATAATATATCTTCAAGGTGCTACAACATAATGTCCCATCATCTCATTATATGAAATAATCGTTACACATGTTGCTTTACATCAAGATACATAAACTGAAAACCATACATCGATCATTCTACAAGAAACATTGAAAACCTTCACGAAGATCTGAGTGTACATGGACGACACATAGGACTCCACTGCTAGACACTATCTATTCCACCGGGTATGATACCTCTACATAAACATCCATAGCCACATGATCTGCATCTTTCCAGGCGCGTCCACCTAAAAATGTTATTAACCACCAGGGTGAGACACACAGTCCCAACGAGAAACATAACCCTCTACCAACTTTATTATGATCACAAATAACTAATATAAGCAGATTATAAGAGCAGCATATTGAGTAGGGCTAATCTTATCACCAATCTTACTAAGATATTTATGAGGCCTATAACCAGATGTTCTTTATGGAACATGATTGACAAGATAGGCTTTATAAGAACTCATCACATGATATAAGGTTCATATAATAAACTGCAAATTATAACTAGAGCACTATACAAACAAGGCCTCATCCAATGTTTCATATTTGCCCTAAGAAAGATACTATATAGCTTGATTACGAATTATTATGCCCTGAGGAAGTGAGCTGTACCGCTCAATTCCAACCTTCGGTTGCGAAGCCCAAAGCCAGTGCCATACAAGGTCAATGGATGATCCAGACTCCACAACCTCTCCTTCTCGTGGTCAGTGTACGATAACCAACAAAGTGGCCTCAGCCACAAGGTCAGTCCCGCAGGCTGCCCTTTCTCTAGACCGCCTTGGTATAGGTCTCGGCACTAGTATATATGAGCCATGGGCCAAATCACTGTTCTCCCGAGCCATGAACACATTCATGCTCTATCACATTGAGCCATGGGCCTGTTCACCATGCTCTATCTCATTGAGCCATGGGCCTATTCACCATGCTCTATCTCACTGAGCCATGGGCCTATTCACCATGCTCTATCTCACTGAGCCATGGGCTTGTTCACCATGCTCTTATTCACATCTTGATTCTAGAACCACAGTTGCATTCCAGTCCTCCTATTTTTGGCTAGGAGAAACCCCGCAAATTCAACAATATGCGCTCCGGGTTAGCCCGCAGGAGAAACTGTTTCACCATCACCTAATTACTGACAATGATGGATCTATGGCCAGGGAAAACTACATGAGAGATTCATCTATAATTAGTTAATGCATTTTAAGTAGATTGTTGGGGCAATCAAGTTGTATTAAGCAACCACATATAAAACATGAACAACATTTGATTAATTACATTGGTGTTATATTGCTACTGCTATTCTCATTTCCCTCAACAATCATCATATTGCCATGGGATAGTAATCCCTCATTCATCATACAGTGCCACTGGCTCTCAAGGCTTCACCATCATACATCATCATGGGACCTAAATCCCTCAAGGTATCATTGTCTCTCAAGGCTTACATCATCACCATGGGATAGCAATCCCTTATCTCAACATCAGAGGATAACACCTCAACTAGGCACTCAACCTGTATCAGATCATCCAGCCTTTCTCATCATACTGGTGATATATGTTATCTCATTAATAGGATTATCATTATTCAGTGTTATACAAAACACATACATCTCATAGCTCTTACCCGGATATGAAATCATTCAATACACCTGCATGGTTAGTTATGCATAAGAGAGAGATAATTGGATTCACCAAACATAGAACATAGATCTCAGGGAACATATTGTGATTATCCTGCTATCAAGAATTTAGATGCACATGATTGGAACAACATCCATGTTTGTATTTACATGAAGTATAAAGATGTATATGTGAACAAATTATATTATTGATATCAAACTGTGAGCATCCACCATGCCCTATATCTCATGATCATATCATGATTATCATGATATTAAGATAAAGGTTTAAAGTATTGGAATATCCTTCCATCATTATGAACATATGCAGCTTAATGTCATAACTGGTGTATTAATCGATACACACTACTGCTATCACGTCAGGGGTATCCCACCATACCCTGCATCTCGAGTTATCAAGCACATCATCCCTAAGGATTTATCATTGAGGATCATACTCCATGATCCACCATCCAACTTTATCAGAGGTTCATCTATCATTAACCATAGATAACCACTATACAAGGGTTCACAACCTATCTTGTCATAGCTCATCATAATCAAAGGTGTACACTCAAGATAACATTCATAGGGGTATTGGGTTAGAGAACAACCCTCACTAAAAGTGTCGCATACCCTCACCAATACTAGGCAGTGACCACAAACCCTCACTAAAAGGGGATGTCGGGTAGGGTACCAACCCTCACCCAAGGATATCAGGTACCAACAACCCTAAGCACCATTCCTCTAGGAATATCGTGCAAGCACACCTCCAAAGAGCCATATTGCCCAGGCATACCTCAGGTCATTGATGTTAAGAAACCATCTTCTCAGATATTAGACAACTCATAGATCTTAAGCATGTCAGGTTCCATGCTCAACCAACACATCTAACTTCCTCTTGGATTAGACAACCTCACAATTGTGCCGGCCAAGGGCCTCATAGCACAAAAACCATCAAGGTGCTTTCTAGGTCATCCCTACCAGGAATTTACTTCCTCCTTACCCCATCTAGGCTCATCTCTTTCAACATGATATAGATGTAATAACCGTTGTCATACTTGGCTCACATAAGCCTCACTAGTACTTGTGTCACTCATGACACCATATCGTCCAACCCTCAACTTGTATCGTCCTAGATCTTATATTGTCCAGGCTCATCACATGTATCGGCCAAGCTTTCAACCCTAGGACCATCCAAGCTATCAAGCACATACACATGTCGGGTAACTGACCAAGAGAGAGCATGTATCAGGCAAGGCATATCGGCCAAAGTGACATATCTCCTTGTGGGGGTATCGGTCATGCACTTAACCCTGATGTCACCCAAGCTATGCACACATGTGCACCTGAATCGGGTTAGTGTTGATGATATCAAGAAGCATATCAAGGGACCGTCCATAACACCCAACCTCACATCTTTATCATCCCTGGAACAATATAACACCATGACACCCAAGATATCATCACAATAAGAGCACCCTTATCGGTCATCTAGGGTTAAGGAAACCCTATGGCCCAAGACTCCATGTCGCCCAAGATGCCATGTCGGGCAACTAGAGTTAGAGCTTGCCTATCGGCCAAGGCATCTCATTGCCCAAAATACTACTTCTAGGGCTATCGCCCACACCAAGGAACAACCTATCAGTTTCCCTACACTATAAAAGGTACCTATCACCAAAGGCATTACCACTATATCGCCCATGCTACTATCCAAGGGATCAACCCCAAGAGATTGTCGTGCAACTAGAGTAGAGCATCCATGTCACCCAGGGAAACCATATCGCTCAACTGGGGTTGGAGCTCTATATCGGCCAAGACACTGAGGTTGGGATTACATGTCAGCCAACCACCATATCGCCCACCATCATCATATTGGGTAGAGGTGAATATCGGTCACATGGTAAACAAAGGTTTCACTTAGCATATTACCCAAGGCTCAACTCTAGAAGAGGGTATCGGGAAACAACCTCAAGGAGCCACCAAGTAGAGCACATATCGTCCAAGGGGCCAACCAACTAACCATATCGTCCAAACCTAACCCTAGGGTAGGAAAGAGATATCGGTCATCACATCATATTGCCCCAAACATCTAGGCCATAGGCTCACCTTTCAAGTCCAAAGGAGAGAAAGGGGTATTGCCACAAACCATCAACCGAAGCATAACCTATTGAGCAAGGTACTGTATCGGGTAGAGCATAGTTTTATCAGGAAAAGCCCCCATATCGGGTAAAGAACCATATCGGGCTAGTAATCTTCAACCTCTAGACACCCATTACCATCTAACACAAGGATAACAAGCTAAGGACAGTAATAAAACATGACCATCTCCATTAAAACATATCTCTAGTTCCATATGCATGGATATCATAAAGAAGGGTACTGATTTAAAGATAAGAATCAATACATGTACATATGGAGAGTGAACATAATAGAGATAGTTAAGAGTTATGTAACCCACCTTAAGAGGGTCTCCATGAAAGGCACGAAGCTCCTTGGTCCAAGAAGCAACACACGTTCCTCTCCATGAAAACCATCCATTCGAAGCTCTAAGCTTGCCTTCGGCTCCATCATCATCACCTCAAGAAACAAAGGAAGAAGAAGAAGATACTATGGTTATGTATAGCTCAAGAAGAAGAGAAAAGGGAAGATAACCACGGCCATGTCTACTCACATCAAGGGCCTATCAATGGCCGAGAGGGGAAGGATGAGATGAATAAAAAGGCACAAGGAAAGACTAGTCAAGAAGCATGACTCACCAAGGTCGGATCTTGAGCAAGGAGTCTCCATGGCCAAGGTGCTCATCCTCCCCAGCTCCATGGGACTTTCCTTAAGCTCCTAAGCTTCCATGATCGTCCCATACAGGTAGGGAAAGGAAGGTGGCCAAAAGGGAGCACTTGGTCAAGGAGGAAGGGAGTTATATACACCAAGGAAGAGAGAGGTAGAAAGGGAGAGGTGTCATAACCACATAAACAAAAGGTGCCACTTGCTCTTGCACTTAACGCCACTTGTTGCCGCCCAAGCTTCACATGCATGGCCTGGTGATACACTCTAGGATGTGTATCATGCATCTGGGTACCTCTTATGGGCAACACACCTCCCATGGGCAACGCACCTTCAAGCTTCTACCTGATACACTAAAAGACAAGGTAGCATATGTGACACATATATGGTATAAAGACTATATAGAGATGTTACTCCTCAACTAATAACCAAACAAGGTGCCCTAACTTTCATCCACATCCTAGATGATGCCAAACAGAAGGGAGGTGACTCTATAGCTGATAAATTGCATATTAACCCCTCCACTTTGGGTAATTTGCAATTTATACCAAAACTAGCACATAAAGCATACACATCAACCAACCAAGCTCAAACTTGGAACATAGGTCCTCCACAAAGCGCCCCACCTCTTCATTCTATTTCTAATGATGCAAGAGAACTAAAGGCGTGCTCTACATGTGACATATTGCAATATAACCCCTTACTTTGGTTAAATTGCACTTTGGTCAAAGACAAGCAAACAATACTCAAACAACATCCAAATGGGACCAAATTGGAAACATGCGCTTATCACATGATACCAAAACATATAGAGAGATTAGATTAAGGTTATAAGCACCTTTAATAAGCAAAGAAAAGAGGGTTAGCCCAAAACATGGGTCAGGGTCCTTACAAGTCATAAATCCCTAACAAGGATTTCGTTCCCGAAATCCCAAGCGGAAAGAAGACGGGTGTTACTTGTGCATCACATCATACAACTCCGCAAAGCTCCTAAGTGTCATAGATCTGTGACCAACATACTTGCTCTTCTCCCAGAGCTAACTCAGGGTTTCCTTGTACAGGTCACAGACTCAACCCTCTGTCTCATCATCCTTTGTCTGGTAACACTCTTAGACACTGGAACATCACATGCAACTCATATTACTCAGGTATCAGTTCCTTCTACTGATATATCACATTCCTCGTTACATTTCCACTGTGCTAATCTGATCTCATAGGCTTGATACTTAATCTTCGCATAACTTGTAGTCACCATCCTTCTACCATATACGCTCCAATTGTTCCTTCTCCTTTCATAAAGGATGTCTCTAACTCAAGGGGGATCTTTCTTTACTCGAGACTTAACGAGGAGTATTCCAAGGAATCAGGTTTATCTTGAAGAACCTTTTCCAAGATGACCTATCCTCAGTTCCTTTCCTTGGTTGCATACCTTCTGATGTCATGTTTATGTGAAGCATAAACCCCTAACAAGTGATAACCATACTATAGGCACTTTGCCAGGTCAAACCAAAGCCAACCTCTCCATCTGAGACAACTTCACACCTTTCCAAGGATATCCATTCCTAGGGTTATAACGATCCTTGACATGTCACACGAAAAGGGATTCACCTGAATGTCACGTCCATGAAGAGAAAAGATACTAGAAGGGTATACTTTATCCAACACACTAGGTCATCCAACAAGGTGCTTGACAACAGGCTATCTCTCTCATGACTAACAAAAAGGGATCATTTGACAAACACACTATAAGTGTTCAAAGGAGGGTACATCCTAAACTGGGTCAATAGAAGCATATAAGAGGTAAGAAGAAGACAAAGTAGAAGAGATTAACACCATCGACCAACCAGCACACCCTGGTCATCTCACCGTTTTGGGCCAGCTCATTCCACATGATCTAACTGTTTCCTGTTGCCCTCTGCTTCCTGGTCAAACCATCTGGTCCTCACTTCCTTATCCTTATCAGAGTTCCTCTATGTTGTTGAACGACTACTCCGAGGGCCACTTCATAGATCTAGACTTCCAAAACAAGCTTCAAGCTTGTGGGTTCAAGGTCAAGGATGATCTATCAAGATGGTTCACCACCATACCTTCACTTATCTAAGAATCTTGATTCTTAACCTTTTGCCAGAAGTCATGTTCTCATCTTCCCATACACTTGGCACTTCTCATATACTAGTTTTCCTTACCTTGGTATCCATCTTTTGAGTCAAAACACATCACTTTCGGTATCGCCTTCATATTCTACCATCGTCACCAGATCAAAACATGTCAAGAGGATCCTACCATCATCATCTATCACATATATCTCTATCTGGGAAACTAAAGTCCACGATCAACTGATACTTTTTGAAGTATCCAACCAAAGATCATTCCAAAAGCATACACATCAAGTGACACAGGGTCTACTTGACAGCCACTCCCTCAGAAGGAAGGAACACAAATGAACAAACTCCTCCAAACAACCCATAAACACCTATGGTTTCATATCAAAGGGGAGGATATTATCACTTTCTTTGATCCTTACATGAGTTTTCCAACCATTTAAGCATCGATAAACCTTGTTCCATATGGTTTCATCATGTTTCTTCTTGGTTTCCTTGCACTCAGCATAGAAACATCAAGATCGTTATGTGTTATTATTCTTCTTCTCTTGTTGTCATTTCATCATAATCATGATTATTTCCTGATTATATCAGATTTTTGTTTTCCCTTTGTGAAAAAGATCGTTGTTCTTCACATATTCTTTATTGAATAGGGATCATCTCCCTTGTTCTCTTTCTTATCCCAAATTTGCACTTTATACTTTCACATTTTTTCTTACATTCATTGGTTGGTCTGAGATTATCTCAGGGACCATCTTGTTTACTCATCACTTGTTCTTCTCTTTCTTCTGACTTTATCTTTGTTTCCAGATATTTTCTTCATCTTGTGTAAGTTTTACGCTTTAACTTACCCTGTTATTACAAGTTAATCTATCTTTTGTCATGTGTATCTCTCGAGATTATGATTTCAAGAACTTATCTCATCATATTCTTATACGGATTTAGGTTTCATAGAACTATTACTTCCTCTTTTGGTTATCAAGCATCCACGTATTAAGGGCTTATGGTGAATTCTCTTACCTCTTTTATATCATAATTAAGGTATTAACGTTGTATTTCTTGACTTTTTATGCCCTTTAGATTGCTCCGGAATGACTACTTGATCAGAGTAATCAAGGAGGAAACAATCTAAGGCTCCACACGTACCTATGACTTCGGTATTTAAATACCTGGCCAGGGCATCCAAGTACTGAGATTAGGTAGTATGCACCATATTTTATGTCACAGTCCAACCTTAGACACCATCCTAATCCTAGTCCTAGTGTCCCTGTAGACTCGGTGAACCTATCGCTCTGATACCAAACACTTGTGGCAACCCAACCACATCAAAACATGATTACATACTAACCAGCGGATTACTAAAAATCACGGGAAATTTAAACTGATTTACAACAAGCACCACAAGATGAAACATATTACATCTGAGCCAACACTTTTTTTTTCATAACATATCTTCAAGGTGATACAACATAATTTCCCATCATCTCGTTATATGAAATAACTGTTTCACATGTTGCTTTACATCAATATACATAAACTGAAAACCATGCATCGATCATTCTACAAGAAACATCGAAAACCTTCCCGAAGACCTGAGTGTACAAGGATGACACATAGCACTCCACTGCTAGACACTATCTATTCCACCGGGTATGATACCTCTGCATAAACATCCATAGCCACATGATCTGCATCTCGCCAGGAGCATCCACCTAAATTTTTTATTAACCATCGGGGTGAGACACAAAGTCCCAGTGAGAAACATAACCCTCTACCAACTTTATTATGATCACAGATAAGTGATATAAGCAGATTATAAGAGCAGCATACTGAGCAGGGCTAATCTTACCACCAATCTTACCAAGATATTTATGAGGCCTATAACCAGATTTTCTTTATGGAACATGATTGACAAGATAAGCTTTATAAGAACTCATCACATGATATAAGGTTCATATAGTAAACTGTAGATTATAACTAGAGCACTATACAAGAAAGGCCTCATCCAATGTTTTGTATTTGCCCTAAGCAAGATACTATACGACTTGATTACGAATTATTATGCCCTGAGGAAGTGAGTCGTACTGCTCAATTCTAACCTTCAGCTATGAAGCCCAAAGCCGGTGCCATACAAGGTCAATGGATGATCCGGACCCCACGACCTCTCCTTCTCGTGGTCAGTGCACGATAACCAACAAAGTGGCCTCAGCCACAGGGTCAGTCCCGCAGGTTGCCCTTTCTCTAGCCCACCTTGGTACATGTCTCAGCACTAGTATATTTGAGTCACGGGCCAAATCACCGTGCTCCAGAGCCATGAACGCATTCATGCTCTATCACACTGAACCATGGGCCTGTTCACCATGCTCTATCTCATTGAGCCATGGGCCTATTCATCATGCTCTATCTCACTGAGCCATGGGCATGTTCACCATGCTCTTATTCACATATTGAGTCTACAACTACAGTTGCATTCCAATCCTCCTATTTTCATCTAGGAGAAACCCCACATATTCAACAATATGCGCTCCAGGTTAACCCGCAGGAGAAACTGTTTCACCATCACCTAATTACTGACGATGATGGATCTATGGCCAGGGCAAACTACATGAGAGATTCATCTATAATTAGTTAATGCATTTTAAGTAGATTGTTGGGGCAATCAAGTTGTATTAAGCAACCACATATAAAACATGAACAACATTTGATTCATTACATTGGTCTTATACTGTTACTTCTATTCTCATTGCCCTCAACAATCATCATATTGCCATGGGATAGTAATCCCTCATTCATCATACAGTGCCACTACCTCTCAAGGCTTCACCATCATACATCATCATGGGATCTAAATCCCTCAAGGTATCATTGTCTCTCAAGGCTTACATCATCACCAAGGGATAGCAATCCCATATCTCAACATCAAAGGCTAACACCTCAACTAGGCACTCAGCCTGTATCAGATCATCATGCCTTTCTCATCATACTGGTGATATATGTTATCTCATTAATAGGATTATCATTATTCAGTGTTATACAAAACACATACATCTCATAGCTCTTACCCGGCCATGAAATCATTCAATACACCTGCATGGTTAGTTATGCATAAGAGAGATATAACTGGATTCACCAAACATAGAACATAGATTTTAGGGAACATATTGTGATTATCCTGCTATCAAGAATTTAGATGCACAGGATTGGAACAACATCCATGTTTGTATTTACATGAAGTACAAAGTTGTATCTGTGAAAAAATTATATTATTGATATCAAACTGTGAGCATCCACCATGCCCTATATCTCATGATCATATCATGATTATCATGATATTAAGATAAAGGTTTAAAGTATTGGAATATCCTTCCATCATTATGAACATATGCAACTTAATGTCATAACTGGTGTATTAATCGATACACACTACTTCTATCACGTCAAGGGTATCCCACCATACCCTGCATCTCGAGTTATTAAGCACATCATCCCTAAGGATTTATCATTGAGGATCATACTCCATGATCCACCATCCAACTTTAACACTATAACACCATGACGCCCAAGATGTCATCACAACAAGAGCACCCCTATCGGTAATCTAGGGTTAAGGCAACCCTATTGCCCAAGACTCCATGTCACCCAAGAAGCCATGTCGGGCAACTAGAGTTAGAGCTTGCCTATCGGCCAAGGCATCTCATTGCCCAAGATACTATTTCTAGGGCTATCGCCCACACCAAGGAACAACCTATCAGTTTCCCTACACTATCAAAGGTACCTATCACCAAAGGCATTACCACTATATTGCCCATGCTACTATCCAAGGGCTCAACCCGAAGAGCTTGTCGTGCAACTAGAGTAGAGCATCCATGTTGCCCAGGGCAACCATATCGCTCAACTGGGGTTGGAGCTTTATATCGGCCAAGACACTAAGGTTATGATTACATGTCGGCCAACCACCATATCTCCCACCATCATCATATTGGGTAGAGGTGCATATCGGTCACACAGTCAACAAAGGTTTCACTTAGCATATTACCCAAGGCTCAACTCTAGAAGAGGGTATCGGGCAACAACCTCAAGGAGCCACCGAGTAGAGCACATATCGGCCAAGGGGCCAACCAACTAACCATATCGTCCAAACCTAACCCTAGGGTAGGAAAGAGATATCAGTCATCACATCATATCACCCCAAACATATAGGCCATAGGCTCACCTTTCAAGTCCAAAGGAGAGAAAGGGGTATTGCCACAAACCATCAACTGAAGCATAACCTATTAAGCAAGGTACTGTATCGAGCATAGCATAGTTGTATCGGCCAAAGCCTCCATATCGGGTAAAGCCCCATATCGGGTTAGTCACCTTCAAACTCTAGCCACCCATTACCATCTAACACAAGGAGAACAAGCTAAGGACAGTAATAAAACGTGACCATCTCCATTAAAACATATCTCTAGTTCCATATGCATGGCTATCATAAAGAAGGGTACTGATTTAAAGACAAGAATCACTACATGTACATATGGAGAGTGAATATAATAGAGATAGTTAAGAGTTATGTAACCCACCTTAAGAGGGTCTCCATGAAAGGCACGAAGCTCCTTGGTCCAAGCAGCAACACACGTTCCTCTCCATGAAAACCATCCATCCGAAGCTCTAAGCTTGCCTTCGACTCCATCATCATCACCTCAAGAAACAAAGGAAGAAGAAGAAGATACTATGGTTATATATAGCTCAAGAAGAAGAGAAAAGGGAATATAACCACAGCCATGTATACTCACATCAAGGGCCTATCCATGGCCGAGAGGGGAAGGAGTATATGAAGAAGAAGACACAAGGAAAGACTAGCCAAGAAGCATGACTCACCAAGGTCGGATCTTGAGCAAGAGTCTCCATGGCCAAGGTGCTCGTCCTGCAAAGCTCCATGGGAGTTTCCTTAAGCTCCTAAGATTCCATGTTCGTCCCATACAGGTAGGGGAAGGAAGGTGGCTGAAAGGGAGCACTTGGTCAAGGAGGAAGGGAGTTATATACACCAAGGAAGAGAGAGGTAGCAAGGGAGAGGTTTCATAACCACATAAACCAAGGTGCCACTTGCTCTTGCACTTAATGCCACTTGTTGCCACCGAAGCTTCACATGCACAACCTGGTGATACACTCTAGGATGTGTATCGTGCAGCTGGGTACCTCTTATGGGTGACACACCTCCCATGGGCGACACACCTTCAAGCTTCTACCTGATACACTAAAAGACAAGGTAGCATATGTGACACATATACGGTATAAAGACTATATAGAGATGTTACTCCTCAAACACTAACCAAAAAAGGCGCCCTAACTTCCATCCACGTCCTAGATGATGCCAAACAGAAGGGAGGTGACTCTAGATCTGATACATTGCATATTGACCCCTCCACTTTCGGTAATTTGTAATTTGCACCAAAACTAGCACATAAAGCATACACATCAACCAACCAAGCTCAAACTTGGAACATAGGTCCTCCACAAGGCACCCCACGTCATCATTCTATTTTTAATGATGCAAGAGAACTAAAGGCGTGCCCTACATGTGACATATTGCAATATAACCCCTTACTTTGGGTAAATTGTGCTTTGGTCCAAGACAAGCAAACGTTGCTCAAATAGCATCCAAACGGGACCAAATTGGAAACATAAGCTTATTGCATGATACCAAAACATCTAGAGAGATTAGATTAAGGTTCTAAGCACCTTTAATAAGAAAAGCAAAGAGGGTTAGCCCAAAACACGGGTCAGGGTCCTTACATCGATATTGTTACACCCACATCCCACAATAACCTATGTTCATAATACTAGGACAAAAGTTGAGGATTTAACATAATACAAAGATCACTCTTGACTTTTTTTTTATTTCAAAAATCTTTGCTTCATCATATTCAATCATGTAAACTAGCTTTGCAAGGGAAATAAAACCTTAATTCCTCTAATCTATTACCAACATAAGGTACATATCTAAACATTCTTGTTGTTTCTCACACTTCCACATACATATGACTTGAGAATTGGATCCATACTCCAATAATGAGGAAAGAAAGTTACAAATCACCATTTACAACTCTATCATTACTCTACAAGGACCTAGAGTGACAAGGACCGACTAAACTATACTAATCTCATACTTAGCTCTTGTGGAAGATCTACTCTAGCATTGACATTCTCCAAATCAAATGTTTACCCTAAAAACATTGTGAATAGAGGGGTGAGCCTACTAACTTAGTGAATGAGTACTTCAAATAAACAATTTAAAGCGCTTTAATAGTCAAAACATATATTATTGAGCAATTGAAATTAAAGTAGAATAGTAATGAGCTATACATGAACTAATCATATGCAAACATATATATGGCAGGATACTCTAGGTATCTACAAAGTGTAAATCAAGATATGAACATAATTGATTAATTACAAAGGGAACTAGTAATTAAGAAACATATAAAGAATGAAGGTATAATTGCATAGACACGATTAATCTCTCATTCATCTTATTATACACTAAACCCACATGAAGTGTACCACAACATGTGAAATCATCATAACAATCTATGATCTCACTGTACAAGGCTTAAATGCTCAAATTCCTAATCCTATCTCTCAATTCAGACTCCACATACAATGAGCCTCACCATGTCTGACTCTCAGAGGCTAATGGGAGCATCTGAGTATCTAAACTCCTCCTCTCAACTTGGGTACTCAGGCAGGATGTCAAAGCCCTCAAGCTTGTTGTGTGCTAGTGAACCTATCAACGATGTCCACTTATCAAAACAACTATGCATCAATGGACCTACCAAAGATGTCCATTGACCAAAGAACTTGTGTACAACTGACATCCCTGGTTGGTATTGGATACCAATTATTTAAGGAGTATGCCCCCACTGGCCTACAACCCCACACCCCACTGTGCACTCCGGCTTACCTTGACCTGGACAAAATAGCCCAAGACTTATGCATAATATTTTATAGTGTTCAGGGCATCGAAATGTCCAATTCACTCTTTAAATTCACGTCTCAATTGTCACATTAATATTTCTTAGATTATCTTTGTAAACAATTCATTTCATAGATCATCTATAATATGTACTACAAATTGAACTACTGAGAAACACCACATCTCATACTAAGAAACAATGATATGAAAATATTTGATTCACTAAATGCCCTATGCTTAGGTTTTCATTTACCACATTCACATATCACATGAAGGATTTAATTCATCATTAAATTTAACTGATAGAAGATTGGTTTGAACAGTTCATATACAACCAAAAATATATTGAATACATGGAATGAACTAAACTAGGGTTCCCACACCATCCACTAAAAAATAATGCATCAATAATTACCTTGAATAAATAAATCTATCACATTAAGATATATCACTTCTATTGGATTTCATGATATCTATTCACAAACTTATGACTTTTAACTCATATAGGGTTTCACCCTATTAAGTGAGATATCAAACAAACACTAATAATATCAAATGATTTCCAAGATAATATGACATATATGCACTAAACATTTAGAAAAACAATTAATTATAATAAGGAGATTCAAATAGGCAAGTTCTTCATTTAGTTATACAACAATGTCAAACATAGTAAAAAATCCTAGATTTTGGTATATTCTTATAACTCTTGTAATAACTTTGGGAATTCTATTCTAATTATTTGTATCCATTAGTAATATGATTTTATCATATGAAATTCATCACAATAGAAAACAGTCCATTTCTAGATCATCTTTCATAAGCTTAAACTAAAAGATTGATCTAGGGTTTGTAGTCGCATACAAAGGATTTGAAGACCATAGTAGATTTAATCTAATTTTATACAATATACTATTTAAAGGACTTACCCACTCACCTAAGATGTGAAAACACCTTTAAAACGTAGTCCAAGATCTAAGACCTAGCAATCCATCACTTTCTTCATCCTTCCGACTCAAAAACCCTAGGAATGGAGAATCATGGAGAAAGAGAGAGAAAAGGAAGAGATTTGATATCATTTCAAATAAAGTCAAAGAAGGGACGAAATATTGACATATGAGAGAACAATCACCAATAAAAATTATCTAGAGATTACAAACTTACTTGATTTCATCAACTATAGGAAGAGAAAACCCTAGACCGTCATCTTCACCACTTTCTCCATCTAAATCTTAACTCTCCCTCTTTCTCTGGGGTTTCTATTTCTAGAATGAATCACGAAATATGGAAGCTCCTAATGTCTTATATTACTCATATAGAGAAATTAAAGTGCTTGGGTCAATTGCAAATTGACCCTTCCTTATAGTTTCTTTTATTTCAACAATATTTTATGTCATAAAAATGTAACTATAAACTATTTACTAAATAGGTTACTGATCGTCCAAAAATAATGAAAATTAGTACGTTGTATAACATATACTTTTAGAACTCCGATAAAAATTTCAGATCATTCTGAGCTACCAATAAATAAATAAAAATCAAACACTATATTGATGTATTGCTGGTCGACTAAGTTTGTCCTGTAGAAACTCAAGCTACCAACATGTCCATTACACGTCCATCAATTCAGATATTTTTTACTAACATACACATATCATATACAAATTAAAATTAAATCAAAGTTACATAATAATATGAAAAATCATTTGCCATAATGTTATACTTATTAAACATTGTATTTATATACTATCAAACCCCTGATTTTGGCATTTAGGGTTTACACTTCTCAAACCCTAATCCTTCAAAGTAAAATCACAATTATAGTTCCTTATTAGGTTTGAAACATTATAATTGAGCTACCATCATTAATCAGGTTTAAGCAATGATCAATCTAATTAAGTATGTAATCATCTATGTAAACCCTAATTTACTAACTAAGCTCATATGCGGTCATATCAATTCTTCCCTCGTTAAAAAGGTTTTGTCCTCAAAACATAAATACACACAAAAGTACATGCAAGGTTTTTTTTAAACTTCTAGAATCTTATATGTCACAATATTTTTGTATTTCACATTTGAATACCGTCTTCAACATTGAGCCCTTTGTCTACACTTTTAAGCACAACAAATTTGAAACAAGGCTTCTCAATGACGGAAAAAGAACTTTCTATATCATAATTAAAAATAAAAAAGAGAAAGAGTAATCAACCATTTTCAATCATGTCATACTCTCTTGAGGCATTACCTCAATACGAGTAATCTGACCCAACTATATCAATTTATAGAGTTCAATTGTATTATCATTCTTTCTCACATCTAAGTTACTAAAGGGAGTTCACTTTATTATTTTGAATTTTACTATCGTGCTACTTAGATAGCAAAGCACTCATAAGATGCAAGACTAGATTTAATAAGAATTGTACAATACTAAACTAGATTACTGGTATGAATGACTAAAACCATCACACTCTTTCAATTAACATATTGTTTGCACACATACAACTCAAACCATATATAAAACAAATTTGCATCCCTTAATATACCTTCAACAATTTATACTTCAAGTAAATATTCACAGATTACTTAAAGTCATTTGTTTCCACTGATTTCTCTTTTTATTCATTCTTACTTATCTTTTTCATTTTGATCATATATATTAAACGCCTCTAACATTAAAATATTTGAGGTTAGGATGGATTATTCATCATTGTTGCTATCACCACAAGAACTTATTTCATATTACACCTTACCTGTGATGTACTTCTCCTTTTGTTCAAAACACACTTCTTACATTTAAGATATATTTTTATCCTTTGTTCTTAGTCATTCCATGTTGTTCATTAACCTTTAAACCTTGGATTACTATCACTAGTAGTTTCTTATCATATTATTAATCTTAGGATTTTACTTTGTAATGATGCTAGTAGTCAAGGTCAAATCACTAGTGACGTTCCTTGAACTATTACTACCCTAAACTTTCTAGGGTTTGATCCTTATTCAATAACATGATCGTGTTGTGACGTGATTTTACACCCTTAAAATTATATGCAAACTTTGGATCTCTTGAAGTTTACTAAAGTCTTCCTTATATTTACCACTTGAATTTCCTTTTCTCTTACTTGACATTTATGATAGGTTACTTTCTTTATTTACCCTACTAGGGTTTCATCATCACATTATGTGTCACTAATACATTCAATAGATGTCTCTACCGTTGTGGTTATGCATCATATAGAATTCATTTTCTAATCACTTCATTCCCACATTTCTCTCATTAAGGAAGATATAAAAGAGAATATGATTTTGAGATTTAGAATTATGATATTCAAGTTTTCACTTAACATATTTCTTGTATCTAGGTTTAATTAGTCATCATCAATGAGACTATACTATTTAGCATTTTCACACATCGCACAATATCTATCTTTCATAATCTATATTACTCCATCAACTAACAAGCCATTCTTTAATTTCTCATTCTCTTACTGTATGCTAGTCTTCCACCTATCATCTTTAACTTCTACTTATCTCTTATGATCATGTTTCTCATGCATGTGTATGATTATGTATTTCATGCCACATATATTTCTTGTTATCCTTTTACTAATGTGAAGCTAGAATTCTAAATCAATATTCCCCATACTAGTTTCATCTTATGTTTAATACATTACATGTCCTTTGTTTCAAATCAAATGACACATGTAGGGGTCAAACGTAATTTCTTTTTCAGTTAAGCTTTTTTGTATATAATATAATTTACCTTTTATATGACTTGTTCATTTGTTTAGCTGCATGTTTTTTATTATTTTGAAAACTAGTTCAATTTCACCATTGGGAACCTATTGATTACATCTAATGGAAATTATGTTTTTACTCTATAGAGACTTCAAATCCAAAGGTAGTACGGAGGAACACATTAAACTTCACAATAGAAGTACACATTCCATGCTCTCAATTATATCATGTAACCCTCCTTCCTTAATCAAACTCATCACTTATCTTTTGCTTAATCCAAGTTTATCATCCTAGTCTTATAATTTACATGTTCATCTAGTTCTCTTCATTTTAGTTTATCTGAAGACTCTTCACTTCTATGTACTTATTTTATACTTAACTCTTCTATCCTATTTTCCCTTTGTTTAGGAGTACATAAATGCATTTTACTTGATTATATGATCCATTCATCTTAATTGATTCTTTTTGTCTTTTCTTCCTATATAGTTTTCTCTTATGTTTCCTTGATTTCAAGTAGAATAAAGTGCCTCAATTGGTTATATGATTTAGTTCTCTTTATCCGTCCTTCCTTCTTCATTTTGTATATTACATACTAATCTGCGTCTTGTATCTATATCCCCTCTTCCTTCATTCCTGATTTAGGGTTTCTTATCTGAGGTCCCAAAGCTAGATCATATATATCAGTTCCAACTAATTCTTAGCTATTCCAGTCTCTCCCTTAGATTTCACTATCTTAGTGTATGTACATTCTCACTACAATATGGGTCTAATTTATCTAGAGTCTACACTTACTATATTGTCAATATAAGACATTAGATCCTAGTAACGCATCCTGCCAGCCAACTAGGACAAACCTGCACTCCTAAAGGCAAGAGCTACTCAGGATAAGCGAATCATATTTATCTTAAACATGTAGAAAGAATATCCACTTAGGTAAATCTGATTTAAAGATCATTTCTGGTCTACTTGATATAAAGAACATAAGCAGTAGTTGAAGAAACTTCATATTGTACAACAACCTTAAAGAATCATATATATTTTAAAAAATTGGATATTTGAATTCAATAAATAAGAGCATTCCTATTTATCTCCTATCAAAACAACATATAAAATCAAAGTTGTATCTCATTCTATATTTATGCTCTTATTCCTTCATTACTTTATGGTCTTCTAATCCTAACAACTTTAGGGTTTCTCTCTAGCCCATCCTCTTTCTGAACACCTGGCCAATGCATCCAATAAAAAAATAGACATAGTAGCTTGATAGTGATCAACCTAAGTATTCGACTACCAGGATAGCGTATCCAAATACTCAGACCTCCAAGAGCTATAAACACATCACCTCCTAGTTGCCACACTTATAACTCTGACTTTCTATCCTAATGGTCCTTGTCGACTCAACTTAAGATCTATTACCAAGTTGTTACACTGACATCCCACAATAACTTCTAATCATAAAATTAGGGCATAAGTTGAGGATTTAACATAATGCAAAATCACTCCTGACTTTTTCTTTTATTTCAAAACTCTTTGTTTCATCACATTCAATCATGTAGACTAACTTTTCAAGGGAAATAAAACCTTGATCCTCTAGTCTATTACCAACAATAAGATACATATCTAAATATTCATGTTTTTCTCACACTTCCATGTACATATGACTTAATAATTGGATACATAATCTAATAATGAGGAAATAAAATGACACATCATCATTTACAACTCTCTCATTACTCCACAAGGACCTATAGTGACAGGGACCAACTGAACTCTACTAATCTGGTACTTAGCTCATGTGGTAGATCTACTATGGCATTGACATTCTTAAAACCACATCTTTTCCCAAAAAAAATGTGAGTAGAGGGGCGAGCCTACCTTCTCAATGAATGAGTATTTCAAATAAATAGTCTAAATCACTTTAATGGTCAAGACCTATGTTGTTGAGCAATTGGTGCGCTCCTGCCAATGGTGTTACACACTACTCAATTGTAGTTTTGAATAGATGCAACCCCACAGATAGAAGCACATAGTGGATTCACTTTCTATATTTATAAACCTAACTAACACACCTACTTCTACTAAAACATCTACACCCGCAAGCGCACGGGGTCATGTCATAGTATAGGAAGGTGGCAAGTATAGGGTCGGTCCACAGGGAAAAGAGGGGGCACTAGATATAGGTTAGTTTGGTTGGGTTCCTACTGCGGAGACTATGGTTAAGGGTTTGAAGGTTGTTTTTATTGTTAAACTACTATGGACAAACAAGCAATTAAAGGCAAGAATGAAATCTAAGTTAATCTTAGGCCAGAGTAAGGCTAAATAGGCAAGAAAGAATTAAGCTAGGTATGAAAGGGCAAATTACACTAAGGCAAGAAAGAGAGAAGCAAAAGAGTAATTAAAGAGCTAATCTAGCATGAACAAGGCAAGAGCAAGAAAAGAAGCTAACTAAGCAAGAAAAGAACTAATTAAGCTAAGCAAGCACAAAACTAGGGTTTTAAGCAATTAATGAGAGGTGTGGACTGTTTAGGGGTACGAACTTATCACTTAAATGGGGCGGGGGTGACATGTGAACATTATGATTCCATTTAGATTTTCCAAACCAAACAACAAGTTAGAGTCTAATGAATTAACCTAAGCTACTAACTGGCCATGGATATGCTAGGTTGTGTATAGGGGAACTAGTCCCTAACACCCCTACTACCATTACGAGGCTCAATTGGGTTAGGGATTAGGTTTAATTCAATTAGAGTCTAATCAAGTCTAGGCTTCTATATTAGGCATTCCTAGGGCAATTAGGGGCCGAGGGTAGTATTGGGGAGGTGAAATTAGGGTTTTGGACCCAAATTCTCCCACATTCTTGCCTTGAGAAGGATCCATGCTAATTGCACTAGAATTATCTAATCTAGCTACTTAGATCTCTCACTTAGGTTTAGGGAGATTGATTAGGATGTAGGAAGATGGGAGGCAACCTAGGGATCTAAGAATTGGACCTAGGGACAAATCCCAAAATTCACACATATAAGTAATTTGCCTAAATTCCTAGGTGATATCACACACAAACCAACAAGCAATCCATGGAGAATGAGATGCAAGTAGAATATAATCATTACAAAATGGAATTAAAAAGTTTACATGTCATTCTCCCCCAACATGGTATCAAAGTAACATAATTTCCCCCAAACATCCCACCCAAGGGGCCTAGCTACTCATAACAAAGAAAAATACGAAGAGAAAGGAGATAGAATGAGTATAGGAGTGAAAAGCCATGATGATCTCGGTGAAGACTCCTCTTTCTCCACCTCCTAGAAGCTGTAGCTCGAGCTCCCTCCTCCAAGGTAGGTGAATGGCATGGATGTATGGTGGAGATGGGTGAAAATAATGGAAAACTAGGGTTTTGGTGGTGGGAATGGTGAAATGGAGGTGGGAATGGATGGAGGACGAAAATGGGGAGGCTAGAGTGGTTGTAGGGTGGACAACCTCATGCCCCAGCTACCACCTAGATATATATAGGTGTGGGGGAAGCACTAGGTTAAGTAGGGGCAAAATGGGGAAGTAGTGGAAAAAATGGGTAGGTTTTGTGAGTAGCACGGTCGTGGTGGATCACCACGACCGTGGTGAGTAGGGGTGAGCACAGCCATGGTGGTGTACAATGGTCATGTCAATTAAAATGGTGGAGATCATAGGGAGATGTACATGGAAGGCCACGGCTGTGGGGGGTCACCACAGTCGTGGTGGGAACCTATGGCCACGTGCATATTGCTCACCACGGCTATTTTGGTCATATTCATCAAATTTTGGGGTTATAATGATTTTTTGTGATTGAGACATGTCCACCATGACCGTAGTGAAGTACCACGGCTATTTTGGTGTCCCTCCCATGCACTTGAGCATTTAACTTGATCATCCATGGAGGGTATTGCTTCAAAACATTCTTTGGCCACTTGGGGTAGGTTGGGAGTGGTTTTGGCCTCAGTTTGGGCTCCTCCAAGCCCGAGGAAACCATAGATTGGACCATATTCTTTCCATGCCATCAAGTAGTGGAAAAAGTACCTATAAAACATGCAAAAAGCCTCCATAAGTGCATTTGATAGAAATAAGCATATTGGGGGAAATAAAATGTAATCTAACAAGTATAGATGTGATTGAAATGCAATATGACACAAGATGAAGCCCTAAAATAGGGCTGCATCACCACCCCAAACTTAAAACATACTTGTCCTCAAGTATGCTCGAACTCAATCTCTTTGCAATGTTTCCACAATCAAGAAATGACAAATGCAATATAAAAGATGATTATTGCTGAATGGGATCAAAGATGACTGAGTACATGCATTTCACCTCTCTCCTCTCCTACTTTCACAATCCAATCATGAAAAGAGCACAAAGCGTATGAACTTCAAATATAGTGCATAGAATACACCAGTTATCCATATTTATTTCATAAAGTTCCGGGTAAACCGTTTCATGGTGGTGTTAATCAAAGATGACTAGGAGTGTTGTTTCACCTTCATGAGTTCATTCTTATGTTTCCAATCACACCAAATGACCCACATGGCTATGGGAAAGGGCAAAATCAGCTAGGTTTGATGTTTTCTAGCTCAATGGGTATGAAAGTGGAAGAAAGGGTTGCGGTAAGATTTTTGGAGTGCTATTACAGAGAGCAATCATCTTTTCTTTATTTGAATGCTCTTAAATAGGATCATCCTTTTATTTTCTTTTTGCATTTTTTTTCTTCTTTTCTTCACCCTTGGAGTATGTAGGGCATATGGTGGATAGAGTGAAGTGGGGAGATGGAGATGTGGCCACCCTAAACTTTTGGAGGTGGCCATGACTGATATGTGCACTTTGGCATCCTTTCATGAGGCGGAGGGGTAAGAAGATGGTGAGTGAAAAGTCAGGTCAAAGAGGGGTCATAGGTATGATTCTCCACATAAGACATCCTACATGAAAATTAATCCAATACTTTATCCTAAATATCACACCACATGAATGAACAAGATGAAATTGATATATCAATCAAGTGATTCCACAAACACTAAGCGTTTAAAGCTTGCTCAAATTCACAATTCAACCAAATCAATCACAATCATAAGAGAGGTAATGCACATGTAAAAAGTCAAACATTCATACCACTTAGCAATAAAGCATGAAATTTCACTTGCATTTGTCAAAGGTCATCATTTTTACTCAAAACAGTAGAGATTGGGTCAAAACATACTTTCTAGGAAAGAAATCGCAAATTTGGGCAAAATTGGCCAAAACGGTGTCAAGTTGCCTTCAATCACATCTAAGCCTATATTATTGAACTTAAATAAATAAACAAGAAAATCCTAGCTAAAACATGCAAAAATTACCAAAAATCTACATGATATGCAATGCTTGGCAAAAAGGCAATTTTTTTGAAAATTACACAAAAATTACAAGAAAGTAAACTACATGATATGCAAGTATGCAAAGCAGTAAAGAAAATCCACACTAGATAGATCAAAAGCAAACGAAGATCATGTCAGATAGGTAATCAAAATGAGAGAATGAGAAAGGTGGTGCATACCGCCCTACCACCCCAAACTTTTGAATCATGTTGTCCTCAGCATGAAACTAGAGCTTAGGAATAGTAGGGTGAAGATCATGGTTGGTGAGGAGTGTCAAAATGTAGGTCACCCTACTGTGGCTGGTGGTCGACCCTCGCCACAGTTGTGGTGTCCTCCTCTCGCCTCGACCGTGACGTTTAAAAACTCCTCGATCCATGTAACTTTCCTCAACATTTGCAATCAAATCACCACGACCATAGCTGGTGGCCACGATTGTTCTTCCCTCATGTGGCCACACCCATGGTGGACACCACGGCTGTGGCCATTCATGTAAAAAATCGGCAGTGTTACTGTAAATTCTTTAAACTTTTGCAATTAAATCACCACGGCCGTGTGGCATGCACCATGGTCGTGGTGCACCTTCTTTCTGTGCTTTGTCAACTCCAACTCAAAATTTTAAAATTCTTATAAGAACTTTGATTTATTGCCATATTTTATTTCACAACCAAGCCTTGATCTTCCCTTCTCTCTCTCTTCAACCTGTCTCATCTGCATTTCATCAAAACAAAAACAAAAACTATCAAGCATAAGTGTGTGTGTGTTTTTTAGGTTTGTGTAAAGAAAAAAAAGCAAAAGTATCAAAAATGAGAGATTGGGTGAAAAATTCCCCAAACCTAGGTGGGTTGCCTCCAACAAGCACTGAGTTTCTAGCCTTCATCTCGGCTTCTTGGTGATTCTTCATTCATTCATCCATTTGGAATTCTCATGTGTCCATTCTTGCAAAACATGCATCTCTCATTTGCACTCAATCTAGGTTCCTCATCCCTTTCATCACAATAATCATCACCAATTTCTTCACCTTGGCGTCCTCTCAAATGCCCATTTGGACTTATGAAGTGATCATGTCCAATATCCCTATCTCGGACTCACCGGGTTGGGGTCTTGTACATGTTGACGTTGATCTTCATGTCCATGAATGAGTCTGTCATAGTGCCACTGCGCACATGAATGTCGACATCAACTGTAGATAAGAACGACCTTCCCAAGATGATGGGAATCTTCCTATCCTCCGACTCCATATCAAGTACAATGAAATCTGCCGGGAACACTGTGCCTTTCTCTTTGTATATCATCACCAAGACATCATCCACTCTACCCCTGGGTACTTTTATGGATCTATCTGCCAACTGGAGAGCGCAATGTGCCAGCTTCAACTTGCCTAAGTCCAGTTCAACATAGACATTGTATGGAATCAAATTCACACTAGATCCCAAATCAAGTAAGGACATGTCTATGTGATGTCTGATGTGAGGATTTTGAGTCGCTTTTATAGGCTAGTTTCATATATGTTTTATGCGATTATTGATCATTTTCAGGGTTAATATTGCATGATTCAGTTCCTTCAGCCTATAATCTCATTATCTCATTTGGTATGAATGATCATATTTATCAAAGTTATCAAAATTGATTACTATTTATCTTTGATTTTCAGGCAAAACAGATATATACATCTATCGATACCATCGACGGCTGTCGATACCATCGACGACTGTCAATAGTATCGACATGGCCATAGGGAGGTAGCCGTAAAAGAGTAGAATGAGTCAATACCATTGACCAAAAAGTTGATGGTAGTGACATAGCTTTAGCGAGTTAGATTTCTACGTGTCGGTACTATCGACCAAATAGTCGATACTATCGATTCCGTCTCAGCAGAATCAGCTTAAGCGTCGGATTCCACAGAAAAGCAACACCTAAGGTGTCGATACCATCAACCCAGAAGTCGATGGTATCGAGATCATGTCAGAGCAAACCCCCAGAAAAGGAAAGGACCACCGGTTCCAGGGTGGGTCGATACCATTGACCCGCGTTGATGGTATCGACGCCGTCAGATCAGGTTAATCTACATTGCAAGTCTAATCATACGGTGGTGATGTTTTGGCAGCCTAAAGTGGTGCTTATACCTAAAAATGGCGGCTCTAAGTCATATATTATGTCATTAGCCACTGCACAAGTCTCGAGGACAAGAGAGGAGGAAGAACAAAGCCAGAGCCACTCACCGGTTGTTCCGGAGGCCGTAGAAGGAGTTTTCCACCACTGGAAGGTTGGAGAACACTCATCCCATGCCGAGGAATGCCCATATCTTCTCCGTTCAGGGGTTACTTCACATCTATCCACGTTTTCTCCATGATTTCTCTTTCCTTCACCATGTTTTCTACTGAGATGAACATGCGGGGCTAATCCCCTTTGTCTTTAGGACTGGGAGTAGCCCGGGTGATCGTTGTATGACAATTTCAACATAGTTTATCATAACTTGTCTCTAAAATTAATGGTATGTTATCGTTTTCTTTATTATATCTTTGTGCTTGATCACCATAGTGATAATCCAATACCTTTAATTGCTTTTGATAAAGAATTAATGGTAAAAAAGAAACGATAATCACATTAATCAATAAATTCCTTGGAAAAGGTGATATACGATTAATGGTGGGAACCTTTAGACCGAAATTTCATGCACCTTATCTAAGGCATAGGTTACTACTGACGTGGAACCAACTTAGGTCAAGGTAGTGAATTGTATCACGGAAGTGATCAATTCTAATTCCAAGCCACTACCCGAATTAGGAGACATTTCATAGTAATTGTGTAAAACTTAGTGCAATGAGAACCCACGGTGAAATCGTAATCCTAAAGATTCCATTGAAATTGATTAAGCCAACCATTTAATCGATCATTCTATTTTCTTTTGTTTTATTTTTCTTTTTCAAAATAATTCTCAAACTTTTAAAACCAATTTAGCTGATCATGAGTAGTTAGTAGTAGTATACCGAGAATTACATTTCCCTGAGTTTGACTCGGGCCTCACAAGGCCTATATTACATTGATACGTACACGTGCGTTATACGCACGGTAAAAATCGTGTCAAGTTTTTGGCACCGTTGTCGGGGAAACGACAATTGTCGGCACTACGAGTGCTACAAGTTGCCACTCTAGGATACTTTTTCTTTTCATTTGTAATTTTTAATTTTTGAAATTAATCATCTATCTTTCACATTCTGCTTTCGTCTAGCATTGTGCTTAATTAAATCCATCTTTTTTTGTAGGTACTAGTGCATGGTGAGCATGCATAGCACATACTATGCACAATCATCATCACAGGTCCCGTCTTCAGGATCATACGAAGAGGAAAACAACATTCAAAATCATCTTGAGGACATGGATTCAGATTCTGAACCAGAAGTAATGGCTGAAGAAAAAACAATCTGGGAGAAGATCAAGGCTTCTTCCTCTTCTGCGTCAAAGGGGCCTATTAAAAGGCAGACAATAAACATTCCTACATATAAAATTGATCCAACACTGATTAATTTGGTCAAATCTCAAGTGTTTCATGGGCTGAAGAATGAAGATCCAGTGGCCCACATAAGCACTTTCGTAGAGAACTGTGATATGATAAAAATTGATCGGTTTCCATAAGAGGCACTTTACTTAAAGTTGTTTCCCAGCTCTCTGACAGGAAATGCATGGGAATGGCTGCATAACCTTGATGATGAGATCATGGAGACTTGGGATCAAATGATAGATGTGTTCTTCGAGTGATTTTCCCACCTGAGAAGACCAATGACCTGGTGAGAAAAATTCACAATTTCAGTCAAAAGGCAGGAGAAACCTATTCAGAGACATGGAAACGCTTCCAGATCATGCTGAGGAGGTGCCCACATCATGGGCTTGACAAGGAAAAACAAGTAATTTTTTTTTACTTTGCTCTCAATGAGCACGACAGAAGCAATTTAGATTCAGCAGGCTCAGGTTTCTTCTTAAACAACACAGACACAAGGTGTTGGGAGATTTTGAAGAACATGGCTAAGAAATAGTCTTGGGGTGACAGAGATGCACCGTAACAAGTTAGACCTATAGGAGATGCAAAAGCTATCAAAGAACTGAATGACAAGATGGACTTGATTGCGAAAAGACTTTTAGCCAAAGAAGATGAAGGATCTGATGACGAGGAACAAGTGAAATTCATGCACCAGTAACTGGGGTACAGAAATAATGACTATTCTTGGAGGAAGGACAAAAAGTTTTCATGGAAGGATCCAAATAATTTCCTACAGGATCCTGATGCTAAGCCACAACCCACGGCAGAGGAAAAGAATAATGAGTTGCTCAATCAAGTGATAAAGCAGAATCAAAAGCTAATGAGAACTTTTGGACAACAAATCAAGAAACAAGGAGAATTTATCAACCAGTTTGGGCAAACTCTACAAAGTCATGGATCCCAAATGAGGACTCTTGAGACATCCATAGCACAGATGGCAGCTGAAATAACAAGTCTGAAGAAGCCCACAATGCAAGGTTTTCTAGGAAATACAAATGTTCCAGGAGGGAACCACCAGGCTAAAGCCATTCTACTGAGGAGTGGAAAGAAACTTTTAAATCCTAGGACTGATGAACTGAGCACCCCGCAGCCAAAAGATCAAGGTGAGACCGTAGAGGATACTGAAGTGGTAGAGACAGCTGAATATGAAGGAGGGAATGCTAGTGAGGAGCCTATTGTAGAGAAGGAGAAGGATAATATGATGCCATATGTGCCACCACATCATAGGGCACAGATCGTTCCTGTGCCTTACCCCAACAGTCTCAAAGCCAAGAAAGTGGATGCACAATTCAAGAAATTTTTGGACAGTTTTAGAAAACTTTCTGTTAATATTCCTTTGTTGGAGGCAATTGAGCAGATACCCTCGTATGGTAGATTTTTGAAAGATATAATTACTAAAAAGAGGAAGATACCTAATACCGGGGTGGTAGTGCTTAAGGAGTAGGTCAGCGCTTTCATTTTGGGAAAATTTCCACCAAAGCGACAAGATCCGAGCTGGTTCAACATCTCCTGCTATATTGGTAAAGTCAAATTTGGTAAGGCACTATGTGATTCCGGGGCAAGTATTAACTTGATGCCCCTCTCCACATTCAAAAAGCTTGGGCTAAAAGAATCTCGACAGGACAATTCAATCGGCAGACAATTCTGTGGTGAGGCCATATGGTATTTGCGAGGATGTCCTAGTGAAGGTTGATAGGTTTGTGTTCCCGGCTGATTTTGTCATTACGGAGATGCAAGATGAACGAGGGAATGAGCTACTGTTGGGAAGACCCTTTCAAGCCACTGACGACATGATACTGGAGATGGGTAGAGGCCGATTAACAATGGGTATAGCCGATGACAGATTTGAAATACTTATGCCGTCAAATCCAAAGCAATCACAAGTAAATGAACAATGTCATAAAGTAAAGCACTTTGAGCACAACATCTCTCTTTGTCTAGGGAAGCCATTTCTTGATATGGCCCATGTCATGATGAAAGTAGATAAAGGCACAATTGTTGTGGACATCATAGAGCAGACAAAGGTAATTTCTCTTGTGAAAGCAGTGGGTTATCCCGATGATGAAGAAGAGGAAGTTTCACCGTCTATAGAGGATGAGGCTATACTGGTCTCTATGTTTGATTCATACTCGCAACTACCCCTTGAGGGATGTCTGTTCAACTTAACTGAAGATTGGATGAGAAGCGCCTCATTACAAGAATGTGTAAAGATGCTATAAGGGTTTCCTTGCTACTATGCCAAGCACTATAAAGATCTGGGACCGCTGCCACCACCGCTTCAATCCTCCTTGGTCAGCCCACCTGAGTTAGAACTTAAACCGCTGTCCCCCCCACCTAAAGTATGTTTTCTTGGCGGATAATGAGAAGCTTCCGGTGATCATATCGGCATATCTGAGTGCCGATGAAGAAGCACAGTTGATGATTGTTTTGAAGAACCACCATGGTGCATTTCGGTGGTCAATTTCTGACATCAAGGGGATCTCCCCCACTCTTTACCAGCACAAAATTCGACTTGTGGAAGGAGCCAAGCCAGTGATTCAGCCACAACGTCGACTAAATCCTAGCATGATGGAGATCGTCAAGAAGGAGGTGATCAAGCTCCTTTCAGCGGGCATCATCTATGCCATTTCAGACTCAACATGGGTAAGCCCCACACATGTAGTCCCTAAAAAGGGGGGAATCACTGTTACTCAAAATTTGTTGAATGAACCTGTCACCACCCGATTGGTAACCGGGTGGCATGCTTGCATTGATTACCGCCGCTTGAATTCCGCTACCCTAAAAGATCACTTTCCTTTTCCATTTATTGATCAAATTTTAGAGCGACTGGCTGGCCACTCTCATTTTTGTTTTTTTGGATGGCTATTCCAGTTACAATCAAATTTCCATTGATCCTAAGGATCAAGAGAAGTCCACCTTCACTTGTCCTTATGGAACCTTTGCTTATCGCCGAATGTCGTTCGGTTTGTGCAACACACTGACTACTTTTCAGCGCTGCATGCTTGCTATTTTCTCGGATATGGTGGAGCGCTGCTTGGAGGTTTTTATGGATGACTTTTCCGTCTATGGTGCGTCATTTGAAGAATGTTTGCAGAATCTTGATAAGGTGTTATAGAGATGTGAGGACACACATTTAGTCCTCAATTGGGAAAAGTGCCACATGATGGTAAATGAAGGCATAGTGCTAGGACACAAGGTGTCCAACAAAGGATGGAGGTGGATCCAGTAAAGATTGAGGTTATTTCCAAACTACCTCCACCAAATACGCTGAAAGGGGTGCGGAGTTTCCTTGGTCACACAGGATTTTATCACCGGTTCATCAAGGACTTTTCGAAAATAGCTAAGACACTTTCAGAATTGCTGGAGAAAGATGCCATTTTTTATTTCAATGATAAATGCCTGCATGCTTTTGTGGTGCTCAAGGACAAACTAATTTCTACGCTGGTTATTCAAACACTGGATTGGACTAAGCCATTTGAGCTTATGTGTGACACGTCAGATTTTTCCGTCGGGGCTGTTCTTGGGCAGCGTCTTGAGAACAAACCTACAGTAATTTTTTATGCGTCTAAAACTTTAAATGATGCACAACTCAATTACACTACTACTGAGAAAGAGCTACTTGCCGTGGTTTTCGCTTTTGAAAATTTTAGGCAATATCTAGTGGGTTCTAAGGTTGTGGTGTGGACTGATCATGCCACCATAAAATACCTAATGGAGAAAAAAGATGCAAAACCTAGATTGATTAGGTGGATTTTATTGTTGCAAGAATTCGACATTGAAATTAAAGATAAGGCAGGTATTGAGAATGTGGTTGCGGACCACTTATCTCGGTTAGAGCGGGTTGATGAAAAGGATACCCACATACCCATTACCGAGATGTTTCTAGATGAGAAAATTCTTTCAATTCAAGCGACAGATCCTTAGTTTTTTCATATTGTCAATTACCTTGCCTATAAAGAAATCCCGGATGATTAGACCTATCAAGAGAAAAAAAAATTCCACACTTTGAGATATTATTTTTGGGATGACCCGATTTTGTTGAGATAATGCATGGATGGAATCTTGCGCAGGTGTGTACCGGAGTATGAATATGAGAGTGTGCTTAGTCATTTTCATATGCTACCTACCAACAGTCATCATGCAAGTGCAAGGATGGCGGCTAAGGTGCTAGAGAGTGGCCTTTACTGGCCTACACTTTTTAGGGATGCCTATGACTATGTGAGACGATGTGATTCCTGTCAAAGGCTAGGTAATATATCAAAACGGCAAGAGATGCCCGTCATAGTATTCCAAGAATTTGAGGTGTTTGATCTGTGGGGTATTGATTTCATGGGACCATTTGTGTCCTCCAACTCCAATTTGTATATCTTACTTGATGTTGATTATGTATCAAAGTGGGTAGAGGCAATACCTACAAGGACTAATGATTCTACGATAGTGTGCAGGTTTGTAAAAGATCATATTTTCTATAGTTTTGGTGCGCCATGGATGATCATCAGTGATGGTGGCACCCACTTCACGAATAAAAAATTCGCTGCATTACTGAGTAAATATGAGGTCAAGCACAATGTAGGCACCCCGTATCACCCGTAAACACAAGGCCAGGTGGAAGTGTCAAACAGAGAAATTAAGAAGATCCTGGAGCGCACTATGGCCTCGTCAAGAAAGAATTGGAGTGTGTTGTTACCGGATGCATTATGGGCATATAGGACTGCATTCAAAACACCTATAGGCACTACGCCTTTTAGGTTGGTGTATGGCCGTGCATTCCATTTGCCGTTAGAACTGGAGCAAAAAGCACATTGGGTGCTAAGGAAGTTGAATTTGAGCATTGACGAGGCTGGGAGAAAGAGAATGTTAGAGCTCAATGAACTAGATGAGTTGAGAATGAATGCCTACGAGAACTCAAGGATTTATAAAGAGTGCACAAAGCATATCCACGATCACCATATCCAACTACGGATGTTCAAGAAGGGTGAGATGGTACTTTTGTTCAATTCAAGGTTAAAGTTGCACCCTGGAAAAATGTGATCATGCTGGAGTGGACCGTTTATAGTAGAGAAGGTGCGACCCCATGGTGCTATCATGGTTAAAGATGGTGACAAAATGTTCTTAGTAAATGGCCAATGATTGTAGCACTATTGTGGGGAGGACTACACAAGGAAGGTGCATGAGGTTAAACTCATAACACTTAAGGAGGAATGAATAGCTTGATTTCGTATAGCCTAAGACATTAAAGTAGGGCACTTGTTGGGAGGCAACCCAACCATTATTAGATTTCACTTCCATTTACTCTATTAGTTTTGGTTAATTTTGATTTTAGTGTAAAAATGATACCATGATGTGTGTGTTAAGTGTGCATGACTGCTTGGGTGTCGATACCATCGACCCTTATGTCAATGGTAGCGATGAGGGTGCAGAGCGATAGCTATAGAAAACTTGCTCTGTTGATACTATCGATGGCCTCATCGATAGTATCAACCACCCAATAGATTGATCGACACAATTTCCGGAGGAGGTCGATAATATCGACACAATGGTCGATGCTCGTGAGATCCCTGAAGATTTTCAAAATAGTTGGTGATAGAGATGTCGATACCATCGACATGAAGGCCATGTCCATTGTATCAACCCAGTTTTAGAGAAAAATGGTTCCAGGTATTGCGAGGACAAGGATTGACAACATAAGTTGATACCATCAACACCTCATCAATGGTATCGACGAGACACGTCAGCGATCCGCGAGATGCCATCAACGAAACGTGCCAAATTTGGAGGGCGATCCGAGGGGATGAGTTGATACTATCGACACCTATCGATGGTATCGGCGCATCATTGATCCGGGCCCCCACATCCATAAATCAACGACCATCGATACCAGTGGAAGACGGATTGTGCTACCAGTGTCGATACCATCGACACCCCGTCGATGGTATCGACGAGTCAATAGGGGCACCGATATCAGCTATATAAGGAGGGGTTGAGTTCATTTCTTCTTCACACCTTCAGGTCTTCTCTCCTCCTGATTGAGCTAGAGCACTTGTGAGCAATCAAGGGCCTGCACCGAGCAAGCGGACGATTGTCCTTGAGTTCTTCTTCGACAACGGAGAGCTTCTTCTCCGAATCTTCACCGAGCTCTCTTCCTCGCTATGCTTTTCTAATCATCATGGTGAGGAACACCGCTTCGTCATCTTTGAGCACTGTGCCGATGGAGATTGAGACTTCATTCCACCACCGCCAGGCTCAGTCCCTCATCCCCAGCTTGCACATCCATCTGTGGATGTGAAAAAAGTTTACAAGGAGCTTATGAAGAGAACTATCGAGCTGACTCGATATTGCGACCGACGCATGATCTGAGATCTCAGCTTTGAGGATAACTTGATGTATGTCCTCCATGGATAAGAGGGGAGGACGGGTAGGATCGATAATGTGGTCACCCATCATGTAGAGAGACACCCATTTTTCGGTGAATGGCCGACCTACAAAGAACTGGTGATGGAGCTTATGGCGTCGCTAGATATTCGCGTCGTGCCAAACAACCTCAATTCTGCTGACAGGGAATGGATTAAAAGCCGAGTGTCTTTCCAGCTTTTCAACAAAAACTACAATCTGACACTGCAGCAGTTCAATTCAATTTACAACTGGTGGCACTCTCCCAAGTAGCACCGACGACCAGACAACCGGGCTGATTATGATGCCATGTTTACACGGCTGGTGTCAGCCCCTCAAGGCAAGACAATCAGCTATCACAATGCCGCAGTTGCTGATTTCGAGCATCCTTTTGTGCGGGTCCTCCGCCACATGCTTTGTATCACTTTCTTTGCTCGAGGTGAGCTGTCACTGAGCACATTTCAAGAGACTAATCTCTTTTTCCTGTACAATCTGCTGACAAGGGGCAAGCTTAACTGGGGCACATTTTTCTTAATACGCGTGATGGCCGTGAAGACGAGCACCAAACGAGCCCCAATTCATTTTGGGAGACTCATCACTCCTCTAGCCCTCTATCTCAGACTAGATCTTTCTTCAATGCCTCCCCTGGTAAGTAAGAGCTCCATCAGCCTCCATCATCTACATCGGTCTAATTTGTTGATAGTTCGTGATGGCGTGGTCTATGCGCACTGCCACGTCAACAAAGAATATCAGGAGTGTGCGCTCCCCGATCCTGTCTTCAACATTCAGGGGGCCCATCACTTCAGGTGGCCCATTATTTCCATTAACGACTCTAACGATGAAGAAGACGAGGAGGACAATGACAGCGATGATGATGGCGAGCATGAGGAGGAAGAGGAGACTGTTACTCCTCTTTGAATACGAGTGGCACTGAGGAAGTTGCCACACTTCTATTCGGGTGCATCATCATCCTCACAGCCTCCTCCACCACAACCCTCTTAGGAAGGAGAGGATGCCTTTTCGATGCAGGGAATGTATGCCATGCCGCAAGGCATTTAGGAGACGCAGCAACTGCATACCACATCCTTTGCAGATATAAAGGACACGACCAACATGTTGTATGTGAATCAACAGACATTTTTTGAGAATGAACGCCAGTTGTTTGCCAACTAATAGCAGGTCTACGACCGGTTGGGGAGGATCGAGCAACAACAAAATCCGTTCTACGATCATTATTGGAGCCACAACTACTTCAGAGGGTATCTACAACCACCGCCCATGCCGACTTATAATCTGAGCTTTCAGGGGAAATATCCTGAGTGGGACCCCCATACCCAGCAGTACCTGCCATTTCCACTGCCACAACAATAGAAGGGTATCACTGTTCCACCTTCTAAGGTTGTTTTTTACTATGAGGCCATAGTTGAATTCAAGCTTGGGGGGAGATGGAACAATTTCTATCTTAGTCTTTATTTTTATCTTCTTTTGTTTTAGTATTTTCTAGTTTTTATTGTTTATAGCTTTCTAGGATCCACCTCTATCTAGTGTAATCCGTGGATGTCTAATTTTAAATGTGTGTCATCTCTTGTTTTCATATGGGGAAAGTTGAAATTTGAGCATTAATTTAAAAAATTTCAAGTAATTGTAAGCTTGCTTGCTTTGTTTGAAATTGAACACTTAACTTATGAAAACAATTGGGTAGGTCAACTTTAAAACATATGATCATAATTGTACATCCAGATGATTCAAGAAATGTGGACGGTTTTGGATGTTGAGTCTAAACTGACCAAATGGTAATGAGACCTTAATCATAAGTGAGAGAGAGAAACCCATTGATTTAGTGGTATACAAGTCGGTAAGGAGGGACATATAATATATTTCGATGGTTCTGTCAATTAGTCTTGTGATCTATCCACCGCAACGTCATTCACACTCCACCATAAGAACTGGGAGCACATTACTATCTTTCACTCTTTGGCTACATTCCATGTAGGTAGGTCTTGCATTACAGTCATTTTTGCATATTTCTAAAAAAATGAAAAGTAGAGAATAGTTATACATACACATTATCTTTATGTGCAAGTCATAGTAGTGCATAATTGACATTATGTAGTTGCATTTGTATCTTTTGAGCATACAGTACATCATGTGTCTGATGTTTTTCTAAAAATATTAAAGGTGTTGAATTTGTTCCATACCCTCCAAAAAGAATGTGTCAAATGTACAAGTTATGTTAAAGGAAGAATGCCCAACAAATAACTCATTGTCATTTATGAAAATGAGGGCTTAAGAAAAAAATATTTAAAAAAAAAAGAAAAAGAAGAAAAAAGGATTTGAGAAATAATAAAGAAGAAGAGGGAGAAAGGAACATATTCTCACCTGAGAATTAAGAAGAATAAGCACATGGTGTAGTTTTCTTAGATATTCCATCTCACCTTGAGACGGAATGATAGTGCATGCATCATTCCACCAAAAATTTAGCATTAGGATCTTTGCATTTGCATTTTATATCATGATAGGTCATTAATTTGTGTATTGCATGATTGATTGTTATGTGCTTCCATCTCTTCCACAGCAACCTATCCCATCCACCTATTTCTCAAAATGGTAGGACACCCATGATTATCTCCTCATTCTTGTATATCAGGAGATCTGCTTCCATGTAGATGGTAGTTAGGAAATGAGCAACGTAGATAGGAGATCACAAGATGCACCAAGCCTGAACTGGATGATTTTATTATATTAACTGCCTTATTTGATGGTGTTCGCTGATCTTGGGTTGGATATCTCTTATGGACGATCATTGTCACCTTTAGGGTAGTTACCGTTCCGTGGTCAGTGAGGGTCGACATGTGCATGTCAGGTGGGAATCATACAGTGATGTCGTTTATGCTAGTATGTTCTTTAGTTGACCCTCACAATTCTATTCTACAATTTTGTGCTCGAGGACGAGCAAAGATCTAGCTTAGGGGAGTTTGATGCAAGGATTTTGAGTCGCTTTTATAGGCTAGTTTCATATGTGTTTTATGCGATTATTGGTCATTTTCATGGTTAATATTGCATGATTCAGTTCCTTCAGCCTATAATCTCATTATGCATCAAATTTACCTTGTTTTATCTCATTTGGTATGAATGATCATATTTATCAAAGTTATCAAATTTGATTACTATTTATCTTTGATTTTCAGGCAAAATAGATATATACATCTGTCGATACCATCGACGACTGTCGATAGTATTGACAGGGCCACATGGAGGTAGCCGTAAAAGAGCAGAATGAGTCGATGGTAGCGAGATAGCTTCAGCGAGTTAGATTTCTACACGTCGATACTATCGACCAAATAGTCAATACTATCGACTCCATCTTAGCAGAATCAGCTTAAGCGTCGGATTCCACAGAAAGCGACGCCTCAGGTGTCAATACCATCAACCCAAAAGTTGATGGTATCGAGATCATGTCTGAGCAAACCCACAGAAAAGGAAAGGACCTCCAGTTCCAGGGTGGGTCGATACCATCGACCCACATCGATGATATCGATGCCGTCAGATCAGGTTAATCTACAACACGAGTCTAATCATACGGTGGTGATGTTTTGGTGGCCTAAAGTGGTGCTTATACCTAAAAATGGCGGCTCTAAGTCATCTATCACGTCATTAGCCGTTGCACAAGTCTCGAGGAGAAGAGAGGAGGAAGAAGGGAGCCAGAGACACATACCGGTTGTTCCGGAGGCCGTAGAAGGAGTTTTCCACCACCGGAAGGTTGGAGAACGCTCATCCCACGCTGAGGAATGCTCAGATCTTCTCCGTTCAAGGGTTACTTCACATCTATCCACGTTTCTCCATGATTTCTCTTTCCTTCACCATGTTTTCTACTGAGATGAAAATGCGGGGCTAATTCCCTTTGTCTTTAGGACTGGGAGTAGCCCGAGTGATCATTGTATGACAATTTCAACATAGTTTATCATAACTTGTCTCTAAAATTCGTGGTATGTTATCATTTTCTCTATTATATCATTGTACTTGATCACCATAGTGATAATCTGATACCTTTAATTACTTTTGATGATGAATTAATGGTTGAAAAGAAATGATAATCACATTAATCAATAAATTCCTTAGAAAAGGTAATGTACGATTAATGGTGGGAACCTTTAGACCTAAATTTCATGCACCTTATCTAAGGCATAGGTTACTACTAACGTGGAACCAAGTTAAGTTAAGGTAGTGAATTGTATCGTGAAAGCGAGCAATTCTAATTCCAATACACTACCCAAATTAGGAGACATTTCATGGTAATTGTGTAAAACTTAGTGCAATGAGAACGCACGATGAAATTGTAATCCTAAAGATTCCATTGAAATTGATTAAACCAACCATTTAATCGATCGTTCTATTTTCTTTTGTTTTATTTTTCTTTTTCAAAACAATTCTCAAACTTTTAAAACCAGTTTAGCTGATCGTGAGTAGTTAGTAGTAGTCTACCAAGAATTATGTTTCCCTGAGTTCGACTCAGGCCTCACAAGGCCTATATTACATTGATACGTACACTTGCGTTATACACACGGTAAAAATCATGTCAATGTCCCCCTATGTAACTAGGTATAAGTGGGGCTCCTGAGTCTTTTCTCTTCACGGGAAGGGAATGTTGTATGATGGAGCTCACTTGTTCAGTCAATCTCACCCTCTTTGGAATCCTCCCTGTTGACCTTCTTTTCATAGTGCATAGGTTCTTGAGGAACTTGGCATATGATGGGATTTGCTTGATAGCATCCAAAAGTGGAATGTTCACCTTCACTTGGCAAAACACCTCAAGGATATCAACATTGTGCTTTTGACTCCTTTTTACAGTCGTGGGTTCATCTAGTGCTTCAGGAAATGGTGGCTCACTAGCTATCGGCCCACTTGATTCAGCATGATCTTCCTATGGTGTCGCATGAGGTGGAGTACTAGGACTCCCAATATCAACATGGGGTGGCAAATGATCATCTTCGGCAATCTTAATCATGACATCACCACTCGACTACTTTTGCTTGGCTTTGTCACTTTTTCTTTGACTTGTGGGATGCTCAAGTGTTTTTCCACTCCTTAGTGTTGGCTAAATGGACATCATCAAAATCCCTTTGTTTTGAAAATGACAAACATTTCATTCTTGTGGATCTAATGTGTTGTTTGAGTGTTGCAGGAACTAGGTGGATGATACAACTTTGGAAGATCTAAATGCTCACAATGTGTAAATTTCATGATTGTAATCAAATGTAAAACTTGTACAAGTATATAATGTACAAGTACTTAGATATCATGTAAACCAAGCATTTAGATCTTCCCTAGACATTCACAAAACTTAGTTAGGCCATCCCCTATGATAGTGTCACAACTACACACTCATACACACACTTAGTATTCATCTAGAACCACCAAAATAGAGACATTCTCGGTCGAACTATTTGTCGACCGAGACAAGCTCGGTCAAACAACTTTTCGACCGAGAGTCTCCCATGTTATTTCTTCTAATAGGTTCTATAGTCATTAGACACAGCAGACAAGGTAGTTGGGAGTTGGAATCGAACGTTATATACACTTGCTACAGACTATCCCTCGGTCGACAAAAACTTCGACCGACAGACTCTTAGTCGACAAACTCCTCGACCGAGATTGTCTCTATCTGCACTTTTTGGAATTAATAAACTAGCTGTTGCTAAAGCAATTAGTGGATACCTAACGACTAGTTGAGAACTTAGAACCCCCTAGAAACTATCTAGAACATCCTTAAGCATTCATAGGCCATTCCTACAAATAGGACATGCCTTAGGACACCCAAAATACACTTGTGCAACACTTGAGCATATATACTTGCAATTGACAATCTATTCTTGTGAGCAATTGAGCAACTCTAGCATTTGCTAATCCTTTCCATTGCTACAAATTCATGTCCTATAGGCTAGCATCTCCTACCCACTGCACTTCCACTTCCATACACATTGGTTAGGAGATCAAAACACTTGATATAGGAAATTAAGCCTTGTGCTACAATGGTAATTGTAATTTCTATTTTCCCTTCTTGTTCCTTCTTATTGCTTGTACTCTCCTTGCTACTCCTAGGGTTGGAGGCTGCGGATTGGAGAGGGTGCTATCTTCTTAGGTGGAGAAGGAGGACTTTGGACTACTTCTAGAAGGTCTCCACGGGAATCTACTTCAAGGAGGAAGGCTACTTCAAGGGGGAGCTTGAAGTTACTTCCAGTGAATGCTACTTCATAGTTGGTGAGACGACTTCGGGGTGAAGGCTGTGATAACACCAAATTTTGTGACGTTTTTGCCCTTTATTCTGTTATCAAAACTACCATTTTCTACTATTTTCCTCTATTTTATTAGCATTTTCGCAATAATTGGCCAAGCAACGCTCTTATTCCAATTTTTCCTATCTTCTACAGAGTTTTCCTCGTTTTTGTGCAATAAGGCCGATTACGGCCCACAATAAGTCTAAGCCCGTCTCGACCTTCCTGACGCCCGATACAACCCAGCCCGACAGGGGCTGGGCGACACAAGGATGATCGACGGAGAAGGGCACCTTACGAAAGGGACGTGCCGACCAGCACACCTTCTACCCGACAGGGAGCCAAAGCCGCATCGACGACCCAGCTCGTCGAGCGACACGACCACCCACCGGCAGGCGTGCCGCCCGCCACGTGACCAATAGCCAGCACCTCGCGCCGAGATACGCCTGTATCGGCCATCCACATCCATCGACCGGCGTATAAGGGAGCTACGTGGCGCTTCGAGCACCATGTTTTCTCACCAACCAGCTGACTATAAATAACAGCTACAGGAAGCCGAAAAGATAGGTTGGATAGGTCGGGACGGTTGGCTAGTTCACCGTTCGGACAGTTGGGGACTTGAGCTATCTGCGAGAGAAGTGCGAGAGCAACCGTATCGTGCCCCAGTGCTCGTACCGGGTGACACTAGGTGAGCTCTTCCTCATCCCGAGAGGGAGGGGATCGGTTCACCTAGGACTGTACCGGACGACACTGAGGGCCGATATCGGCCGATGTAGATACGCGACACGAGTGCCTGACAGCAATGTCCTTGGCCGACACGATACCAAAACCGATACGCTCTCCCCGTCAGGCGTGCCGCCTGAGAGGGCGTGCCGCCCGACATGAGCGTATCGGCTAGGGTCTTCGAACGATATAGTCGTCCGTCAGGCGTGCCGTTCGAGAGTTCGTGCCGCCCTACACGGCTGTACCGGGATAGGTCCCTGGACGGTATCGGGTTGGGAGTAGTAGTAGTCTGTCGCCCTTCTACATCAAGAAGGCGACATCTATCTTTAATTCTGTTATTTAAATTCTTTACTTCAGCATTATATTAAGACCCTTAATTGCTTATGGAAATAGAAATGCTTAATTGCAATTTGTTTAATGCTTGATGCCTTTTGATTGGGTAACTGCTGTGTTGGATATCTGAACTCTAGCTTGCATGTTTTGGATCGCGTTTCGCTTAGCTACCGAATCGTCTTTCCCGTCGCAACTACTTCGAGAGTTGGGTTGTGGCTCTAGTGTTCGGTCCGATTCTGGAGTACGAGAGTGCCCGGAACGGAGTTGTTTTAGTATCATTCCACTCTAACTTGAGAATAGCAACCTCAAGAGGGGTGTTGAAGCTTGGTTAGAGGCACCCGCTCTGAGAGGAGGGGTGCCGGGTGTTACTGCTACCTCTTGTCTTACTGAAGTCTTATCCCTTGCATTACGCCTTAAACTGCAGTTTATCTTTCTATTTTCTGTTGCATGAAAATTCCTAAAAACTGCTAAATGACAAAATCTAAATCTTTCTTGTAGCTCCAGTTGGGGATAGTTTTCTTTGATTTAATCGTGACATCTTGTTGTTCCCTTAGAGGAATTTTAATATCTCTTTATACCTACCGGAGTATAGAGTGTCGATTCAGAGTCGTCAACACAACCCACCTTGTCCCTGTGTTCGACCCCGTATGACTACTTCGACCCCGTAAACAAAGTTGTGGGGGCCTAGAAGGATTCGGGTTATAAATGCGAAGGCTTGACTACCTCAAATATGCCTCCAATTTTAGGATGCGCAATTTAGGCCAGTCAACTTTCTGGCGCCGTTGCCGGGGACAAGGCAAATGGCACTGTTGACGAATCCGAATCCACTAACTACACTCCCGTGCCTCAAGCTTAGAAATAGGCTTGACATCACTTCTTCTTCTTTTTCTTTTTCTTTTACTTTAAGCATTATTCTTTACCCCAATTATAATTTTCTAAACATTATTTTTATGCAGTTTTTAGGTACTCTGATCTACTGAACACCAAGACTGTCAACCATGCCTCGTTGTGAGCAACCCCTTTCTGAGGGCGAATGTCAGAGCCAAAGCGAGAAATCGACCCGGCCTAATTGGGTTGGTCAGCTTTCCGCCTACATAAAAAGACAGGACACCATCATCAACCAGCTGGTACAGGGGACGCTTACCAGCCCTAGATCTCTGAATTCCATGCAACACCAGACGGCGAGTCTGCAGATGCGCCAATGGGAGGTTGATCAACGGCTGTCTCAGATGGCTGCTCTGATGAAGAACCCTGCAGGAAAAATGCTCCCTCACCCTGAAACTGCAGTAATGGCAGTGCTTAGATCAGGAAAGACGGTAGAGCGCGCTAATGAAGCCCCACCGGAACCTGAGCAAGGGCCCAAGGATGCCGTTCCAGCAGGAGATGGAGGTAGGCCTGCAGAAGCCCAAGAGCCTGCGCCGAGACCGTCCGATGAGCCATCTGGTGGGAGGAATCCCTATGCTCCCAGGGTACCGTTCCCGTACAAGCTGATCAAGGAAAATCTGAAAAAGCGGCACGAAAGGTTCATGGACTCGATCAGGAAGCTGCATCTTGAAGTCCCCTTCCTTGACGCTTTGGAGGAGATGCCCACATACGCCAAGTTTCTCAAAGATCTAATAATGAAGAAAAGAAGGGGAGGAAGGATAGAGACAGTGTACCTGGCCTCTACTTCCTCTGCCTTCATAAAGCCCGGCTTGCCGACTAAGAGAAGGGATCCCGGAGCTTTCACAATCCCATTCGCCATCAGGGACAATGTCGAGCGGAAAGGTCTAGCGGACTTGGGGGCAAGCATCAGCCTCACACCCTTAAGTTTCGCGCAAAGGATTGGTTTGACCGACATAGTTCGAACCAATATGCGGATTGAACTGGCGGATCACTCCTTCAAAAGACCTGTTGGCATTATCGAAGATGTGCCGATTAGGGTCGGGGATTTCTTTATTCCTTGTGACATCGTCGTCATCGACACAGCTGAAGATCCTAGATGTCCGATCATCTTCGGACGCCCTTTCTTGGCAACAGGGAGGGCGCTGATTGGCGTCTCTGAAGGGATAATCACCTTGAGGGTTGGAAACAGCCACATGGACTTCAAGATGAAGGAAATCATGAGAGGTCCATCCCTGTCTGAATCGGCCTGTTTTGCGGATAGCTACAATAAATTCTGCGAGGAAATAGAGGAGGATATCCGGACAGTGGATCCCCTCGCGAGAGCAATAAGCTGTCAGGATCTCGACTTTGAAAATCCCGAGGTCGTGAAGCATCTCGACATTTTCAACCTTTCTGACAAAGACTTGCAAGAAGAAGAGGAGGAGGTGAACTCTTCGAAGTATATGCCTCCCTTGAAGGAGAACCTCAGGAGGAGACACCCAGAGCAAAGCCGGATTTAAAAGCGTTACCTGAGGGACTGAAGTACGAATTTTTAGATGAAGAACAGAGGAACCCAGTCATCGTAAACGCCGATCTTTCAAGCAATCAGCTGGACCGGCTCCTTGAGGAGTTAAGACTCCACAGGGGGGCTATAGGATATTCCGTAGATGATATCAAAGGCCTTAGCCCCGCCCTTTGCATGCATCGCATCAACTTGGATGAGTCTGCCAAGCCTCTGGCCCAACCCCAGAGGAAGCTGAATCAGATGCTCAAGGAGGTCGTCAAGAAAGAGGTAATAAAGCTTAGGGACGCGGGGATCATTTACCCAATTAGCGACAACAACTAGGTAAGCCCGATCCACGTAGTACCCAAGAAAGGCGGAATGACTGTGGTTAAGGGTGAGAAGGGTGACGAGGTGGCGGTAAGGACCGTCACCGGTTGGCGAATGTGCATTGATTACCGAAAGCTAAATCAAGCTACAAAAAGGATCATTTTCCGCTACCTTTTATTGACCAAGTTCTTGAAAGATTAGCGCATCACGATTATTTTTGTTTTCTTGATGGCTTTTCAGGATTTTACCAGGTACCCATTTTACCCGACGACCAGGAGAAAACGACGTTCACCTGCCTTTACGGCACTTATGCCTTTAGAAGGATGCCTTTCGGACTCTGCAACGCCCCCGCCACCTTTCAAAGATGCATGATATCAATGTTCTCAGATTTTCTAGAAGACATCGTGGAAGTTTTCATGGACGACTTCTCCGTCTATGGAAAGGACTTCGATAGCTGTCTGAAGAATCTGTCGTTAGTACTTCAAAGGTGTGAGAAAAACAGCCTGGTCCTGAACTGGGAAAAATGTCATTTCATGGTGCGAGAAGGCATCGTTCTAGGGCATAAGATCTCAAGGTGTGGGATCGAGGTGGATACCAGCAAAATCAAAGCTATATCTAAGCTTCCCCCACCAAATTCCGTCACGGGGAAGCTCCAACCATTCCTGGGAATGCAAGCAAGAAGCTGGCATGAACTCCAGTTCTGCCACCGCAGCCCGCAGCAAATTCAGCTATCCAACGACTGCGACATCTTCGTCCTGGAATGGATGGCAAACGAGGCAACGCCTGATCAGCTCCTCCACATCGACTATCACAGCAAAAGAGGAGAATATGTGTGGGAGCTCTTATCTAGCCCAGGCGCGCTAATCATCTAACCCTCACTGATTAACATTTCCTTACCTCATCTACTTCACAACTCTGGGACAGAGTGTGGAGTAAGTTTGGGGGGGGGGTACCATGTATCAGTGAGGGAGGTACAAAACTTTTCTCCTTTGATCCCCCTCGTCGTATCCAATTCAATTAGTGTACATATAATTTTTTTTAGTGTACATATAGCATATAACCTTTTTAGTGTACATATAACTTCTTACACAACCTTTTTCCTTTTTGCTAAAAGTCTTGAAAACTTTGAAAATCTTTGCTTATAATCCCCTATGCATATGTACAAAGTTGCTATAATAATAAAAACCTGTTGTGACTTCTTGCAAAGTTTACTTTCTGTATATTTAATGAGTTACAAGTTCTGTCATATCTTTCTGATAATGTTGTCTCAAACAAACAAAAGATTGTGCCTTGCCATCCAAAAAAAAATTTTTCGAAAAATAATAATCTCGCAAACAGCTAAGAGACGAGTATGGAGAAGGAAAAAGCTGCCCAAACAACAGATATCTCTTTTGTTTTCCCTTACCCAGCAAAAATCCCAAAAAGAGAAAGAAGCCTTATGAGCGTGAATAAAAGCATGAGAGTTGTGCCCAATAAAAGAAAAGAAAAAAATATACACACACTTATTTTCCAAAAGTACCCATCTTTAGGCATGGTAGATCCGGGGCAGTGGTACGTAGGATGTGAAATCACTGCTCTAAAGCCAACTGGCTTGGACTGCAGGGACCACTTGCCCGTTAACGGACCCTTACCTGGATGGACTGATGGGAAACAAGAAGAAAATCCCAAAAAGCCTTAGCCTACCCTATACACAACTTTCTGCCCCTAAAATAAAGCTGTTTGGTGTGGAAGCTAACTTCGGAATCATACACCAAAGTCTCGCTGAAGCTGTGGAGAAGAAAAATTTTACTTAAATAATAAGGCAAGTAGGGCAAGGTCTTTTGTTCGCATTAAGACATCATTACCTCCAAGACATCGCAAATCTTGTGCTACCCTTTAGCCTTCAAGTTTTACTGTGCAAGAAGAAGCAACACAAAGTCTAGTTTAAATATTGATTGAGGACAATCAAAAAGCTAAGTTTGGGGGAGTTGATAACACCAAATTTTGTGACGTTTTTGCCCTTTATTCTGTTATCAAAACTACCCTTTTCTGCTATTTTCCTCTATTTTATTAGCATTTTCGCAATAATTGGCCAAGCAACGCTCTTATTCCAATTTTTCCTATCTTCTACAGAGTTTTCCTCATTTTTGTGCAATAAGGCCGATTACGGCCCACAATAAGTCTAAGCCCGTCTCGACCTTCCTGACGCCCGATACAACCCAGCCCGACAGGGGCTGGGCGACACAAGAATGATCGACGGAGAAGGGCACCTTGCGAAAGGGACGTGCCGGCCGACACACCTTCTACCCGACAGGGAGCCAAAGCCACATCGATGACCCAGCTCGTCGAGCGACACGACCACCCACCGGCAGGCGTGCCGCCCGCCACGTGACCAATAGCCAGCACCTCGCGCCAAGATACGCCTGTATCGGCCATCCACATCCATCGACCGGCGTATAAGGGAGCTACATGGCGCTTCGAGCACCATGTTTTCTCACCAACCAGCTGACTATAAATAACAGCTACAGGAAGCTGAAAAGACAGGTTGGATAGGTCAGGACGGCTGGCCAGTTCACCGTTCGGACAGTTGGGGACTTGAGCTATCTGCGAGAGAAGTGCGAGAGCAACCGTATCGTGCCCCAGTGCTCGTACCGGGTGACACTAGGTGAGCTCTTCCTCATCCCGAGAGGGAGGGGATCGGTTCACCTAGGACTGTACCGGACGACACTGAGGGCCGATATCGGCCGATGTAGATACGCGACACGAGTGCCTGACAGCAATGCCCGATAGTAGTATATGTAAATCCTTGGCCGACACGATACCGAAACCGATACGCTCTCCCCGTCAGGCGTGCCGCCTGAGAGGGCGTGCCGCCCAACATGAGCGTATCGGCCAGGGTCTTCGAACGATATAGTCGTCCGTCAGGCGTGCCGTTCGAGAGTTCGTGCCGCCCGACACGGCTGTACCGGGATAGGTCCCTGGACGGTATCGGGCTGGGAGTAGTAGTAGTCTGTCGCCCTTCTACATCAAGAAGGCGACATCTATCTTTAATTCTGTTATTTAAATTCTTTACTTCAGCATTGTATTAAGACCCTTAATTGCTTATGGAAATAGAAATGCTTAATTGCAATTTGTTTAATGCTTGATGTCTTATGATTGGGTAACTGCTGTGTTGGATATCTGAACTCTAGCTTGCATGTTTTGGATCGCGTTTCGCTACCGAATTGTCTTTCCCGTCGCAACTACTTCGAGAGTTGGGTTGTGGCTCTAGTGTTCGGTCCGATTCTGGAGTACGAGAGTGCCCAGAACAGAGTTGTTTTAGTATCATTCCACTCTTACTTGAGAACAACAACCTCGAGAGGGGTGTTGAAGCTTGGTTAGAGGCACCCGCTCTGAGAGGAGGGGTGCCGGGTGTTACTGCTACCGCTTGTCTTACTGAAGTCTTATCCCTTGCATTACGCCTTAAACTGCAGTTTATCTTTCTATTTTCTGTTGCATGAAAATTCCTAAAAACTGCTAAATGAAAAAATCTAAATCTTTCTTGTAGCTCCAGTTGGGGATAGTTTTCTTTGATTTAATCGTGACATCTTGTTGTTCCCTTAGAGGAATTTTAATATCTCTTTATACCTACCGGAGTATAGAGTGTCGATTCAGAGTCGTCAACACAACCCACCTTGTCCCTGTGTTCGACCCCGTATGACTACTTCGACCCCGTAAACAAAGTTGCGGGGGCCTAGAAGGATTCGGGTTATAAATGCGAAGGCTCGACTACTTCAAACACGCCTCCAATTTTAGGACGCGCGATTTAGGCCGGTAAGGCTGTCCAAAGGGTGAGGAAAGTATTTGTAATTTTGTGTAACATCCTAAAAAGGTAATAAAGTTCAAGTACTTTCAAATCCCAATTGGAAACAATTGGGTAGTGGACTGACTCCCTTAGTTTTTGCTAAGGGTGGAACCACTCTAAACACCTTGCCTCTTTCTTCTTTTCTCAATTGTTTTTGCTTGAGTTGAATTATTGTTAAAATAAATATAAAACCCTATTCACCCCCCTCTATTGGTTTTTCATTTGGTATCATAGCATGCTTCAAGGAGCTATAATCGAGTCTTGAAGAATGGAGGGTGGTGGTGTCTCCCACCGCAAGCAAATGAGAAGCTTGGACCAATCTTCAACAAGCTGTAATTGGTGCTTAGGAACAAGACACACAACTCCTAGCTGTCCGTGGAGGTTAAAGAAGGAAGAAGTGCATAAAGAATGCCTTATTGCTACAACAAGTGAAGAAGAAGAAGAGGTAAGCCTTTTTTATTTATCTAAAGAAGAGTTAATTGCTAGCCTTCAAGAAACACATGATAAGTATATTGAGTGCAAGAAGAAATTAAAGAAATCAAATAAAGAAAATGATGAGTTACATGCTAAACTTCTTACTCTCACATCTGAAAATGAAGATCTTAAGGAGACATTAAACTTAACTATTAAAGACCATGATACTAAGCTAAAATCAATAGAGGCAAATTGCAATCTTCTCTCTCTAGAAAAGATAAACTTGCAAGCCCAAATTAATGATCTTCAAAAACAATCAATTTTATGTACTCATCTAGATTATGATGTTATTGTTATCATCTAATCTAGATCAAGCAAAGTTTGATATCAAAAAGAGAATGGATGAGATTGCTAAGTTACAACAAGAAGTTAGTAGCTTAAGAAACAATGATATTCTTGATAAGATTTTAAATGATTCTCATTGTCAAATTGGAAGGAGAGGACTAGGTTACAAGCCTAAAGGAAAATCCTATCAAAAACCTAGTGGGGGAAGGACACAAGTGCCAAAGACTCAATCTATGTATGCACCTAAAGGCAAGTATACATATGTACCCAAGAACAAACTAGATCAAACTCATAAAAAGAGAAATGAGATTGATTCTATATGTTGTCATTATTGTTTGCATCTTGGACATTATTCCTTTTCATGTCCTTACAAGAAAAAGGATGTTGAGTTGGTACGGGTTCCAAAACTAGAAAACTAAATAAATTAAAATAAGTTGAGATATGGCTAAAGACTCTAAATTGTATATCTTTATGTCTATCTCAACTTAACATAATGAGATAACAAATTGATTCAAGCAATTAAAATTTCTAACTTGAAATACACATTTTTAAATAAACCTAGAGATTTGAATATGATCGATTGAGATTTTACTTAGATGTTACTTTGATACTTAAATGTTTTATCTCAACTAAACTGAGTTTTAAATTGCATAATTGAATTGGAAGTGATCTATGTTTTACTTGGAAATAAATACTAAAAACAGTACAGAAACAATCTTGGTCGACAAAATCTTCGACCGAGACAATGTCGGTTGAGCAATTGGTCGACCGATAGGATTTCTGCCTTAAATCTGTAATTTTTCTAGAGAAACAGTAACATTCTCAGTTGAGAAAGTTGTCGACCAAGACAATGTCGGTCGAGAAATTTGTCGACCGAGGGATACTCTGACATAATTATTCAGTAAAAACAAACATACTTCAATTATAATTAACTTAAGTATGTAATGGACTTTATATACTGCATATTTGAATTATCATAATTAAAAGGACGAACATATGAGTATAAAAACTTTATACCTTTCATAATTACATTGTATCTAAGAAGAAAATATTGATTTTACTGAAATTATGGATATGCATCTATTGTCCTATCATGATCATTGTGTTTCATCTTTTACTTGGTTTGTCTAAAATAATCTTTGATCTGTACACACAAACCATGAATGGACATTGTTTTCAAAATGATCATAGTGATTTAGCTCTTTACATATGAAGATGATGTTATCATTGAAAATGTCATGTTGCATAAAAGTAAAACTCAATGGCACAAATGCATCTTGACATATTAAGTAAATAATTATCTTGTTCTATGAAAAAAAGATATTATATTTGTGATGTATGATTGGAAGTATATACTCTTACTGCAATTGGACATGCTTCAATACAAATATAGCATAGATTTCAAGTTCATTTTTAATTTCTATGATCTTATACATGGTTTTCCTAAAAATATTTCTTGGCCAAACTAAAAATTATGAACCATGTTGTCTTGAGAAAACTTCATATATTTCTTGCATTAGTGGAATAAGAGGTTTTTCTTAGAATAAAATTATTTCAATATTCTAAGTAATCAAGAGCAAGGCACCATTTCAAAATCAAATATTGCTTGCATGAATTAAGTTTTAAACAAACTTTGATCCTAAGCCATAATCTTTCAAATTGATATAAATTCTTTCAAATTGGTATCCACCTGTTACATAAAGGCTTTATATTCAATCAAGTGGATTATTGTGAATGCTTAAATTGGAAATCTACAAAAATTGCCTCTCGGTCGAATCAAAATTGACCAAGGGGTGCCAAGGTTGAAGTCAATGTCGATCTAAAATAAGCTTGACAAAATGCTTAATTGAAAATCATTTCTTTGCACTCAACATTAGTATAAACTTGCTCATCATTGATTGACATATCTTTCTTGATTCTAATGTGTTCTTAAAAGATCTCATATCATTTTCAGGATTAACATTCCTCATAAATGAATGAGAAATATATAAAGTCAATCATTGAATAAATTCTATTATTTCTAATGGTTAATACTATAGTATGAATGAAATTACATGTTACTCCCCAAAATATACTCCCCTAAACATGGAAATTATATTTTGAAAATACTCTTAAAATAATGTGCTCCACACTCTTAAAATTTTACAGTCTCTCACTTGCATTCATAACTGTTATTAAAAACTAGCTCAAAATTTCATTCACAATGTTCAATCACAAAAATCTCGTCGGTCTACAAAAATCTCGACCGAGACAAACTCGGTCGACGAGTTTGTCGATCAAAGATATCTTAGTTGGTCACCTTTCTTGACCGACACTCGCCAAGTAAATGTTGCACATTCGAACCCAGACATAGCCCATTCGACAAAATGTTCGACCGAGTCTATCTCGGTCGACAAAATTATTGACCAAGACCAACTTGGTGAACCCCCAATTCGCATAAATTAAAAGGCAATCTTCCGATTAAAATAATAATAATAAAAAAAGTCGCAACGGCTATTTTTCAATCGACCGTTGGATGACCAAGAGGAGCGTCTGCAAAATCGACCATTGCGGTCCTCGGTCGACAAATTGTCGACCGAGCAGGGTCCTGTTTTGCTAAAAATAGACCCCAGAATGGCCCCATTCTTCACCAATTCACATTCTAACTTCTCTAGCTCTTCTCTAGTGCCTTCTTGTGCAAATTTTTAGCTCTTCTCCACCCCAATCTTGTCTTGCTTCTTCTCCACTTCAAATCATCAAGATGGCTTCCTCATCATCATGTGGAAAGAAGCAGGTTGCAGCTAGGAAGGGAAGGACGATCTTCCCAATCCTGGCGATCATCAACGACATTCCATTCAATGACGTAACTGTCGGAGATCGCTACCTCAGGCTATCCTCAAAGACTCCTCTTCCTCGAAGGTTGGTGGATGTCATGGACTTCATCAACATTGTTGATCTTGAAGAACTCTTTGAGGTGCATCATCTTTCTGAATTCCTAAATCCATCCTTCCGTTCCTACTCCTCCCACGCCATCAATGAATTCTATGCCAATCTAGCCACACATCCTAACCATGATCATTCTTTCTCTTCTATAGTTAGTGGGTATGGATTTCACTTTTTTGAGGAGGATGTTCTTACTATGCTCAACATTAATGTAGACGAATATAAGGGGTTTATTGATCTCACCACTGGTAATCCTCTAAATAAGCTATCCCAAGATGACACCACCACTAGTTTGAGTGATATCAAGAGAGCCATTTTTCTATCCAATACAACTTGCCATGAAGAAAGGGGTACCTATTATGCCATCAATTTAAAACCTGAAGCTAGGATAGTCAATCTAATTGTTGCCACAAATATCTATCCTAGAGCAAACAAATCCGAAGTACCCACCTTTCACGTGTATCTTATTTATGCCATCCTAAATAGCATACCCATAAATTTTATTCATCTTATTCTTAAGAACATGGTTGAGTTTTCTGGAAATCCACCCTATGCTGATTTTGTTTGCCAAATTATGCAACATCGTCTTAAGAAAAGCATTGAGGACCTAGGTTTCAAATATGATAGGAAACCCCAAAAGATCACTAGAAATACAGTAGAGAAGATGGGGATTGATTTTGGACACAAGAGGGCTAGGACTGAAGGGGAGCCATCCACCCAAGATACACCTCCACCACCTCCTCCTTCTAGCCTACCTTATGATCCTATCACAAATACATTAACATACATTGCCGGTTCTCAATATCATTTAAGTAGGAAATTAGACTACAATCATCATGCCATGTCTTACTTGAATCAAAGGATGCAAGCTCTTGCTCCTGATACACCTGATGCATATCCTTATTCACTTAATCCCGGCATGCTCTACCCTTACAACCCATCCTACAACTACACTCAAATACCATCACCACCATCTCATGACCTCAGCCACACTCAATTTCCCCCAATCCAACTCCAAGACATTGCCGACCACTTTCGATTCGATTGTGTTCCCACCTTCTTGGAGGCTTATGCCTTAACCAAGACAGGTGCCTTGGAGTGGCAGCCGTTGGTCAAATACTATGGAGTTGAGCCCTTTCTTGGGAAAGACTCGAAAATTGATGTAATTCTTTAGTCTTTTCAGTGAGATCATGAAATTTATGGCTATCTTTGTAATGTTTGTAATGGCTATTTTTTGTTATAAGCTAGTATGTCATGATTTATGGGTCATCTTGTGAGTTGTATGAGCACTGAGTTATTATGAATAAAAGTGTTTCCTATGGCTTCAATTGGATATATCCTTGTTAAATAAGAATATTATAGGGGAGCATAACAATCAGGGGGAGTAATATATGCCATGAACCTAAAAGGATCTCATATAATTTCAAGGCTTAACACCCTTTTGCAATTGATTGAGAAATAAATTGTGGCTAAATTTGACAACACATGATTTGCATTCATATTAAATCCCTTGCTTTTAAAACTGAATATCTTATTAATGGGGAGCATAGCAATAAAATTAAGAGGGAATGGTAAAATTCATACTTAATGATTATCTTGGCTATCTTTTTGAAATGACAAAGGGGGAGAAATAATATAAATCTTAAATACTCAATCAATGAGTTTCATAATCTCTTAGCTTTACATTGAAAGTTGCTATATTCCCTAAGAGTTGGACTTTATGTTCCACACTTCTTTGAGAATAATAAGCACACATTCCATAAACAAGAGAAGGAATACACAAGGTAAATCTCAGGTATGAAACTCAACTCATTGTAAAAAGATTATTTGATTCATATTTAGAAATGTTTGTCATCTTCAAAAAGGGGGAGATTGTTGGCTAAATGGACATAATCAAAATCCCTTTGTTTTGAAAATGACAAACATTTCATTCTTGTGGATCTAACGTGCTATTTGAGTGTTGCAGGAACTAGGTGGATGACACAAATTTGGAAGATCTAAATGCTCACAATGTGTAAATTTCATGATTGTAATCAAATGTAAAACTTGTACAAGTATATAATGTACAAGTACTTAGATATCATGTAAATGAAGCGTTTAGATCTTCCCTAGACATTCACAACACTTAGTTAGGTCATACCCTATGATAGTGTCACAAATGCACACTCATACACACACTTAGTATTCATCTAGAACCACCAAAATAGAGACATTCTCGGTCGAACTATTTGTCGACCGAGACAAGCTCGGTCGAACAACTTCTCGACCGAGAGTCTCCCGGGTTATTTCTTCTTATAGGTTCTATAGTCGTTAGACACAACAGATAAGGTAGTTGGGAGTTGGAATCGAACATTATATACACTTGCTCCAGACCGTCCCTCGGTCGACAAAAACTTCGACCGACAGACTCTCAGTCGACAAACTCCTCGACCAAGATTGTCTCTGTCTGCACTTTTCAGAATTAATAAACTAGCTATTGCTAAAGCAATTAGTGGATACCTAACGGCTAGTTGAGCACTTAGAACCCCCTAGAAAGTGTCTAGAACGTCCTTAAGCATTCATAGGACATTCCTATAAATAGGACATGCTGTGGGACACCCAAAATACACTTGTGCAACACTTGAGCATACATACTTGCAATTGGCAATCTATTCTTGTGAGCAATTGAGCAACTCTAGCATTTGCTAATCCTTTCCATTGCTACAAATTTGTGTCCTACAGGCTAGCATCTCCTACCCACTGCACTTCCACTTCCATACACATTGGTTAGGAGATCAAAAAGCTTGATATAGGAAATCAATCCTTGTGCTACAACGGTAATTGTAATTTCTATTTTCCCTTCTTGTTCCTTCTTATTGCTTGTACTCTCCTTGCTACTCCTAGGGTTGGAGGCTGCGGATTGGAGAGGGTGCTATCTTCTCAGGTGGAGAAGGATCTTCTTGGTGGAGAAGGAGGACTTTGGACTACTTCTAGAAGGTCTCAACGGGAAGCTACTTCAAGGAGGAAGGCTACTTCAAGGGGGAGCTTGAAGTTACTTCAAGTGAAGGCTGCTTCATAGTTGGTGAGATGACTTTGGGGTGAAGGCTGTCCAAAGGGCGAGGAAAGTATTTGCATTTTTTTGTAACATCCTAAAAAGGTAATAAAATTCAAGTACTTTCAAATCCCAATTGGAAACAATTGGGTAGTGGACTGACTCCCTTAGTTTTTGCTAAGGGTGGAACCACTCTAAACACCTTACGTCTTTCTTCTTTTCTCAATTGTGGTTGCTTGAGTTGAATTATTGTTAAAATAAATATAAAACCCTATTCACCCCCCTCTAGTGGTTTTTCACTTAGAATTGTCACAACACCACCTTGCTCATGATGGGGAGGGGGAGCATATTGTGGCTGTGGAGGAGGTGGGGGTGACACTTGTGGTTGAAATTGAGGTGGAGAAGAGAATTAAGGGGGAGGAGAGAATTGGGGTTGGAAGGTGAAGTTTTGGGAAATCTGAGGTGGTGAACGTGGTGGGGGAGTGTAAGGTTTAGGATAGCCTTAAAAATGGTATATGGGCTGCACTTGCATGGGAGGTGGATTGTAGAAAATTTGAGAAGAGGGCATGGGCCCACTTGCTTCATTGTAACTCAAGATGGGTTTTGAAAACAATTTTTCTTCTTGGAGAGCAATTATGGAAGATAGATGCTTTATATTTTCTTCAAGCCTTGCAACATCTTTTTGGACATCATCAAAGATCTTCAATCTAGAGATAACCTCTTCCTCAAACCTTGAGTTGTAGCTTGGACTTTGCGGTTCCGAGTAGCTATAGGAGTAAGGTGTCTTCACTTCTCCCTCAAAAGAACTAATGTAGTTGACCGGATGGCAAGGACCATTTCCTCCTTGACTTTTCATGAGTTTCATCATTTCTCCCATAGCCTTCATCACTTGTGCATCGGGATCATTAGAAATAGAAGGCTCACTAAAGACCCGACCCCCATCACAAACCATGCTAGAAGCTTGGTTCCTTGAATTTTTCGCCAATTGCTCAAACAATGGTCATGACTCCTCTGGTGGCTTTGTCATGAAAGCACCTCCACAAGAAGAATCCATTGTAGCTTGATCCCTTGACGACAAACCGGAGTAGAATGCTTGTACAAACTGCCACAAATGTATCTCATGATGCATGCACTCTCTCAACATCTTTTGCAACCTATCCCAAGCATCATGGAATTTTTCATTACCCACTTGGCTGAAATTCACTATACACTGTCGCATTTGTGTCATCTTTGCAATAGAGTAGAACTTCCTCAAGAATGCCGTCTTCATATCACCCCCAACTCATGATGTCTCTCCTTGAATCATACCATTCCTTGGCCCTATCCTTGAGTGAAAAGGGGAACAGTGTGAGCCGAATTGAGTCATCACTTGCCATCGACGTTCTGAAGGTGGCACACATCTCGAGGAAGGCATCCACATTCTTGTAGGGGTTCTCACTTTCTAAGCCATAGAAGGTGGGAAGGAGCCGAAGAAGACATGGAGGAATAGAAAATTGCTCCCCTTGCATTTGGGTGACTCTAGATGCAATAGGTGACTGATAGTTGCTCGGCTTGAAGTAATCTTGCAAGGACTTGTGAGGTGAATTTTGGCCTTCCATCTTATTTCCCCTCGAATGGCTTGTCACATGCACAAAGTACAACCAAACAAAAGAAAGCAAGTTAGCAAACCAATATACACAAAGAATGCAAAGAATAATGAATAAAGAATATCAATGATGAGGGCAGTAGGAAAAGTCAAAGAAAAACTAACTAGCTAGGTTGAGCCACATGGAGATGTACATGGATGGCCATGACCGTGGGGGGTCACCACAACCTATGTCCACAGGCATATTGCTCACCACGGTTGTTTTGGCCCTATTCATCAAATTCTGGGGTTACAACGATTTTTGTGATTGGGGAATGTCCACCACGACCGTTGTGAAGTACCATGGCTGTTTTGGTGTCCCTTCCATGCACTTGAGCATTTAACTTGATCATCCATGGAGGCTATTGCTTCAAAACATTCTTTGGCCACTTGGGGTAGGTTGGGAGTGGTTTTGGCCTCATTTTGGGCTCCTCCAAGCATGAGGAAACCCTAGATTGGACCATCTTCTTTCCATGCCATCAAGTAGGGGACAAAGTACCTATAAAACATGCAAAAAGCATCCATAAGTGCATTTCATAGAAATTAGCATATTGGGGGAAATAAAATGTAATCTAACAAGTATAGATGTGATTGAAATGCAATATGACACAAGATGAAGCCCTAAAATAGGGCTGCATCAACAATTGAATTTAAAGTAGAATAGTAATGGGATATCCATGAACTAATCATTTACAATTATATTTATGGCAGGATACTCTAGGTATCTACAAAGAGTAATTCAATATTTGAACATAGTTTATTAGTCACAATAGGAAGTAGCAGTTCAGAAACATATAAATAATAAATGTATAACTTCACAAACACTATTAATCTCTCATTCATCTTATCATGCCCTAAACCCACATGAAGTATACCACGAAATGTGAAAGCATCACATCAAGCTATGAGCTCACTGTACAAGGCTTAGAAGCATGAGTGAGTTCGTAAGTCTGACTCTCTAGTAAGACTCTGTCTGTAGTGGGCCTCACCACGTATGGATCTTGATGGCTAATGGGAGTAGCTAAATATCTTGACTCCTCCTCTCAACCTGGGTACTCAAACGGGTAGTCAAAGTCCTCACGTTGTTGTACACCAATGAACCTATTGATGATGTCCATTGATCAAGACAACTCTGCATCAGTGAACGTACTGAAGATGTTCATTGACTATAAAACTCAAGTACCACTAGCATCCCCATTTGGTTTTCAATACCAATCATTTAAGGAGTCCACCCTCATTATCCTAGATCCCCACACCCCACTGGTGTGCTCTGACTGACCTAGACCTAGAAAAACTACCTCCAATTGAGAAGCACATTTCCTCTCCAAAACACATTCATCATGTGAAGGATGCTATAGTGTCTAGGGCATCTAATTGTATAATTCACTCTTTAAGTTCATGGTTCAATCATTAGATCAAGATTTCTTAGCTTGGCTTTGTAAATAGTTCATTTCATAGATCATCTATAATATGCACCACAAACTAAACTATTGAGCGACACCATATCTCGTACTGAGAATCATTGATATGAAAATACTTAATTCCCTAAATGCCCTATCTTTAAGGTTCCATTTGCCTCATTCACATATCACATGAAGGATTTAATGCATCATAACTTTTTCCCTCATAAAAGACTGCTTTGAACAATTCACATACAACCATTCATATATTGAAACCTTGGAATGAACTAAACTACAATATCCATGCCGTCAATTAATATTTCATGTGTCAAAAATACCTTGAATAAATAAATCCATCATATTAAACTATATCACTTATGTTGGATTTCATGATGTCTATTCACAAATTTATGACTTTCCACTCATATAGGGTTTCACCTTCTTAACTAGAATATCAAGAAAATACTTATTATTAAATGAACTCCAAGATAAAATATGATATATATGTAGTAAAAATTCAAATAAAACAATCCATTATAATAAGGAGATTCAAATATGCAAGTTCTTCTTTTAGTTTTTCAACAATTCTAGACATAGGAAAAAACCTTATATCTCGATATATTCTTATAAATTATGTAATAACTTTAGGAATTCTATTTTAGATGACTCACATCCATTAATATGATTTTATCATCTAAAATTCATCACAACATAACAAATCCATTTCTAGATCATTTTTCATAAGCTTGAATTGAAAGGCAGATTTAGGGTTTGTAGTCGCATATCATAGTGGATTGAATCTAATTTCATACAATATACTATTTAAAGGAAGTACCCACTCACCTAAGGTGTGAAAACACCTTAAAGATGTAGTCCAATATCTAAAATTCTAGAATCCATGCCAAACTCTTAGAAATCCATCACTTTCTTCTTCCTTCCAACTCAGAAGCGCTAGGAATGAAGAATTATGGAGAAAGAGTGGGAAAAGAAAGAGATTTGATAGAATTTTAAATCAAATCAGAGGAGGGATGGAATCGTGACACATGTGATAAGAATCACAAAGAAAAGATATCTAGAGATGACAAACTTACTTGATTTCATCAACTGTATAAAGAGAAAACCCTAGATCACCATTTTCACCACTTTCTCCATCCTAACCTAACTCTCCATATCCCTCTAGGATTTAGTTTATACGGAATGAATCATGATATATGGGATCTCCTAGTGTGTTAGGTTAATCATATAGAGCAATTAAGGTGCTTGGGTCGAATGCAAATTGACCCTTCCTTACACTTTATTTTATTTCGGCAATTTTTTGTCATAAAAATGTTGATGTAAATTTTAACTAAATAGGTTAAAGATCCTCCAAAAATTATGAAAAAATATCATATTGTCTAGAATTTAGTTTCAAAGTTCCAATAAAATTTTGGATTATTCATAATTACTAATAAACTTAGTAAAAATAAAAAACTATAATGTTGTATAACAGTCAGAATGCCTAGTCAACCGAGTTTGTCTTGAAGAAACTTGGCTGGACAACATGTCCATCACACTTCCAAAAATTCTGATATTTTTCATTAAAACGCATGATTGAGTTATCCATATCATATCCAAAATTTAAGTAAATCCAAGTTACATAAAAATATGAGAAATTGTTAACCATATGTTATACCTATCGAAATTTGTATTTATATCTATCAAAACCCTAATTTTGGCAGTTGGGGTTTACAATTCTCAAACCCTAATCCTTCAGATTAAATCATGATTAGAGCTCCTTATTAGGATGAAACATCACAATTTATATACTACCATCATTAATTAGGTTTAAGCAATGATCAATCTAATTAAGCATGCAATAATCTAGGTAAACCCTAGTTTACCAATTAAGCTAAGACGCGGTCATATCAAATACAATGCCTAACTGTCAAAGAACTTCAATAAAGAAGATCCCATAATATTGGGCTCTTCTTGTAAAGATTTGTCACTTCCTGTGAGAATAGTACATTGTGATCTCTTACCAAATGCACTGACAAAATATATTACTCTTTCATAAACAACTTCCCCTAGTATAAGTTTAGGGGTCACTCCGTTCCTCATTTATCCATTAAATGCTTTGTGCAACCTTCAATAAGGATGCACTTTTAGAAAAAACCTTCAATGACCAAAATATATAGTCTTTCCTCCATATTTAGATTGTATCAAATTAGTGTTCTCCTCACATATAGTGCATGCTTTGGATTCTTTTACGTTGTATCTAGACAAATTCCCATATGCTGGAAAGCCATTAATAGTGCAAAACAACATAGCTCTCAAACAAAATGTTTCTCTATGTGAAGCTTCATAGGTCATCTCACCTTCTCCCCATAGTTTCTTTAAGTCATCAATCATAGGTTTAAGAAAAACATCAACATAATTTCCAACTTATTTAGGGCATGATATCAATAAGGATAACATGAGATACTTATTTTTCATATGTAACAGAGGAGGAAAATTGTATATTAATCATAAAAAGCCAAGTGATATGTTGGCTTCTTAATATATGTATGGATTCATCCCATCAGTACAAAGCCCAAGTCTTAGATTCATAACTTCTTCACCAAATTTAGTGTATAATAAATCAACTTCCTTCCATTGTGGGGAATCAAACACATGTTATAGAATCCCATCATTGTTTTTTCCCCTCTGCATGCCAACATAAATTTTGCATATCTGCAGTATTGACAAACAAGTATTGAAACCATGGTACAATAGGTAGATACCACATAACCTTGACAGGAGAGCCAATTTTAGGATTACCCATAGTCATCATTTTGTACCTTGACACTCCATATTTTGGACAATCTTTCAAATCGATATAGTCGTTTTAAAATAACACATAGTCATTCAGGCATGCATGTATCTTCTAGGCCAACATTCCCATTGGGCACAATATCTTTCTTTAACTATATCTTGAGATTGGAAGCTCATTGCCTCCAGGAAGAATTTCTTTCAACAAAGACAATAGATACATGAAGCTTTTATCGCTCTATCTATTGTTAGCCTTCAGAGTATACAATCTCAACACAACACTCTACTTCTTAAATGTAGTACAACCTAAGTATAATGGTCTCTTAGAATCATGCACAATGTTTCTAAACAAGGAAGGTAGATCAGTACAATTTACCAGACAACTATCTAGTATCACATCAACCATGTTTATCAGAACCAGTTCATTCACATCTACATCATCATTGGTAATTTCTTCTTCAAGACAAGTATTACTATATACATCAACTGATATCATAGTAGAAATTTTTCCATGCTAGTACCATTATGTATAGACATGTACAATCATTTTGCACATGTCATGACTTTTGATTTCGTCAACAGTGTTGACTTTCAAGTTGTTACTGCAATCCTACATTGATAATATAACCCATCTCTAAGTTGATTCCTAGATTCATCCGCAAATCTTATAAACTATTTAAGACTAGTGATAAACTCTGAAGTACAATGATCTGAAATGGACATCCATGATTGGTCCATTCTATGATCACATAAAAAATGATTATTGAAGCAAGCATTTGGAGATAAGGATTTAGATATTAGGGTTTGAAGATTAGGCTTGTAATTTAGGGTTTAAAAATTTAAGGATAAAGATTTACAAATTAGGTTTTAGGGTTTAGTAATGAATGCGTACCACCTATCCCCATTCTTGAACATCTAATCCACTAGTAAGTGTATAATGTGTGTTTGGTTTTCAAGAATATTTTGGCAACATTTCCACACAGTTCTTCGAGTACAAAAATGTAGATGGGCAAATATCAACCTACATATGCAATTAGAGAACAAATGAGTAAGTGTTGGTGAAACAACTTGACAGTTGAACACACATTTTACACTTACATTCTAAGTGAGATTAAGTATCCAAGAATAGTTCAAACCAAAGACTATCTAAGATTTACTCCTAATGAGTAAATCTCAGATGGATTTCTAGGCCAACACCATAAATTAGAAATTAGGGTTTGCATATTAAGTTTGAGATCCATGCATACATATATCAGTCATATATACGAATTTATTTTCATAATCAAGTTTAGGATTGGTATCATTAATAGTGATAGACATAATTATATAGCTAAACAAAGTTTTACTTATCATTTGACCCAACCCGAGGTTCTGAAAGAAAAGATCAAGTCTGAGTTTTAAAATTCACAAATGAGAAATGCTATAATATACTCTTTCCCATAACTTCTCATACCAGACTAGCCCACTAAAATGCAAATAGGGATCAGAAATATGGCTGAAAAACTCTAAACAAATCGAACAAACAAGTATAGATGTATCTTAAAAATTACAACTAACCAAACCAAACAAACTATACATGTTTTTTTATATATTATAGTTAAACAAGACAAACAAACAAAAAATGTAGATAAAAAAATAGAAAACACACCTTATATGGCTTAAGCAAGTAGTAGAAGTAGCTAGAGGAAGAAGGTGGCAGGTGGCGGTCAGGATAGCGGCAATAAGAGGAAGAATATGGCGGCAGTGTCATTTAGTAGCAGCAGCTACAACATTCATGGCACAACAGGTCATGGCAGTACCAGTGGCGGTCAGGGCAGCAGCAACAACAACAACACCGACACCAACTATAGCAGTAGTAGAGACTGAGATAGTAGCAACAACAACAATGAGACAGTAGAAGTGGCGGTAGAGAGCAACGATGAAGGAAGAGAAAATTGCCAGTGTGAGGAAGAAAGAACAAATCACGTGCTGAAATAGAGAATGCAGAAGTCTATTTTTTGGGTACTATTAATTGGAACTTATGCGTCAGATGTTGTAAGAAACCAATGCCTTAGACATTAGATGTCAATTTTCTAGTAGAACTGAGGACATAGATCGACATATATCATTGATTTCCAACTAAATAACTGACACCACACATACTTGTCCCTACTAAAAAAAGTAACCTTTGTAAGACATTAGGTGTCAGTGGCCCAGAAGAACCTATGACATAGATCGACCTATATTGTTGGTTTCTGACTAAATAACTGATGCCACATTTACTTATCCCTACTAAAAAAAATGTAAATTCCGTAAGGCATTAGGCGTCACTTGTAGGAGAAAAACTGACATCATAAGACACTGTGGGAGGAAATATTTTTATAGGACACATGGATGGAATCCATTGTAGTCAGTTTTTTTAGAAAGAAACTGACGACACAAGATTTCGTAGGAAAAATCTTTTGTGGTGTACTTGATCTATGACGTCAATTTCTAATATGAAAACTGATGACATAATCTTTTTAGAGGAAAAAATAGTTTTCGGGAAGGACTTTGTCGTCGGTTATTTACAACCGATGCAAAAGGCCTACATAAATTTTTTTCACTAAAAATATGAATTTCATGGGATATCTTAGACGTTGGGTCTTCATAAAGAAATTGACATTATAGTAAAAGTAGTATCTATGTTTTTTTATTAATAAAAAAGACTCGACCAATAGTTGCATTTGTGTTATTTTAACTAACACTATAGGCGTACAATGTTTGGTTTTTGTAGAAACATATGTTAAGAAAGATGACACCAGAGGTCAAAAAATTGTTAGTCTCTCTCTCTCTCTCTATATATATATATATATATACATATATATATATATATATGTATGTGTGTATGTGCAGATGCATGTATGTATATGTGTGTGTATATATATGTATCTATATACATGTCTAAATACTTGTGTATATACATATATACACACACATATATATAGACAAATACACAGACACAAACACACACACACACACACATATATATATAATGTGTGTATGTATATCTATACATATATATAATTATATATATAGAGAGAGACAAATACACAGACATGTATAAATATACGTACATACATATATACATATATATGTATATATATGTGTGTGTGTGTCTATAGACACACACACACACACACACACACACACATATATATATATATATATATATATATATATATATATATATATATATATATATATATATATATATATATATATATATATATATAGAGAGAGAGAGAGAGAGAGAGAGTCAGGCTAGAATACACTCGAGTGTACAGATCACGCCGTACACCCCAATGGTGTTTGCCTATCTAGACCATATTTTTTCAAAATCTAATCCATTGATCTTCATGGTTACAATAATAATAGGTCACGTACAAAATTTGAACTCATTTGGATGAGTGTAAGTCACTCATCTAAGGACAACAAAATCGACGCACAAAACTAATTTGAAATACATGATTTTTGCCTCCTTTAGATGCATGACCTATAAGTGTCCAAATGAGCTAAAATTTATTATATAGTATGTTGTTATGATATTTAAGAAGATCAACGGTTTAGATTTTTCAAAAATTTATTACATCTTAAAAAATGACTGAGGTGTACGGTGCCTCCGGTACACTCGAGTGTACACTAGCCTGACTCTCTCTCTCTCTCTCTCTCTCTCTCTCTCTCTCTCTATATATATATATATATATATATATATATATATAAGACATACACACATATACGTCTTATCTTTAATGCATGTGTAGGTAGCTACCTGCTCCAAAATTAGTTACTTTCTTTTTGCAATTTTTTACTCTACACGCTTATAGGGTTACATTACCTTCCAAATAGTTACATTACATGCATGATAGTTATAGTTTATACATATGTACAATTACATCTTTTGTCTAGAATTTCTACTTAATCTGTCAAGTTTTATCTTTGCAGTCAATAGTTACCTTTTTAACAAAATCGTTACTTTTTTGTTATAGTTACTTTTTTGACCATGTACTTACTTTTTAGGATGCACAAATAGCGAAATATTAGTTATCTATGCGAGCAATGAATGAACCCACATACATATACATATATATATATATATATATATATATATATATATATATATATATACATATATATACACACATATACATACATACATCTACACATACATATATATGTATGCATGTATATGGTAATTTAGTTGGAGTCTACCTCAAAGATATTGCTCCTCTAGTTGGAGTATTCCTCTGCGTTGTTTGAAACTGAAACTGTTAACTCTATGTTGGTGTGATCTAGAGTTTAGGACAATCTCTCTTAGATGGCCCATTTGTATGCAATAGTGATGTCCTTGAAATTTAGTCCCACAACACTATCTAAAGTGTTCCCTACCACAAGTGTCACATACGATTGTATCTTTTCTTTGTGGTCCTGTCACTGATATTGATGATCCTTAAGGCCTTGATGAAAGTGCCCACCTAGGTGGTGTATGCCATCTACAAGGTCTAGATCTTCCCTTACTATGAGAATATATAACATCACTAGAACCAGATCCTTACCTTTTAAAATAAATAAGGCATTGTCCTATTTTTTAGATGAACCCACCACCCCCTATGTATCCACCACTACTCAGTCATCCTATACCAAAATCTCTTGATATTTTTATGCCCTCATAAGGCTTATCAATATCAACTGACTCCTCAATATATCTTGCTGCCTTCAAAAAATGTTGAAAATTTTGCTCTATCCCTTTGACCAACTATTGATATGTTGTGTCTAATATTTGGCATGAAACCCGCTTGAAACCTCTTTCATTTCTCTATGTCATAAGGTACATGTTCTGGATGGAAGTTAACTAACCTCATAAAATATGCCTCATATACACCAACTATCACACTACCATGTTCAATACTCTAAACTATCTCATTTTATCACTCCGGAAGGTAGGAGGGAAATACTTCAGGTGAAACTCATCCACAAAGTTCCTCCATGTAATCACCATATTTATCCTCTTATCTTCTACTCCTTGTCACCATAGCTCAACACCTCCTTTAAATAGATTAGATAAGATGGTTGTTATGCTTTTCCTTTGATAACTCCATTAAGTAGAAAACCTTTTCTATCCGTCGAAGTCACACATCTGCACAACTGGGTCCATTATTCTAAAAAACTTCATCCCATTTAGCTTCTTCACCAACTCATAGGATCTCATCAGATTCTTACTAGAAGATGAAGCCCTCAAGTCCATCTTATATTTCTCTTTTGTTCTAGAAAGATACAATACATCATGGCTGCATTGTCTCTATCATCTCCACATTATCTCTTCACCATGACCACATCCTATTGCTACCATATTCATATCCATAACAAAATATATCTATTAGAAATTGCAGTTTAAAGAGGAAAATATCCTAAACAATTGGTCTCTTAGCACCTCCGTCCCCATCCTAAGCTCAACCTTAGCTTTGATACCAAAAGTAGTCGCGAGCCAAACCCACTAACCAGGTCTTTTGACCACCAAAGAGGGATTATACTAACTATCAACTTTTAGTGATGTATTGAACATCAACTTTAAATTTCTCTCTCTTAAATTATATAGAACTTAACAAAATCATGTTAACTTAAATTATATAATCCGATTTAAACATTAAAATCATACGTTTTGAGATGAGTTAAACTCTTGCATCACATCCAGCTAATGAAACTATATATTTCTTTAGTTTAAAATCAATTACATTATATTACAAAACTATTCTCCATCATCATTATCACATTCCTTGGACTTTAGGAAGGATAAGAGGCCATCTAACTAGACTAGATACTCCTCTCAAGACCTTAACTGATCTACTTTTGATGATAGCTATCCTCTGACTCCTCTTGGTGAGTTGGACTAGTTCCTAAAAATGTTTCAGTAGAGTGTGTGAGCTATTGGATCAGTACGTGGGAAGTCAATAAGAAACCATGATAATTCAGATGTATGTTGTTAACAAAATTAAATACAAAAGGATACAAGCATGGCGGTTAAAATTATAAACGATTTAATATGGTAATAAATCTGATAAAATTTGCAATAAATAAATAAATTAAATTCATTAATATGTATGACTTTATTTATGCCCTTGGACCTACATGAAGTGTATCACAATATGTAGAAATATTACAACAAGCTATGATATCATGGTATAAGACTTAGAGTAAACCCAAGACTCTAAGTCAATTAAACTAGCTTCATTATCTACAATGGGCCAATGAACTTGAGTGAGACTGAGGAGAGTGGAATTTCATGTGTAGGGGTGAAATTTTTAGATCCACAAAGGAAAACCAAAAGTGAAGGTAGCTCTTTGGGTCCCTACTGATGTAAAGGTGCAAATCATGGGGAGCAAACATGAATAGATACCCTAAAAGGCCATACTGTAAATGATGAGTCTTTGCCTTTGATCCATGAAGATATTCTCGAGATCCAAAGTTTATCAAGAGAAGGTCCATCCTTCAATATCATGATTGGATGTTCCAGGTCAGGCCAGATCATGAGTGAACCAAAAATTGAAAAAATACATAGTTGTTCCATTAGTTGTGATTGTAGAAATACTTGGAATCATTCCACCACTTCTCCTTAAAGTAGACTTTTCTGGCCTTAGTGGCTAAACAACTAGCCAAATAAACTGAACTGCTCCTCTAGACCTGGGTAATCATGTGGAGAGTCAAAGCACTTGGGTTTACTACCTGCATTGGTGGTTCCACAAGGGGTGACCTAATAAGAAGTATCTGAACTAACTGAGCTGAAGTGGGTACCACCATAATCTCTGTCCAATGTTGAGTACCTTACTAATTCAAGGAGACCAACCTCGATAAGTTTAGTCCCCCGTACCTCTTATATGCTCTGTCTACCTCATCCTAGACTCTGCTAGTAAGTAGGCACGCTTCCTCCTTCATGGTACAAACCTCCATGATGAATCTATGGTATTCAAGGAATCTTATATCTAGCAGATTCATTAATATTATTGAAAGTGTTACTAATGTACTCTTCTTAACTTAACTTTGTACTTTAGGCTTGCATATTCACTTTTAGAACACTGAACTTAAACTAAATGACTGACCCAATAAAGTAAATTGCTTGAACTGATAAATTGAGCATACCATAAATACTATAATGAATTATTCTTTGAACTGCATAAGTATCTAATTGGAAAAAATCATTGACCAGATTATAGATTCAATATATGATTCGATATTGTAGAAATTACGACAAACATTGGGGTTCTAGTGCCTGTAATTATACTATCAAGATTCAATACAGTTCAAAACAAATCATTATAGAGATGAAATCATCTATAATACATCATAGTTATGTATAAACAAACAATAAGTTAACTGAAATCTTAAATCTTGTTTCAATGGATCTAATACAACAATCACCACATATAACCATATATGTAATTTATGATTTTTGCACTTGATCTCTTACAGTCAAGGTTTAGATGTGATTTTCTACTCACTTGTATGCAATCTAGCTTAGTGATCTCATGTTTCCACTTGGTAGATTTGAAACTTGGTCTATAGAGCTTGGATTCGAGATCTAAACCTTAAAAAATGATTCTTGTCCACCCGACAATGGGTCAACAACCCTAAATGAGACGTACAAAAGGTAGGAGACAATGGAAGAGTGTCAAAGAAAACCTTTAGTTGATGAATGATGGAGATTTGAGAAAGGGAACACAAAGAGAAGGAAAGCTCAATGATAAATAACTACTTACCAAGTCAAATCTATAAACAAACCATCAATTTCTCCTATTTTTTGTGTTCTTCCCCAAAGATCCCAAGAAGTTGTCTTCCAGTTCATATTTTCTGTGGTCTAATATTTGGTTTTGTAAATGATTTAAATACAAAATTTTGTCAAATTTTGATAAGTATATCAAAGTTATGGCCATATTCATGAATGACTTTTGGACAGCTGCGTAGGTCCAACCTTCAGTCATTTGGTAAACCTTTAGTTGTGAACTGAAGGTAATTTTGGGTGAAAACTTAAAAGAGCCATGACTTCCTCATTTTAACTTTGATTTACTTCATTCTTTTTACATTGGATTCATAATTAAATTCTATAAACCTATAAGAAGATTTTGATAAAATTATTAACTATTATTTCTTTGCTAATTAATTTTTAAATATCTATAATCCTCTTCCATATACATGCATGTGATATTTTTATATCAACTAGGGTTAACACCTTGATGTATTCACAACACATATTTTCTTATATATTATCAAAGAACAAGTTTATGCTAAACCAAAACATAAATCAATTAGTTAATAATACGAAGTGTTAATAAGGGTAAATAAAGGTGTCATTAACAACACAATTATCTTAAACATTCAAATTACCAGTAAAACATGGTTCAAGTTGCAAAACACACACACACACACACACACACACACACACACACACACACACATATATATATATATATATATATATATATATATATATATATATATATATATATATATATATATATATATATATATATATATATACCCCTGACTTGGGTTATGAGGTAACCCTGGATGTTTTGCCTAAATAAGATTATTAGAACCTTGTATTAATCTCTTGAAAAGTAATTAAGACTTAAGGGGAGCTCAAGTTTCAAGTTTGAGCCTGTTTGAAGGTTGTTTGTATTATATATGATAGTTTTGGTGCAAATTGCAATTTACCCAAAATATGAGGTTGATGTGAAATTTACCACCTCTAGAGTGTCCCTTATCTCTTTAGCATGATTTAAGGGAAATAAAAAGGTGGGTGCACCTTTTTTGAGCCTTGGTTGAGTGATATCACTCTTGGTGATGAAAGAACCAAATAATGTTGAGTATCTTGAACCCTAAATAAGGTTGTGTCGAGTTATGAAGTATATATGGGAGTGACTATTGGCTAGGAAGCCATATAGAAGGTCCCATACTGGTTTAGTAACTTTTTGGAAGTATTCATATCTGGATAAGAACCTCAAGTAGGTGAAGCATATCAATTTAGGATTTCCTTGGAAAAGTTGTATCAGTTTACATGAACTATGATATTGGGTTGTGATATCTTGTCAAGCAAGATACCCAATGGCCGATATCTCATCCTTGAATTATCCACAATATTTCTATATAATGGGATAATTATGGTTGCATGGTTCCACCATGCATGGACACATGTCACTTGGTTACATATGGTGATGTCACCTCTCATGTAGTCTCTCTTATGAGCCTCAACTATATAAGCCTCTCTTTTCACCTACTAGCAGACATTTCGACCCTCATATCATCCCTTTCTTGGTGGACAACAATAAAATCTTGAGGAATAGGAAGGAGTTCAAGCATCTTGTCTAAGGTGATGGCATGACCATCTTCAACCTTGTAGAATTATGTATCTTGGATCATAATTCTTTCTTTCTTTTCTTCTTCACCAAGTTTCTAACTATGACACCTTATTCTTGATGGAGGTGAAGCTATAGATAAATATTGGACCTTTGAATAGGTCATCTTAAACCTTGGGAATGTGTATCTTTGAAACTTGAAGCTCTAGTGGTGATCTTGAGGCGGGTTATATAACTCTATTTCAATTATATTATTATTCACTTTCAACTGTACAATACTTGGTGATTCCTTCTCAATTTTGACTTCCCTTGATTTGATAAATCTATGATATCTAATGGATATATGGGGTTGTTTTCCATGAACTAGAGTGTTAATGGATGAATGTTTGTAGCTTGAAGATGATAGAAACCGATATCACTTTGAAGCACCTCAAAACTGATATCACTTCAAAGCACCTCAAGACCGATACCACCTTAAGCACCTCAAAACTGATATCACTCCAATGTTACATGGGAAACACAAGTGATAGTGTCATGACCGACACACAAAGTGATAGTGAGGCTGAAACCCTTGAGCATGGTGTGATCTATACACCAAGTAAGGTGAAGATGTTACACCAAAGTGAGGTGAAGATGATACACCCAAGTGAGGTGAAGATGTTACACCAAAGTGAGGTGAAGATGATACACCCAAGTGAGGTGAAGATGTTACACCAAAGTGAGGTGAAGATGATACACCCATGTGGGGTGAAGATGTTACACCCAAGAGAGGTAAATATGTTACACTAAGTGAGGTGAAGATGTTATAATAAAGTGAGGTAAAGATGTTACACTAAAGTATGATGAAGGTGATGCACCAATATATGGTAAAGGTGATACACCAAAAGATAAGTGAGGTCGATACCTTGGTGAGTGAGGGTGTGAGGGAGATGATGATGCATAACCCAATATCATCTAACCCTAACCCTAGAACCTGATACACCCCCTAACCCGATATAAATTGATGGTGTCTTGGGTGATACTTCCTTTGATGCCATGGCCGACACACACCCATGATGATAGTGTGGCTGATACACTAGAATGTGCTAAGGCCGCTACACACATACTGATATGCATAGGGTGATATGCATAAGGTAAAATAAGTGTATATGTGTAAGGCGACACAATGTATATAAATAGGGTGATACAAGTGAGATGCCTTAGGGTGACACAAAGGGAGGTTCTTAGGCCGACACACGTGTCATGGCCAAGACTAGTGTCTAAGCCAACACAAGTAAAAGTGTCTAGGCCGACACAAGTGATACTATCTAGGCTGACACAAGTGAATGTGTCTAGGCCGACACAAGTGATACTGTCTAGGCTAACACAAGTGAATGTGTCTAGGCCGACACTAGGGTTAGTGTGTCGGTCGATACACCTAGATGAGTGTAGGCTGACACATGAGGAGTATAATCAAGTTGATACACTATGATGTAATGAGATGGATACACTTTGATAAGTGTAGGCCAATATACCCTAAAGAGGGTCATGTCAATACAACAAGTTAAAGTTGAATCTAGTATCCTTATGAGAATGAGAGAGAAATTAATATCACTCATGTTGATAATCAATTAATAATATTTGATGAGAGTAATCAAGTATGATTGAATACTTATGGTAATGAAATAAACTCCTAGATGTGAGGAGTTATGAATTAGGGTTTAGTTGTTGAATATAACCCTGGAAACCCTAATCAGTTGAAAAGAGAAACCCTAACCCTATTAACTTGAAATGGCATGATTATAGTAATCAATGGATACAATAATATAATGAAATATTAACCATTCAGATATTATGAACATAGCCAAATGAGGGCTATAGTGCTTATAATCTAATATAGCTTGAATATGCCTTATGAGCCATACTGAATAATTGTATCACATGAAGGATGTGAGTAGGTATGATGACCTATTAGAGGCATATTGCCTAGTAAGGTGATATGGTACTCAATGATGAATTTAAGGGATTGATATCCCATGATGAAAGTAACAGAGTAACACAAAGGTATCTGAATTGTAAAGAATCATTGGCAATATGATATACCTTTCATACTTGTATCTTGATTGAGACTATAAGATGTTGTAATGAATTTAACTCATCACCTGGCAGTATAATAACAGGATTGATGAAGATCAATATTGTAAGGAGTGGGACCCGAGAGGGGATCCACTCCCTACTAAAAATTATTGAAGAATAAAACATCCATTCTGAACACGCTCAAAGGTATGATGGAATAGGTGTAAAAATTTTCAAATTTCAATAAATGATATTCATTACAACCAAAGTGTAGTAGTAGAATTAAACAAATGACTATATTCAATTTTCACAAAAGATTACAAAAGTACATCATAATCTCCCATAAGGGTCTACATGTATGATACAACATAAGGATCTAAGTAGAGGGAAGTCTAAACTACTTCAAATATATCTCCAAGCAAAATGTTCAATTGTTAGGTCCATGTTGGAATCTATGTTCTCCTTGGTCATGTTCAACACCTTGATCTGAACCTGGGTGGTTGGGGAAACACCCATCCAAAGGGAAAGGAAAACAAAGTATGTGTCAACAAATATGAATAGGATATCAAGGAAAAGAAGAACATGTAAATAAAGGCTAGTTTTCATCATAAGATGAAGATTTCAAGAGTATGAGGCTATTTTCAAATAGATGTTTGCCATAAACAAAATATAATAAAAGGGGTTGCATGAATGATAATTATGACTACCTTAACTAAGTAGGGCAGAGGCACCTACCGAAACTCAACCTATAAGTGATGGGAGAATCAATACATTCCTAGTCACCTACACATATTTTTATGGGGGATAATAAGGCATTCCCTAGGGCGAATTAATACATACCCTATCTATGGGTGGTTGTAGATAAGTACCACTACTATAGCTAAATAGTCCATAAAACCAACATGCTAGAAAATAAATCATGGCAAGTAAAAGCATCATACCAATTACAACATGGCAGTGGGGTATACGACTCAAGAAAAAGAATATCATTACCAATTTCGAGGCAATTTAACAATAGAATCATGAATAGAGGGAATATGGTTCATTAAAGAATCATTAGGGAAATATAGGGTTTAGTTTGAAAATATCCCAACTTAGGGTAAAAGAGTGCACATACCTCTCTTACTGATATCAATTGCTAACTTCCACCTTTTTAATTGAGTCCAAGTTCCTCTGTGCCTATTTTCAATGTATTAACAGTTATTAGGGTACATAATGCACATTAATGTATAGAAATCCTAATTTTAGACCCTTTTTAGTGGAAATTGGATTTAGACTCTAAAAACCTCACCAATGAACTTATTAGGTTCTCTTGATCAAGAAAATATATTTTATGCTATTTTTGGAGTTATGATTATTAAAATGGAATATTTGTGGATTTTTTTGCATTAAATTGATTTTACAAAAATAACCTTTCTTAGTACCTTTAAAATATTTTTATTAGATAGATATTAATTTTCCAATTCCAAAACATATTTATTTGTCAAATTTGGACAAGCAGATTAAAAGATATGAATTTTTCAATTTGAACCAATCAGGAAATGACAGGTTAGAAATCCTTGCGAAAGAGAGGAAGAGAGAAAGAGAGAGAGAGAGTACCGTTTGACCAAATATTAGGGTTGTATATGCATAGGTAACAAAACTAGATCTTCTAGAGAAGGTAAAACGACAAGAAACCAAAACTCTAGAACAATATGGTAAATGGAGATGGAGTTCATCGTTTAAACATAGAAGCATGAGTTTTAAGCATGTAGTAAGCAATATATGAGAAGGGGGTTATAAAACTCACCTCTATGGAATGTGGACAGGTTTAAGCATCAAGGTTCTCGAGCTAGAGAGGTAGGTTTCTCCAACAAAGCTCCTATCACGACCAAGAAGTACCTTCTCCACTTTAGAGGTGACAAACCCTAGCAAAAGAACATGGAGATGGGGTGTTTAAGGGCTCTAGGTGGGGTTTCACCATGGAAGGCCATGATTCCTACTTGGAAGAAGGTGGGAGGAAGATGAACAACATGAAAATAGGGAAGGAAGTATGAAAACTTACTAGTTTTGGTTGAAATCACCAAGAAGGAGCTTTAGAAACCCTAAATAGAGCAAATTCGGAACCCTAAGAGTTTTCTTCACCAAGGTAAGCACCCTATTTTACCTTGGGACAACACATTCATGTCCAAACAGAGTAGGAATGATTCTCTAAGCTGTATGAAATAGAAGGAGAGCAAAAGTTACCAAATTGGGAGGTGAGAAGGGGTAGATATGGCTTTATAAAGAAGGGGGCAAGCATGAGGTGTTTGTGGGACTTTCCATGTGTCCTTAGCCTAGGGCTTCCTAGAAATGAAAGAGGACAGCTCATAGAGGCATCTTGAATATCAAATATTGGTTACAAAAGCCCATGGATACTTCTAGGCCATCCCCACTACCCTCCAATCAAAGAAATAACCCCATTGGTTGATAGTTTTTTTAAGATAAGCTCATTTATAAAGAGGATAATCCCTAAAATGCCATTGGAGAGAAACACCTTCAAACCAAGGTGAAACTAGGTGCCCCATGGTTCAAAATCTTGATAAGTGTAAGGTAGTATCTAAGGATTATAATGCATGTGATAATTTGCAAAGAAAACCTCCCAATTGGGTAAATTACATAAAAGTCCTGAATGTACCTAAAATTACATAACTTGCACAAACAACATCCGAATTGAACCAAATTTGAAACTTAGGCTCATTTTATGATTTAAAAACACATAAAAGATTTATGTTAAGATTTAAAGAACTTAATTATAGTAATTAAGCTTGTTCAATACATTAAGTAAGGTTTGTGGCTTTACACTTCTAGTACAAATTTATTTGCCATTGTTCCACTTGAGTGGTGATTTTGCATTTTAGATCCTTAAATAAGCTTTCACTAAGGTATTTGTGTATAAAACCTTCCATTGGTATAATTATTGAACAAATATTCACCAAAACACAATAAATTCCACAATTTAAACATCAATGCCAAAAAAAGATAGAAAGGGAAGGAAAAGATTGGAAAAGGGACAAAAAGAGAATAAGTCCAAGTTTTGGTATGTTACATCACTCCACCTTTAAAGAAGATTTCATCCTCAAAATAACAAGTAAAGAAAGGAGGGTGAGTGACCGACCGAAATCGCACGTCCTAAAATTGGAGGCGAATTTGAGGTAGTCGAGCTTTTACATTTATAACCTGAAACCTTCTAGGCCCCCACAACTTTGTTTACGGGGTCAAAGTAGATATACGGGGCCGAACACAGGGACAAGGTTGGTAGTGTTGAGAACGCGGAATCGACATGCTACACTCTAGCAAGGAAAAGAGATGATATAATTCCCAAAAGGGAACAACAGAACAAGATCGATAAAACAAAAGAAAACCCTATCTCCAATTGGAGTTACAAGGAAAACTTAGGTTTTAAGCATTTATCAATTTTTAGGGATTTTCATGCAACAGAAGCAGAGAGATAATACTAAAGCTAAAGCAAGGTACCAAGGAAAAAACTTCGATAAAACAAGCGGCAGCAGAAACACCCTGTACCCCTCCTCTCAGAGCGGGTACCTCTAATCAAGCGGCAACACCTCTCTCGAGGTTGCTGGACTTAAATTAGAGTGGAAAGGTTACTAAAGCCACTCCGATTCTGGGCACTCTCGTACTCCAGAATCGGACCAAACACTAGAGCCACACCACCTCTCTCGAGGCTGTTGCAATGGGAAAACACGATTCAGTAGCTAATCGAAACACGATCCAAGCATGCAAGCTAGAGTTCGGATGTTAAACATAGCAATCATCCAACAAGAGTACCACACATAGATCAGCAGATAATTAACTCTTCTAATTCCATTAGCATAAGAAAGTTTGATTACATTGCAAAAGTAAATAAAGAAGTAAATGACTGGAATAATAAAGATAAATTTCGCCTTCTTGATATAGAAGGACGACAGACAACAGCGGACCCTCCAGCCCGATAATGGGCATGACCCTAGCCCGATACAACCGTGTCGGGCGGCACCCTCTCAGGTGACACGCCGTGACAAGCGAACTGTATCGTGCGAGAACCCTGGCCCGATACGCTCATGTCGGGCGACACCCTCTCAGGCGACACGCCGTGACGAGCGACGCGCATCAGGATTCGGTATCGTGCCGGGTTACAACGATGCTTCTAGTATCGGTCACTTATGTCAGGGATCCATGTCGGTCGATATCGGCCTGCAGTGTTTCTCGGGACGACATTAAGTGAACCATTCCTTCCCTCCCTCTCGGGATGGGGAAATGCTCACCTAGTGTCTCCTGTCACAACCACTGAGGCACGATGCTCTGCTCTTACAGCGTTCCTTGGGAAGATTCACTCAGGGTTCCGACCTGTCTCTTCAGCTTCCTGTAGCTGCTATTTATAGGCAGCGATTGGGGAAGTTATGGTGCACAGGGCGCCATGTGTCCTCCTTGTCTTCGTGTAGTCAGTGGACGACCGATATCGGTATCGCCCGTCACAAGGATTGTCGATTGTCGGTCATGTGATGAGCGGCGCCTGCCGATGGGTGGCATGTGCCGCGCGACAAACTTTGTTGTCGTGGTGAGCTCTGCTCCCTGTCGGGTAGAAGGCGTATCGCCCGCTAGTTTCTTCTTGCACGGCATCCTTATGTCGCGCGTCGGTGTGTGGTGCTACCCTGTCGGACAGTGGTCGTATCGGCCATCTGGAAGGCCGATGCAGGTGGAATTTGTTTGTAGGCTGGGATGACTTTATTGATGATAAATGGGTCAAAATAGGAGGAAAACACTGCAAAATATGGAAATATTGAATTAAGAGCGTCATTTGGCCAATTATTGGAAAAGTACATATAAACAGAGAGGAAAACAATTAAAAAGGCAGTTTTGATAACATAATAACAGTCTAAAACATCACAAAATTTGGTGTTATCAACTCCCCCAAACTTAGCGTTTTGATTGTCCTCAATCAATATTTATTTTATGATGCTTCTTCTTGCTCGATTTAGTTTTCAACTCAAGAGATAAAACAAGAATCGCGATGCCTTTAGAGATAATGCTGTCCCACAACGAACAAAAGACATTGTGTTTCCTGCTCTATTATTTCAGTAAAAAATTTCTCTACAACTTCTGCGAGACTTTAGTGCATGATTATGAAGTTAGCTTTCACACCAAACAACTTTGGGGGCAGAAAGTTGTGTGTTGGGTAGGCTAAGGCTTTTTGGGTTTTTCCTTGTTTCCCATCAGTCCATCTAGGTAAGGGTCTGTTAGTAGGCATGTGGTCCCTGCAGTCCAAGCCAGTTGGCTTTAGAGAAGTGATTTCACATCCTACGTACCACTGTCCCGGATCTACCATGCCTAAAGATGGGTACTTTTAGACGACAAGGGTGTATATATATATTTTTCTTTTTCTTTTATTGGGCACAACTCTCATGCTTTTATTCACCCTCATAAGGCTCCTTTCTCTTTTTGTGATTTTTGTTGGGTAAAGGGAAACAAAAGGATTTTTGCTGTTTGGGCAGCTTTTTCCTTCTCCATACTCGTCTCTTAGCTGTTGTGAGATTATTATTTTTTCAAATTTTTTTTTTGGCACGGAGAAACGTAGTCTTTTGTTGTTTGAGGCAGCATTATCAGAAAGATATAGCAAAACGTGCATCACCCTAGGTACATAGAGAACAAATAGGCAAGAAGTCACATCAGGTTTTTACTAATATAGCAACTTTGTACATATGTATAGAGCAAAGATTTTCAAAAAATTTATATGGGCATGGGATTTTATACGAGCAGAACAAAATGACACAAAGGGTGGGGGTGAAGAAGAGAATTTGTATACCTCCCTCACTGGTACATGGGTACCCCCCCAAACTTACTCCACTCTCTGTCCTAGAGTAGTGAAGAGGACAGGGTGAGGTCATGTTAGCCCAGTGAAGGTTATCTGGTGGTTGCGCTTGTGCCTTGGAGAAGCTGCAATACATTCTCTTTATTTGCAGTCTCCATTTTCTTTCCCAGCTGGATGCAGCCGAAACAAGTGCAAAGCTCTCAAAATTATTTGGCCTCCCCTTAATCATGGTACTTCCGTTGTGAACATGAACAAAAGGACTGATCTTCAATCCCAGTTTCAGTCCACTTGAGTCCATTTTCTTTTCCAGGAGGGTGCAGCCAGAGAGCCTCTCTATTTTTATTATTTCTCTCTTTTGGAGATGGTCCTAAACCACCGCAGAGGACAGATTGTGATAAGGAAATGGACTTCTCTTGCCTTCCTTTCGGAGGGTGGTGCCCCAGATGTATTGAGATTCTGGCATTTCTGTCTGACTATTGTTGCTTCAGCTTCATCCACAGTGTCGATTATTCTGCGGTGTTTGTCCACTCTTCTGGAGTTTTGTTGTGTATCATCCATACATGTTATCAAGTTCATAGATCAATTAAATGTTAGGTAAGAAAAACTGATATCTCGATAAAACTAGACTCGTTGTAAATCCCGGGTATCATTTATCAAAAGAAAATCCGAGGCGACACGAGACCGGACGATACGGGGAGAACTGTGCGGTACAACATACTGCCCGATACGGGGATATCGGGCGATAAGGTCACATGAAACAACTGCCCGATGGGACGTCACGACAGAAGAACGTGTCGCCCGATATGGCGTATCGGGCAAACACTATCGGCCGACGTGTCGTGCTACACTGTGTTGGGAAATACGGATATCGACTAAGATCATCAACCCGATACGTAGCGCGCGATATAAAACTTGTGCCAGGCAAACATACTGTCGGGCTATACCTTTTCTCTTTGAAGCTCTCACCCAACACGAGGGTGAAGGCGAGCTGGCTGACATGCGAGCAAAAGGTGGATTAATGCATGTGGTACAAGTGGCTGAAAGAGTAAGTGTAGTAGCCCGACACGTTGGACCTTCCTTACTATATATAGCAAACTCAGCTGGGGGTAAAATGGGCAGTTCTGGGACGCGCATCGGCCATTGAGACATGCCATTCCCGAGATGACGGTCCCATCAGTCTCATTAAGGGCAATTACTCGCATGCACGATACGGTGCAAGCTGCCCAGGAATGTCATCCGTCGCGGCCGTTGCGATGCCCGAGAGGCTACACCCCGATACAAGCGGTCCTGCACGCCAGCTGAGATTCTGCCCGATACGGTTAATAACAGGCGGCCAAAGATAAGGCGAGGAAAAAGCGATTAAGGGGTAAAACATCATCAGCTTAGGGTTAAGCTCCCGACCTCAGAAGGTATTACTCCTCAAAGCTTCGTAAAATACAGTGGTGGCCCATAAAACTGAAGAGTCGGTACGCCAGGCGCGTGCACTGACTCGGGCCTTATTACAGAAAGAAAGCTTGGGGTGCCTCCCAAGGAGTGCTGAAGTTTGCGTCACCAGCTCGACCGGTATAGGTTCTTCACGTTCAGCCTTCGACTGTACCCATATCCTGCAAGTTGATTTCTGCTCTCCTGACAAAAGCTTCATCTTCATAATACCTCTTTACTCTGTGCCCATTCACCTTGAAGACCTTGGTCGGATCATCCTTGTCGTAGAGCTCCATCATTCCTGATGGGTATACCTTTGACACAGTAAACGATCCCGACCATTTTGTCTGTAACTTTCCAGGAAAGAGTCGAATGGAGGATTTAAATAATAGAACCTTGTCCCCTTCACTCACATCCTTTCTTCTTAGGTGGGCATCATGCCACACCTTCATCCTTTATTTATAGATTTTTGCATTCTCATAGGCGTTCATCCTCAACTCTTCAAGCTCTTGAAGCTGCAAAAATATATTTCCTCCTACTTTTTCAAGGTCCATGTTTAAGAATTTGATTGCCCAAAGGGCCTTGTGTTCCGGTTCTAGAGGTAGATGGCAGGATTTCCCGTAGATCAGCTTGTAGGGGGTGGTTCCAATGGGCGTTTTGTAGGCGGTCCTGTAGGCCCATAGTGCGTCGTTAAGTTTCATAGACCAGTCTTGTGATGACCGTCTCGCGAAAACAAGATTAACTAATGCGGAAGCGTTCATCAAGCAGCGGATTAGCGAAAATCACTAAAAATTAAAACTTTTTGCAAAGGGATCCAATCATAGGAAAACTCTTTCATTCAGAACCAAAGTAAAACTTTACATCCTGGTTCATATATATACATCTCATGTACTTTTGCTTCTCGAGGAATACAAACATTAACTACTCTGTCTTAACTGTACACATGTAGTATAAAACCCTCGAGGCACTAAGCCAAAATCTCGAAATCATTAACTACTACTCCAAGGACCTGAGAGTACAAAGACGACACATAGGACTTCTATATACATCTGAACATGACATGACAGTTAATGTCTCCACCTGAGACTTTACTGCTGTCCCTGCTACTGCTGATGTCCTTCACCTCCTGAAGGATTCCTGTATCCTCGTCCGCGTCCACCTAAAAATGTGGTTCCCACGGGGGTGAGACAATTATAAAAAATTGCCCCAGCGAGAGATATAACTCTCCGCCAGAAACATTATTATTGCAACTTAATAAGATAAATGTGAATAGGGAAATCATATTTATTTGACAGCAACTATTTTGATGTCTAACAGATTAAATCATTATTCTATATTAAAAGCATTGCAACTGTAACTTGATAGAATAAACATGTTATTATTCCTTTAATGAATATGATGAACATGTATAACATCTATTCAAACTACAGAATCATTATCACTGCATTAACTCTCTTCAGGCTTAGATCATATGACTAAAGCCTGGCATTATCATTGTGGAGTCATGGCCCGTAGCCATACTCTTTTCACAAGGTGTTGGGATCTTAATCCCTCATTTCAACACTGGGGCTTCTCATCCATTCTCAATTTCAATACCATAACCATGAAATCCTGGGTATTCAAACCCTTTGTTCATCACTTGAGCACTATTACCTCTTTCTCAGGTAACTAACACCTTTAGGTCATTTGACCAAGGTAAGTATGATACTTGCTACACAAGCATCCATCATGGCACTTGATGCACATTAATTCTCTTGCCACCTCTTACCAGGCACAAGGTATATTATGGCACACAAGGCCCAATTAACAATTCAAACTAATAATACATCATAGCTCATACCTGGCTATGCTCATCATCTCATAATACCTGCATGGTTAGCACATATAATAGCAGTACATCAATTATCTATCAATACCATGCAAAAACAATGTATTAATAATTCAAGGGTATTACCCTTAATCCTTTATCAGGATTTGGGTTTCCACCACACATGGCTCATCAGAACACTATACATCTTGTCACCTTTCACTAGGCAACAACTTTATTCACATGGCTCACAAAACCATTCACATCTTGTCACCTCTCACTAGGCAACAACTTTATTCACATGGCGCACAAGGCCATTCACATCTCGTCACCTCTCACTAGGAAACAACTTTATTCACATGGCACACAAGGCCATTCACATCTTGTCACCTCTCACTAGGCAACAACTTAAAACAAAGGCTTACAAGCCCAACTCATCTTGTTACTTCTTTCTCAGTAACAAAAACATAATGGCACATATGGCCAATCAATTCTTATCAAATAAACATCATAGCTCATACCTGGCTATGATCATCAACTCATGAAACCTGCATGATTGTCACACATGATAATAGACTTATCAGGTTTACAACACATCATGCAATACAGGGTAACACCACTATTCCCTTACCAGGGTTAGGGTTTACCATCAATTAGGGCTTCCTCTCACATATCATTACCCTTCATTAAGAATAGGGTTTTCCATTATTAACCATTTAGGTTTTCAAGATCATATTATCAATGATCAAACCCTAGTTCATTGCTCCCCACATCTAGGAGCCAACATTTATACCATAAGTATTCACTCATACTTATTTATTCTCATCAATTATCATTAAATGATTATCATCACAAGGTATGAGTATCTCTCTCATCCTTAAGTTGAGAATTAACAAAAAGACCATGTTAGGTCACTTTCAATTCAGCTCTAAGTCAAGCATAGACCACCACGGCCGTGCTACCTTGCACGGTCGTGCAAAGTAAAGCTACCACGGCCGTGCTACCTTGCACGGTCGTGCTGAGTAAAGTCGCCACGGCCGTGCTGCCTTGCACGGTCGTGCTACCTAGGATCATCACATGAATCATATTTATATATGAATTCTATTATTTGATCCTTTCAACTTGATTAGGTCACATCAACCCTTCAATCATATGCATACAACTATGATTAACATAGGGTACCAAGTCATTGGTCCTATAAGCAATTAGGGATGCATTCCCAATTAGGGTTTCTCATGAAATCACCCTCAACTAGGGTTCCACATGGATGCACCCTCAATTAGGGTTTCACTTGGAATCACCCTCAACTAGGGTTTCACATGGAATCACCCTCAACTAGGGTTTCACATTGAATCACCCTCAACTAGGGTTTCACATGGAATCACCCTCAACTAGGGTTGAATTCAATAACCCTGTCAATTAGGGTTTATGTTCATGTTTAGGGTTTCATGATCTCTTTGATTAAGGATCATAACCCTTATACACCACATGATTCATATTCATGTATGAATTCATGCTATCAGCTTCTTAACTTGATTAGGTCATATCAACCCTTCAATCAAGTACATACAACTATGATTTACATAGTGTACCAAGTCATTGATCTTATCAGCAATTAGGGTTCATCCCTTAATTGACACTAATCACTTAGGTACTATTAGGGTTTTAACCTTTGTTCCTTCATTGGTTAACATTACTAACCATCATTGGATCAATAGTACATTCATCATCACATTGGACCTCCATTACATAAGGTATCCAAATGAATTAGGGTTTACTATTCATCCTAATTAGTGATTTCACATGTAGGCAACCTCTTAATAGGGTTATACATGAAATCGGCCTCAATTAGGGTTTACATCATGTATTGGATCCATGCATTTGTTATGCATTAATGACTAGTACCATTAAAGGTATCTCCCACCTAATCACATTAGGTTTTCAAAAAGGTTTGATCCATTGGACCTTTAATGACATAAGGTATCCAATTGAATTAGGGTTTCCAATGTTGATTCCTTCAATCATTGGATTCATGGAACCAATCATCAATTGGACCTATACCCATACTTCAATTGAGTTTAAATAGGTCAACCTTCAACTTATTTGACCCTTAATTAACCCTCAATTGGTCTTCAATTAGGGTTTGATTCAATTGAATTAGGGTTTGGAATCGATGATTCAACAACACTAATCAATGTAAGACTAGTTGCTTTGAAACTATTGAACCATCATCCAAGTTGGGTATGACCTGACCCCAAACGGTCTTGAGGTTGTTTGGATGACCTCCAAACGGTCTTGAGACCGTTTGCCCATCATATCACTCAAATCCAAGCCATCCAATTAAGGTTTGGATCATTGGATTGATCACCAAATCAGCATTGCATTGTATAACAGCTTGGTACCTTTAGACCTTCAAACACCTAACCATACTCAACCCTAGACCTCCAAACGGTCTTGGGTGACCACCAAACGGTCTTGAGACCGTTTGGATGAGCTCCAAACGGTCTTGAGACCGTTTGCCCATCATATCACTCTAATCCAAGCAATCTAATTAGGGTTTGGTTCATTGAAGTGCTCACCAAATCAGCAATCTATTGCAGATCAACTTGATATCTTTAGACCTTCAACCACTGAACTATACTCAACCCTAGACCTCCAAACGGTCTTGGGTGACCACCAAACGGTCTTGAGACCATTTGGATGAGCTCCAAACGGTCTTGAGACCGTTTGCCCATCATATCACTCCAATCCAAGCAATCTAATTAGGGTTTGGTTCATTGAAGTGCTCACCAAATCAGCAATCTATTGCAGATCAACTTTATATCTTTAGACCTTCAACCACTGAACTATACTCAACCCTAGACCTCCAAACGGTCTTGGGTGACCACCAAACGTTCTTGAGACCGTTTGGATGAGCTCCAAACGGTCTTGAGACCGTTTGCCCATCCAACCTTTGGATTTTAGTGAAAAATCATCATGGATTGGTCTATCGAGTTGATCAACAAATCAGCATTTAGTTGCAGTATGATTTGGTACCTTTGGACCTTCAATTGGTCAACTATACTTGACCCCAGACCTCCAAACGGTCTTGGGGTGATCCCCAAACGGTCTTGAGACCGTTTGGGCTAATCAACCCAAAATCTCAACTTAACTCATTGTGATTTCAGCACTGATTTCAATTAGGGTTAGCCCAATTGATTAGCCTTCAACTCATGACTCGTTTGGAATTAATCCATCAAATTTTGTGAGTCATTAGATCACATCATTATAAACAGTAATCCCAAACTGTCAACGCTTGGTCAATGCACTCAAATGGTCTTGAGACCGTTTTCCCAAAACGTTCAATTAAATCAGATTGAAAATCAGCACTAAATCCAATTATGTTTCCCTAATTGATTAGGCTTCAACTCACGATTCCTTTGGAGTTAATCCCTCAAATTTGGAGGGTTATTAATAAACATAAATATGAACAGGAATACCAAACGGTCAATGCTTGGTCAACCATCGCAAACGGTCTTGAAACCGTTTTCTCAACCAGGTCAAGTTAATCAGGTTGAAAATCAGCACATAATTCAATCTGATTGCCTAATTGATTGGCCTTCAACTCTCGATTCCTTTAGAGTTAATCCCTCAAATTTGGAGGGTTATCATCCTACATAATTAGGAACAAAATTCCCAAACGGTCAACGCTTGGTCAACCATATCAAACGGTCTTGAGACCGTTTGCTCCCAAACGGTCTCAAACCGTTTGCCCTTAAACGGTTTGCTGAAACCGCATAGCCAATCAAATTAAAACGATTTGGAGTAGCTATCAAAACGTTTTTGCTTGGTGATTTTCTTTGGATAAGCATCTAGGATGATTTCATCATCCCCTTCCTTCAAACAACTAAGAACAGCAACCGTTCTTGATGGAAATTGCAGCAAGAAACAAGAGTGCATCAAATTGAAGAAATCAATCAACAAAGCATAGAGAATTGATGCAATAGCAATGTTTAAGGGTTTGAGTTATAAAACCCGCCTCCAATTGAGCTCCAAAGCTCCAAGATCACGCCATTAATGGTGGATGAAGCTCTTGCAACTCCCCCTAGGCTCGTCCTCAAGCTTTTGATTGCAAAAGTTGGCTAGGGTTGAAGAGGAGATCGAAATAAGAAGGAATCCATAATTTATTTTCGATTTCCACCAAGAAATCAAAGAGAACGAAGGTCAAGGGCTCACCCACAGGTTGGGGACGTGCTCCCTGCTCCTCCCTAGCTCCTTGGTCGGTTTTGCAAGCAAGGGAAAGAAGAAAATCCGAAATAGCCTTTCATTTGGCTTGAAAAAGGCACTTTTATAAGGAAATTGATGAGAGAGAAAATGCATTATAAAATGCATTAAATTCCAAAAATATGGCCGCCTCTTCCCCCTCAAATCCCTTAAGGACGAGGCACCTTCCTTTTCCTTTAATTCTCCTTCATTATCCTTGATTTAAAGAAAATCAAATTAAGCACCTTAATGCTTATTATATTAATATCCATATGTGAGTGGGTTTTCTTTTTCTTATAATAAGGTGAGTGGAATTTCACCTACTTAGGATATTTTCGTTCCTTATCTTGGCAAAGGAACGTTCATCCTTATTCAAAATCAACCCAAAACATTTTGGTTGAAAGCCCTTCAATTATTTTTATTCATTTTTGCCCTAAATCAAATTAGGGTTTCAATTAGGCATTAATCTTGATTATTTTAATATCAAGATTCTCTCTCCTCCAAATTAATTCAAATGAGGCACCCATCTAATTTTATTTGCTCTACATGATGCCAAGAAACATTAGGGAACTTGTTGAAGTGGTAATTTGCATATTGAACCCTAGATTTTGGGTAAATTGCACTTTACTCCAAAACTAGGTTTTAATGCACAACATTGTCCAACAAGCTCTATCTTGGTGTCCAGGCTTGTGGCAACCATACTACTACATCATATTCATCCTTATGATGTCTCAACATCAGAGGAACATCTTATCATATGAAATTTGCAAGTTAACCCCTCAACTTGGGTAATTTGCACTTTAGTCCAAAATAAGCAAACCTTGCTTCAACATTGTTCAAACAGGACCAAAATTGAAACATAAGTTTCTCATGAGCCCTAATTACTTTTCACAAGATAAGATTAAGAATCTTCTTAACCTTTTTAAGCAAAACAATCTAGGGTTAATTCATAACCCAGGTCAGGGATGTTACAAATTATAAACCCCTAACAAGGATTTCGTCCTCGAAATCCCAGGAAAAGGAGGAACATATTGTTCATTAATCATGCCCTCAAGTCTCCACATATCATCTTAATATCATGGAGATATCCTGAACTCTGTGATTCCACACAAAGCTCCTTTCATTAGCTCAACCTCATCAATGTTTATGCAGAGCATAAACCCCTAACATATGATGTCCATATTATTGAAAGGAAGAAACATAAAAGAACATACTTCAATCATTACTCAAGAATATATACCAAAAGAGAAACATATATATCTAACAGAGATAATTTACTCAGTAATCCTTTAACAAACTCTATGTAATTGGGATTGTTCACATAGTTCTTCTTATTAGTTGGAAATGCCACATAGCTTTTCCCTTTTTGATTGGGAATGACACATAGCTCTTCCCTTTTTGTTGGGGATGACACATAGCTTTCCCTTTTTTATTGGGAATGACACATAGCTCTTCCCTTTTTGTTGGGGATGACACATAGCTTTCCCTTTTTGATTGGGAATGACACATAGCTCTTCCCTTTTTGATTGGGAATGACACATAGCTCTTCCCTTTTTGTTGGGGATGACACATAGCTTTCCCTTTTTGATTGGGAATGACACATAGGTCTTCCCTTTTTAATTGGGAATGACACATAGCTCTTCCCTTTTTGTTGGGGATGACACATAGCTTTCCCTTTTTTATTGGGAATGACACATAGCTCTTCCCTTTTTGATTGGGAATGACACATAGCTCTTCCCTTTTTGTTTAGGTGACACATAGCTCTTCCCTTTTTGTTGGGGATGAGACATAGCTTTCCCTTTTTGATTGGGAATGACACATAGCTCTTCCCTTTTGATTGGGAATGACACATATCTCTTCCCTTTTTGTTGGGGATGACACATAGCTTTCCCTTTTTTATTGGGAATGACACATAGCTCTTCCCTTTTTGATTGGGAATGACACATAGCTCTTCCCTTTTTGTTGGGGATGACACATAGCTTTCCCTTTTTGATTGGGAATGACACATATCTCTTCCCTTTTTGATTGGGAATGACACATAGCTCTTCCCTTTTTGTTTAGGGTTGGAATTGCACAAAGCATCTTCCTTTATTGGAATTGCACAAAGCATCTCCCTTTATTGGAATTGCACAAAGCATCTGCCTTTATTGGAATTGCACAAAGCATCTTCCTTTATTGGAATTGCACCAAGCATCTTCCTTTATTGATTCCATATTTCTTATTTCATGATGCTCATTAGATTGTCTCAGAATGACTACTTGATCAGAGCAATAAAAAAAACAACAATCTAAGAGTTTCCATACCCACTTTATCATCAATAGTTGTATACCTGGCCAGGGTTTACAAATATTGAGATCAAGTAGTATGCACTTACATGCTATCATATTCCTTGCTATTCATATCATTATACACACATGATTTTCCCTTGTTCCAACATGACTAAGTCATTTAGGAACTCTTTTAAAGCTCAAACTTTCTATATTAAGGACTGATAATCTAGGTTGTAAGGCTAGTATCCAGTCCACTATATGCATTACTGTTGCCCTAATCTGCCCAATAAGAGCATGATCATAGGATTCTCTATCCTGATCAGGTCTTTAATGGGGATTCTCAGGCACTCATTCTATTCTTGCATGATCCTTGCACCACTTCTTGGTGCAACAACATTGCCCTAAGCAATGTGTTCCTTGTGCTCTCCAGTCATTTTAAAACTTTACCCTTTCTCTGCACAAGCAGAAATCATTATAGGGTATACTGGAGGACACTAACACAGACTCGATACCTTAGTCCTATGTCTCTGTAGACTCAACGAACCTAGAGCTCTGATACCACTAAATTGTGACGATCGTCTCGCGAAAACAAGATTAACTAATGCGGAAGCGTTCATCAAGCAGCGGATTAGCGAAAATCACTAAAAATTAAAACTTTTTGCAAAGGGATCCAATCATAGGAAAACTCTTTCATTCAGAACCAAAGTAAAACTTTACATCCTGGTTCATATATATACATCTCATGTACTTTTTCTTCTCGAGGAATACAAACATTAACTACTCTGTCTTAACTGACAGGTAGTATAAAACCCTCGAGGCACTAAGCCAAAATCTCGAAATCATTAACTACTACTCCAAGGACCTGAGAGTACAGAGACGACACATAGGACTTCTATATACATCTGAACATGACATGACAGTCAATGTCTCCACATGAGACTTTACTGCTGTCCCTACTACTGCTGATGTCCTTCACCTCCTGAAGGATTCTTGTCTCCTCGTCCGCGTCCACCTAAAAATGTGGTTCCCACGGGGGTGAGACAATTATAAAAAATTGCCCCAGCGAGAGATATAACTCTCCGCCAGAAACATTATTATTGCAACTTAATAAGATAAATGTGAATAGGGAAATCATATTTATTTGACAGCAGATATTTTGATGTCTAACAGATTAAATCATTATTCTATATCAAAAGCATTGCAACTGTAACTTGATAGAATAAACATGTTACTATTCCTTTAATGAATATGATGAACATGTATAACATCTATTCAAACTACAGAATCATTATCACTGCATTAACTCTCTTCAGGCTTAGATCATATGACTAAAGCCTGGCATTATCATTGTGGAGTCATGGCACGTAGCCATACTCTTTTCACAAGGTGTTGGGATCTTAATCCCTCATTTCAACACTGGGGCTTCTCATCCATTCTCAATTTCAATACCATAACCATGAAATCCTAGGTATTCAAACCCTTTGTTCATCACTTGAGCACTATTACCTCTTTCTCAGGTAACTAACACCTTTAGGTCATTTGACCAAGGTAAGTATGATACTTGCTACACAAGCATCCATCATGGCACTTGATGCACATTAATTCTCTTGCCACCTCTTACCAGGCACAAGGTATATTATGGCACACAAGGCCCAATTAACAATTCAAACTAATAATACATCATAGCTCATACCTGGCTATGCTCATCATCTCATAATACATGCATGGTTAGCACATATAATAGCAGTACATCAATTATCTATCAATACCATGCAAAAACAATGTATTAATAATTCAAGGGTATTACCCTTAATCCTTTATCAGGATTTGGGTTTCCATCACACATGGCTCATCAGAACACTATACATCTTGTCACCTTTCACTAGGCAACAACTTTATTCACATGGCTCACAAAACCATTCACATCTTGTCACCTCTCACTAGGAAACAACTTTATTCACATGGCGCACAAGGCCATTCACATCTCGTCACCTCTCACTAGGCAACAACTTTATTCACATGGCACCCAAGGCCATTCACATCTTGTCACCTCTCACTAGGCAACAACTTAAAACAAAGGCTTACAAGCCCAACTCATCTTGTTACTTCTTTCTCAGTAACAAAAACATAATGGCACATATGGCCAATCAATTCTTATCAAATAAACATCATAGCTCATACCTGGCTATGATCATCAACTCATGAAACATGCATGATTGTCACACATGATAATAGACTTATCAGGTTTACAACACATCATGCAATACAGGGTAACACCACTATTCCCTTACCAGGGTTAGGGTTTACCATCAATTAGGGCTTCCTCTCACATATCATTACCCTTCATTAAGAATAGGGTTTTCCATTATTAACCATTTAGGTTTTCAAGATCATATTATCAATGATCAAACCCTAGTTCATTGCTCCCCACATCTAGGAGCCAACATTTATACCATAAGTATTCACTCATACTTATTTATTCTCATCAATTATCATTAAATGATTATCATCACAAGGTATGAGTATCTCTCTCATCCTTAAGTTGAGAATTAACAAAACGACCATGTTAGGTCACTTTCAATTCAGCTCTAAGTCAAGCATAGACCACCACAGCCGTGCTACCTTGCACGGTCGTGCAAAGTAAAGCTACCACGGCCGTGCTACCTTGCACGGTCGTGCTGAGTAAAGTCGCCACGGCCGTGCTGCCTTGCACGGTCGTGCTACATAGGATCATCACATGAATCATATTTATATATGAATTCTATTATTTGATCCTTTCAACTTGATTAGGTCACATCAACCCTTCAATCATATGCATACAACTATGATTAACATAGGGTACCAAGTCATTGGTCCTATAAGCAATTAGGGATGCATTCCCAATTAGGGTTTCTCATGAAATCACCCTCAACTAGGGTTCCACATGGATGCACCCTCAATTAGGGTTTCACTTGGAATCACCCTCAACTAGGGTTTCACATGGAATCACCCTCAACTAGGGTTTCACATTGAATCACCCTCAACTAGGGTTTCACATGGAATCACCCTCAACTAGGGTTGAATTCAATAACCCTGTCAATTAGGGTTTATGTTCATGTTTAGGGTTTCATGATCTCTTTGATTAAGGATCATAACCCTTATACACCACATGATTCATATTCATGTATGAATTCATGCTATCAACTTCTTAACGTGATTAGGTCATATCAACCCTTCAATCAAGTACATACAACTATGATTTACATAGTGTACCAAGTCATTGATCTTATCAACAATTAGGGTTCATCCCTTAATTGACACTAATCACTTAGGTACTATTAGGGTTTTAACCTTTGTTCCTTCATTGGTTAACATTACTAACCATCATTGGATCAATAGTACATTCATCATCACATTGGACCTCCATTACATAAGGTATCCAAAGGAATTAGGGTTTACTATTCATCCTAATTAGTGATTTCACATGTAGGCAACCTCTTAATAGGGTTATACATGAAATCGACCTCAATTAGGGTTTACATCATGTATTGGATCCATGCATTTGTTATGCATTAATGACTAGTACCATTAAAGGTATCTCCAACCTAATCACATTAGGTTTTCAAAAAGGTTTGATCCATTGGACCTTTAATGACATAAGGTATCCAATTGAATTAGGGTTTCCAATGTTGATTCCTTCAATCATTGGATTCATGGAACCAATCATCAATTGGACCTATACCCATACTTCAATTGAGTTTAAATAGGTCAACCTTCAACTTATTTGACCCTTAATTAACCCTCAATTGGTCGTCAATTAGGGTTTGATTCAATTGAATTAGGGTTTGGAATCAATGATTCAACAACACTAATCAATGTAAGACTAGTTGCTTTGAAACCATTGAACCATCATCCAAGTTGGGTATGACCTGACTCCAAACGGTCTTGAGGTCGTTTGGATGACCTCCAAACGGTCTTGAGACCGTTTGCCCATCATATCACTCAAATCCAAGCCATCCGATTAAGGTTTGGATCATTGGATTGATCACCAAATCAGCATTGCATTGTATAACAGCTTGGTACCTTTAGACCTTCAAACACCTAACCATACTCAACCCTAGACCTCCAAACGGTCTTGGGTGACCACCAAACGGTCTTGAGACCGTTTGGATGAGCTCCAAACGGTCTTGAGACCGTTTGCCCATCATATCACTCCAATCCAAGCAATCTAATTAGGGTTTGGTTCATTGAAGTGCTCACCAAATCAGCAATCTATTGCAGATCAACTTGATATCTTTAGACCTTCAACCACTGAACTATACTCAACCCTAGACCTCCAAACGGTCTTGAGACCGTTTGGATGAGCTCCAAACGGTATTGAGACCGTTTGCCCATCATGTCACTCCAATCCAAGCAATCTAATTAGGGTTTGGTTCATTGAAGTGCTCACCAAATCAGCAATCTATTGCAGATCAACTTGATATCTTTAGACCTTCAACCACTGAGCTATACTCAACCCTAGACCTCCAAACGGTCTTGGGTGACCACCAAACGGTCTTGAGACCGTTTGGATGAGCTCCAAACGGTCTTGAGACCGTTTTCCCATCCAATCTTTGGATTTTAGTGAAAAATCATCATGGATTGGTCTATCGAGTTGATCAACAAATTAGCATTTAGTTGCAGTATGATTTGGTACCTTTGAACCTTCAATTGGTCAACTATACTTGACCCCAGACCTCCAAACGGTCTTGGGGTGATCCCCAAACGGTCTTGAGACCGTTTGGGTGATCCCCAAACGGTCTTGAGACCGTTTGGGTGATCCCCAAACGGTCTTGAGACCGTTTGGGCTAATCAACCCAAAATCTCAACTTAACTCATTGTGATTTCAGCACCGATTTCAATTAGGGTTAGCCCAATTGATTAACCTTCAACTCATGACTCGTTTGGAATTAATCCATAAAATTTGGTGAGTCATTAGATCACATCATTAGAAACAGTAATCCCAAACGGTCAATGCTTGGTCAACGCACTCAAACGGTCTTGAGACCGTTTTCCCAAAAAGTTCAATTAAATCAGATTGAAAATCAGCACTTAATCCAATTAGGTTTCCCTAATTGATTAGGCTTCAAATCACGATTCCTTTGGATTTAATCCCTCAAATTTGGAGTGCTATTAATAAACATAATTATGAACAATAATCCCAAACGGTCAATGCTTGGTCAACCATCTCAAATGGTCTTGAAACCGTTTTCTCAACCAGGTCAAGTTAATCAGGTTGAAAATCAGCACATAATTCAATCTGATTGCCTAATTGATTGGCCTTCAACTCTCGATTCCTTTGGAGTTAATCCCTCAAATTTGGAGGGTTATCATCCTACATAATTAGGAACAAAATTCCCAAACGTTCAACGCTTTTTCAACCATCTCAAACGGTCTTGAGACCGTTTGCTCCCAAACGGTCTCAAACTGTTTGCCCTTAAACGGTTTGCTGAAACCGCATAGCCAATCAAATTAAAACGATTTGGAGTAGCTATCAAAACGTTTTTGCTTGGTAATTTTCTTTGGATAAGCATCTAGGATGATGTCATCATCCCCTTACTTCGAACAACCAAGAACAGAAACCGTTCTTGATTGAAATTGCAGCAAGAAACAAGAGTGCATCAAATTGAAGAAATCAATCAACAAAGCATAGAGAATTGATGCAATAGCAATGTTTAAGGGTTTGAGTTATAAAACCCGCCTCCAATTGAGCTCCAAAGCTCCAAGATCACGCCATTAATGGTGGATGAAGCTCTTGCAACTCCCCCTAGGCTCGTCCTCAAGCTTTTGATTGCAAAAGTTGGCTAGGGTTGAAGAGGAGATCGAAATAAGAAGGAATCCATAATTTATTTTCGATTTCCACCATGAAATCAAAGAGAACGAAGGTCAAGGGCTCACCCACAGGTTGGGGACGTGCTCCCTGCTCCTCCCTAGCTCCTTGGTCGGTTTTGCAAGCAAGGGAAAGAAGAAAATCCGAAATAGCCTTTCATTTGGCTTGAAAAAGGCACTTTTATAAGGAAATTGATGAGAGAGAAAATGCATTATTAAAATGCATTAAATTCCAAAAATATGGCCGCCTTTTCCCCCTCAAATCCCTTAAGGACGAGGCACCTTACTTTGCCTTTAATTCTCCTTCATTATCCTTGATTTAAAGAAAATCAAATTAAGCACCTTAATGCTTATTATATTAATATCCATATGTGAGTGGGTTTTCTTTTTCTTATAATAAGGTGAGTGGAATTTCACCTACTTAGGATATTTTCGTTCCTTATCTTGGCAAAGGAACATTCATCCTTATTCAAAATCAACCCAAAACATTTTGGTTGAAAGCCCTTCAATTATTTTTATTCATTTTTGCCCTAAATCAAATTAGGGTTTCAATTAGGCATTAATCTTGATTATTTTAATATCAAGATTCTCTCTCCTCCAACTTAATTAAAATGAGGCACCCATCTCATTTTATTTGCTCTACATGATGCCAAGAAACATTAGGGAACTTGTTGAAGTGGTAATTTGCATATTGAACCCTAGATTTTGGGTAAATTGCACTTTACTCCAAAACTAGGTTTTAATGCACAACATTGTCCAACAAGCTCTATCTTGGTGTCCAGGCTTGTGGCAACCATACTACTACATAATATTCATCCTTATGATGTCTCAACATCAAAGGAACATCTTATCATATGAAATTTGCAAGTTAACCCCTCAACTTGGGTAATTTGCACTTTGGTCCAAAATAAGCAAACATTGCTTCAACATTGTTCAAACATGACCAAAATTGAAACATAAGTTTCTCATGAGCCCTAATTACTTTTCACAAGATAAGATTAAGAATCTTCTTAACCTTTTTAAGCAAAACAATCTAGGGTTAATTCATAACCCAGGCCAGGGATGTTACAAATTATAAACCCCTAACAAGGATTTCGTCCTCTAAAATCCCAGGAAAAGGAGGAACATATTGTTCATTAATCATGCCCTCAAGTCTCCACATATCATCTTAATATCATGGAGATATCATGAACTCTGTGATTCCACACAAAGCTCCTTTCATTAGCTCAACCTCATCAATGTTTATGCAGAGCATAAACCCCTAACATATGATGTCCATATTATTGAAAGGAAGAAACATAAAAGAACATACTTCAATCATTACTCAAGAATATATACCAAAAGAGAAACATATATATCTAACAGAGATAATTTACTCAGTAATCCTTTAACAAACTCTATGTAATTGGGATTGTTCACATAGTTCTTCTTATTAGTTGGAAATGCCACATAGCTTTTCCCTTTTTGATTGGGAATGACACATAGCTCTTCCCTTTTTGTTGGGGATGACACATAGCTTTCCCTTTTTTATTGGGAATGACACATAGCTCTTCCCTTTTTGATTGGGAATGACACATAGCTCTTCCCTTTTTGTTGGGGATGAGACATAGCTTTCCCTTTTTGATTGGGAATGACACATAGCTATTCCCTTTTTGATTGGGAATGACACATAGCTCTTCCCTTTTTGTTGGGGATGACACATAGCTTTCCCTTTTTGATTGGGAATGACACATAGCTCTTCCCTTTTTGATTGGGAATGACACATAGCTCTTCCCTTTTTGTTGGGGATGACACATAGCTTTCCCTTTTTGATTGGGAATGACACATATCTCTTCCCTTTTTGATTGGGAATGACACATAGCTCTTCCCTTTTTGTTTAGGGTTGGAATTGCACAAAGCATCTTCCTTTATTGGAATTGCACAAAGCATCTCCCTTTATTGGAATTGCACAAAGCATCTTCCTTTATTGGAATTGCACAAAGCATCTTCCTTTATTGGAATTGCACAAAGCATCTTCCTTTATTGGAATTGCACAAAGCATCTTCCTTTATTGATTCCATATTTCTTATTTCATGATGCTCATTAGATTGTCTCAGAATGACTACTTGATCAGAGCAATAAAAAAAACAACAATCTAAGAGTTTCCATACCCACTTTATCATCAATAGTTGTATACCTGGCCAGGGTTTACAAATATTGAGATCAAGTAGTATGCACTTACATGCTATCATATTCCTTGCTATTCATATCATTATACACACATGATTTTCCCTTGTTCCAACATGACTAAGTCATTTAGGAACTCTTTTAAAGCTCAAACTTTCTATATTAAGGACTGATAATCTAGGTTGTAAGGCTAGTATCCAGTCCACTATATGCATTACTGTTGCCCTAATCTGCCCAATAAGAGCATGATCATAGGATTCTCTATCCTGATCAGGTCTTTAATGGGGATTCTCAGGCACTCATTCTATTCTTGCATGATCCTTGCACCACTTCTTGGTGCAACAACATTGCCCTAAGCAATGTGTTCCTTGTGCTCTCCAGTCATTTTAAAACTTTACCCTTTCTCTGCACAAGCAGAAATCATTATAGGGTATACTGGAGGACACTAACACAGACTCGATACCTTAGTCCTATGTCTCTGTAGACTCAACGAACCTAGAGCTCTAATACCACTAAATTGTGACGACCGTCTCGCGAAAACAAGATTAACTAATGCGGAAGCGTTCATCAAGCAGCGGATTAGCGAAAATCACTAAAAATTAAAACTTTTTGCAAAGGGATCCAATCATAGGAAAACTCTTTCATTCAGAACCAAAGTAAAACTTTACATCCTGGTTCATATATATACATCTCATGTACTTTTTCTTCTCGAGGAATACAAACATTAACTACTCTGTCTTAACTGTACACATGTAGTATAAAACCCTCGAGGCACTAAGCCAAAATCTCGAAATCATTAACTACTACTCCAAGGACCTGAGAGTACAGAGACAACACATAGGACTTCTATATACATCTGAACATGACATGACAGTCAATGTCTCCACCTGAGACTTTACTGCTGTCCCTACTACTGCTGATGTCCTTCACCTCCTGAAGGATTCTTGTCTCCTCGTCCGCGTCCACCTAAAAATGTGGTTCCCACGGGGGTGAGACAATTATAAAAAATTGCCCCAGCGAGAGATATAACTCTCCGCCAGAAACATTATTATTGCAACTTAATAAGATAAATGTGAATAGGGAAATCATATTTATTTGACAGTAGATATTTTGATGTCTAACAGATTAAATCATTATTCTATATCAAAAGCATTGCAACTGTAACTTGATAGAATAAACATGTTACTATTCCTTTAATGAATATGATGAACATGTATAACATCTATTCAAACTACAGAATCATTATCACTGCATTAACTCTCTTCAGGCTTAGATCATATGACTAAAGCCTGGCATTATCATTGTGGAGTCATGGCCCGTAGCCATACTCTTTTCACAAGGTGTTGGGATCTTAATCCCTCATTTCAACACTGGGGCTTCTCATCCATTCTCAATTTCAATACCATAACCATGAAATCCTGGGTATTCAAACCCTTTGTTCATCACTTGAGCACTATTACCTCTTTCTCAGGTAACTAACACCTTTAGGTCATTTGACCAAGGTAAGTATGATACTTGCTACACAAGCATCCATCATGGCACTTGATGCACATTAATTCTCTTGCCACCTCTTACCAGGCACAAGGTATATTATGGCACACAAGGCCCAATTAACAATTCAAAAATAATACATCATAGCTCATACCTGGCTATGCTCATCATCTCATAATACCTGCATGGTTAGCACATATAATAGCAGTACATCAATTATCTATCAATACCATGCAAAAACAATGTATTAATAATTCAAGGGTATTACCCTTAATCCTTTATCAGGATTTGGGTTTCCATCACACATGGCTCATCAGAACACTATACATCTTGTCACCTTTCACTAGGCAACAACTTTATTCACATGGCTCACAAAACCATTCACATCTTGTCACCTCTCACTAGGCAACAACTTTATTCACATGGCGCACAAGGCCATTCACATCTCGTCACCTCTCACTAGGCAACAACTTTATTCACATGGCACACAAGGCCATTCACATCTTGTCACCTCTCACTAGGCAACAACTTAAAACAAAGGCTTACAAGCCCAACTCATCTTGTTACTTCTTTCTCAGTAACAAAAACATAATGGCACATATGGCCAATCAATTCTTATCAAATAAACATCATAGCTCATACCTGGCTATGATCATCAACTCATGAAACTTGCATGATTGTCACACATGATAATAGACTTATTAGGTTTACAACACATCATGCAATACAGGGTAACACCACTATTCCCTTACCAGGGTTAGGGTTTACCATCAATTAGGGCTTCCTCTCACATATCATTACCCTTCATTAAGAATAGGGTTTTCCATTATTAACCATTTAGGTTTTCAAGATCATATTATCAATGATCAAACCCTAGTTCATTGCTCCCCACATCTAGGAGCCAACATTTATACCATAAGTATTCACTCATACTTATTTATTCTCATCAATTATCATTAAATGATTATCATCACAAGGTATGAGTATCTCTCTCATCCTTAAGTTGAAAATTAACAAAACAACCATGTTAGGTCACTTTCAATTCAGCTCTAAGTCAAGCATAGACCACCACGGCTGTGCTACCTTGCACGGTCGTGCAAAGTAAAGCTACCACGACCGTGCTACCTTGCACGATCGTGCTGAGTAAAGTCACCACGGCCGTGCTGCCTTGCACGGTCGTGCTACATAGGATCATCACATGAATCATATTTATATATGAATTCTATTATTTGATCCTTTCAACTTGATTAGGTCACATCAACCCTTCAATCATATGCATACAACTATGATTAACATAGGGTACCAAGTCATTGGTCCTATAAGCAATTAGGGATGCATTCCCAATTAGGGTTTCTCATGAAATCACCCTCAACTAGGGTTCCACATGGATGCACCCTCAATTAGGGTTTCACTTGGAATCACCCTCAACTAGGGTTTCACATGGAATCACCCTCAACTAGGGTTTCACATTGAATCACCCTCAACTAGGGTTTCACATGGAATCACCCTCAACTAGGGTTGAATTCAATAACCCTGTCAATTAGGGTTTATGTTCATGTTTAGGGTTTCATGATCTCTTTGATTAAGGATCATAACCCTTATACACCACATGATTCATATTCATGTATGAATTCATGCTATCAGCTTCTTAACTTGATTAGGTCATATCAAACCTTCAATCAAGTACATACAACTATGATTTACATAGTGTACCAAGTCATTGATCTTATCAGCAATTAGGGTTCATCCCTTAATTGACACTAATCACTTAGGTACTATTAGGGTTTTAACATTTGTTCCTTCATTGGTTAACATTACTAACCATCATTGGATCAATAGTACATTCATCATCACATTGGACCTACATTACATAAGGTATCCAAAGGAATTAGGGTTTACTATTCATCCTAATTAGTGATTTCACATGTAGGCAACCTCTTAATAGGGTTATACATGAAATCGGCCTCAATTAGGGTTTACATCATGTATTGGATCCATGCATTTGTTATGCATTAATGACTAGTACCATTAAAGGTATCTCCCACCTAATCACATTAGGTTTTCAAAAAGGTTTGATCCATTGGACCTTTAATGACATAAGGTATCCAATTGAATTAGGGTTTCCAATGTTGATTCCTTCAATCATTGGATTCATGGAACCAATCATCAATTGGACCTATACCCATACTTCAATTGAGTTTAAATAGGTCAACCTTCAACTTATTTGACCCTTAATTAACCCTCAATTGGTCGTCAATTAGGGTTTGATTCAATTGAATTAGGGTTTGGAATCGATGATTCAACAACACTAATCAATGTAAGACTAGTTGCTTTGAAACCATTGAACCATCATCCAAGTTGGGTATGACCTGACCCCAAACGGTCTTGAGGTCGTTTGGATGACCTCCAAACGGTCTTGAGACCGTTTTCCCATCATATCACTCAAATCCAAGCCATCCAATTAAGGTTTGGATCATTGGATTGATCACCAAATCAGCATTGCATTGTATAACAGCTTGGTACCTTTAGACCTTCAAACACCTAACCATACTCAACCCTAGACCTCCAAACGGTCTTGGGTGACCACCAAACGGTCTTGAGACCGTTTGTATGAGCTCCAAACGGTCTTGAGACCGTTTGCCCATCATATCACTCCAATCCAAGCAATCTAATTAGGCTTTGGTTCATTGAAGTGCTCACCAAATCAGCAATCTATTGCAGATCAACTTGATATCTTTAGACCTTCAACCACTGAAATATACTCAACCCTAGACCTCCAAACGGTCTTGGGTGACCACCAAACGGTCTTGAGACCGTTTGGATGAGCTCCAAACGGTCTTGAGACCGTTTGCCCATCATATCACTCCAATCCAAGCAATCTAATTAGGGTTTGGTTCATTGAAGTGCTCACCAAATCAGCAATCTATTGCAGATCAACTTGATATCTTTAGACCTTCAACCACTGAACTATACTCAACCTAGACCTCCAAAAGTTCTTGGGTGACCACCAAACGGTCTTGAGACCGTTTGGATGAGCTCCAAACGGTCTTGAGACCGTTTGCCCATCCAACCTTTGGATTTTAGTGAAAAATCATCATGGATTGGTCTATCGAGTTGATCAACAAATCAGCATTTAGTTGCAGTATGATTTGGTACCTTTGGACCTTCAATTGGTCAACTATACTTGACCCCAGACCTCCAAATGGTCTTGGGGTGATCCCCAAACGGTCTTGAGACCGTTTGGGCTAATCAACCCAAAATCTCAACTTAACTCATTGTGGTTTCAGCACTGATTTCAATTAGGGTTAGCCCAATTGATTAGCCTTCAACTCATGACTCGTTTGGAATTAATCCATAAAATTTGGTGAGTCATTATATCACATCATTAGAAACAGTAATCCCAAACGGTCAACGCTTGGTCAACGCACTCAAACAGTCTTGAGACCGTTTGCCCAAAAAGTTCAATTAAATCAGATTGAAAATCAGCACTTAATCCAATTAGGTTTCCCTAATTGATTAGGCTTCAACTCACGATTCCTTTGGAGTTAATCCCTCAAATTTGGAGGGTTATTCATAAACATAATTATGAACAGGAATCCCAAACTGTAAACGCTTGGTCAACCATCTCAAACGGTATTGAAACCGTTTTCTCAACCAGGTCAAGTTAATCAGGTTGAAAATCAGCACATAATTCAATCTGATTGCCTAATTGATTGGCCTTCAACTCTCGATTCCTTTGGAGTTAATCCCTCAAATTTGGAGGGTTATCATCCTACATAATTAGGAACAAAATTCCCAAACGGTCAACGCTTGTTCAACCATCTCAAACGGTCTTGAGACCGTTTGCTCCCAAACGGTCTCAAACCGTTTGCCCTTAAACGGTTTGCTGAAACCGCATAGCCAATCAAATTAAAACGATTTGGAGTAGCTATCAAAACGGTTTTGCTTGGTAATCTTCTTTGGATAAGCATATAGGATGATGTCATCATCCCCTTCCTTCGAACAACCAAGAACAGCAACCGTTCTTGATGGAAATTGCAGCAAGAAACAAGAGTGCATCAAATTGAAGAAATCAATCAACAAAGCATAGAGAATTGATGCAATAGAAATGTTTAAGGGTTTGAGTTATAAAACCCGCCTCCAATTGAGCTACAAATCTCCAAGCTCACGCCATTAATGGTGTATGAAGCTCTTGCAACTCCCCCTAGGCTCGTCCTCAAGCTTTTGATTGCAAAAGTTGGCTAGGGTTGAAGAGGAGATCGAAATAAGAAGGAATCCATAATTTATTTTTGATTTCCACCATGAAATCAAAGAGAACGAAGGTTAAGGGCTCACCCACAGGTTGGGGACGTGATCCCTACTCCTCCCTAGCTCCTTGGTCGGTTTTGCAAGCAAGGGAAAGAAGAAAATCCGAAATAGCCTTTCATTTGGCTTGAAAAAGGCACTTTTATAAGGAAATTGATGAGAGAGAAAATGCATTATTAAAATGCATTAAATTCCAAAAATATGGCCGCCTCTTCCCCCTCAAATCCCTTAAGGACGAGGCACCTTCCTTTGCCTTTAATTATCCTTCATTATCCTTGATTTAAAGAAAATCAAATTAAGCACCTTAATGCTTATTATATTAATATCCATATGTGAGTGGGTTTTCTTTTTCTTATAATAAGGTGAGTGGAATTTCACCTACTTAGGATATTTTTGTTCCTTATCTTGGCAAAGGAACGTTCATCCTTATTCAAAATCAACCCAAAACATTTTGGTTGAAAGCCCTACAATTATTTTTATTCATTTTTGCCCTAAATCAAATTAGGGTTTCAATTAGGCATTAATCTTGATTATTTTAATATCAAGATTCTCTCTCCTCCAACTTAATTCAAATGAGGCACCCATCTCATTTTATTTACTCTACATGATTCCAAGAAACATTAGGGAACTTGTTGAAGTGGTAATTTGCATATTGAACCCTAGATTTTGGGTAAATTGCACTTTACTCAAAAACTAGGTTTTAATGCACAACATTGTCCAACAAGCTCTATCTTGGTGTCCAGGCTTGTGGCAACCATACTACTACATCATATTCATCCTTATGATGTCTCAACATCAGAGGAACATCTTATCATATGAAATTTGCAAGTTAACCCCTCAACTTGGGTAATTTTCACTTTAGTCCAAAATAAGCAAACATTGCTTCAACATTGTTCAAACAGGACCAAAATTGAAACATAAGTTTCTCATGAGCCCTAATTACTTTTCACAAGATAAGATTAAGAATCTTCTTAATCTTTTTAAGCAAAACAATCTAGGGTTAATTCATAACCCAGGTCAGGGATGTTACAAGTCTTTCCTCCATTTAGATGACAGTTTTCTCCAAGATCTGCTTAATTTGTCTATTTGAAACCTCTACCTGCCCTGAGGTCTTTGGGTGATAGGGTGTAGCGATCTTGTGTTTCACTCCATACTTACGCAGGAGTGCTTCGAATTGTCTCTCTCCGAAGTGCGACCCGCCGTCACTTATTACAGTGCATGGAACTCCAAACCGAGGAAAGATCGTCTTCTCAAAAAGCTTGATTACAGATTTGGCATCGCATGTTTGGGTTGCTACAGCCTCTACCCATTTCGATACATAGTCCACTGCCACTAGTATTTATTGATACCCCCTGGATGGAGGAAATGGCCCCATATAATCAATCCCCCACACGTCAAAGATTTCTACCTCAATCCAGCTCGCCATCGGCATTTCATTCCTCTACCCTATATTCCCCGTTGACTGGCACTCTTTGCAGACTTTTACAAATTGTGCAGCATCTTTGAATAAAGAGGGCCAGTAGAAACCTGATTGTAGCACTATTGCAGCCGTTCTTTCGCTACCCAGGTGTCCACCATATGGGGAGGCGTGGCACTCTCTCAGAATGTTTGTGGTTTCTTCCTCTAGGACGCACCTCCTATATAAATTGTCAGCGCATCTTCTGAAAAGGAGAGGATCATCCCAATAGTAATTTTTGACATCCGCGAACAACTTCTTTTTCTGATTATAAGTGATGTCAGGAGGTAGTTCTCCACAAGCGAGATAGTTGCAGATATCTGCAAACCAGGGTAAGTCTTCTTCTTTTGCTTCATCCAACATCAGAGCCTCGTCGGCATAGTCGTCGTTGATCGGCGGTCCCCCTTGTCTTTCAGCTACGATCCTCGATGGGTGGTCAGCGACCACATTTTCTGCGCTCTTCTTGTTGATAATTTCATGGTCGAACTCTTGCAGCAATAAGGCCCACCTCAACAGACGGGGCTTTGTGTCTTTCTTTTGCATTAGGTATTTTATTGCCCCATGATCTGTATATACCTTGACCTTTGCTCCAATGAGATACGACCTGAACTTATCGAATGCAAAGACGATCGTGAGCATCTCCTTTTCTGTGGTTGTGTAATTTACCTGAGCTTCGTCCAACGTGCGACTAGCATAACATATCACATGGTGATTTTTATCTTTCTTCTGCCCCAGGACTGCTCCTACCGCATAGTCGCTAGCGTCGCACATCAGCTCAAACGGTAAGTCCCAATCTGGCACTTGGAGGATGGGTGGGGATACCAAAGCATTTTTCAAAGCCTGAAAAACATTGAGACAGTCATCAGAGAAAACAAATTCAACATCCCTTACCAGCAGATTGGACAAAGGCTTTGAAATCTTTGAGAAGTCCTTTATGAATCTACGGTAATAGCTAGCGTCCGAGGAAGTTCCTCACTCCCATCACGGACTTCGGGGAAGGAAGCTTGGATATGGCTTCGACCTTGCTGGTGTCCACCTCGATTCCACGCCTTGAGATCTTATGCCCCAGAACAATGCCCTCTCGTACCATGAAATGGAACTTTTCCCAGCTTAAAACTAGGCTGTTCTCCTCGCACCTTTGTAGAACCAAGGATAGATTCTTTAGGCAGGTATCGAAGTCCCTTCCATAGACTGAAAAATCGTCCATGAAAACTTCTACGATATCTTCTAGAAAATCTGAGAACATTGATATCATGCATCTTTGGAATGTGGCGGGAGCGTTGCATAGTCCGAAGGGCATCCTCCTGAAATCATAAGTGTCGTAGAGGCAGGTGAATGTTGTTTTCTCCTGGTCGTCGGGCAGGATGGGTACCTGGTAAAATCCTGAAAAGCCATCAAGGAAGCAGAAAAAGTCATGATGCGCTAGTCTTTCAAGAACTTGGTCAATAAAAGGTAGCAGAAAATGATCTTTTTTGTAGCCTGGTTTAGCTTTCTGTAATCTATGCACATCCGCCATCCGGTGACGGTCCTAACCGCCACCTCATCACCCTTTTCTCCCTTCACCACTGTCATTCCGCCCTTTTTGGGTACCACGTGGATCAGACTTACCCAGTTGCTATCGCTGATTGGGTAAATGATCCCTGCATCCCTTAGCTTGATTACCTCTTTCTTGACGACTTCCTTGAGCATCTGATTCAGCTTCCTCTGGGGTTGTGCCATAGGCTTGGCAGATTCTTCCAAACTGATGCAATGCATGCATAAGGTGGGGCTAAGGCCTTTGATATCTTCAACTGAATATCCTATAGCCCGTCGGCGGAGCCTCAACTCCTCAAGGAGTCTGTCCAGCTGGCTTCTTGAAAGATTGGCGTTGACGATGACAGGGTTTCTTCCTTCGTGATCTAAGAAGTCGTACTTCAGCCCTTCAGGCAACGGTTTCAACTCGGGCTTTGCTCTGGATGCCTTCTCTTGAGGCTCCTCCTCGAGAGAGGCATACTTCACAGACTCCACCACCTCATCCTCTTTGTGCTGATCTTTGTCAGACAGGCCAAAAAGGTTAAGATACTTCGCAACTTCTGGATCTTCGAAGTCAGAATCCTGATAGCTTATAGCCCTCGCAAGGGGGTCTACTATCCAGATGTCCTCTTCTATTTCCTCGTAGAATTTATCGTAGCTATCCGCAAAGCATGCAGATTCATATAGGGAAGGACCTTTCATCGCCTCATTCAGCTTGAAGTCCAGGTGGTCATTTCCGACCCTCAGCATGATAATCCCCTCAAAGACATCAATCAACGCCCTTCCTGTTGCCAGGAAAGGACGTCCAAAGATGATCGGGCAGCGGGGGTCTTCTGTTGTGTCAATGACTACTATGTCGCAAGGAATGAAGAAATTACCGACCCTGATCGACACATCTTCAACAACGCCGACTGGTCTCTTGAAGGTATGGTATGCCAGTTCAATCCTCATATATGTATGAACCATGTCGGTTAAACCTAACCTTTGTGCGAAGCTCAGGGGCATGAGGCTGATGCTTTCTCCTAGGTCGGCAAGACCTTTTCGCTTGGCGTTGTCCCCAATGGCAAATGGGATCGTAAAAGCTCCAGTGTCCCTTCTTTTGTTTGGCAGGTCAGGCTTCACGAAAGCTGAGTAGGCAGATGCTAGGTGCACGGTTTCAACCCTTCCTCTTCTTTTCTTTGTGATAAGATCTTTGAGGAACTTATCATAGGTCGGCATCTCCTCCAAGGCGTCAAGGAAGGGCACTTCAAGATGCAGCTTCCTGATCGATTCCATGAACCTTTCGTGACGCTTTTTCAGATTTGCCTTTATCAGTTTATACGGAAACGGTAGCCTGGGAGTATAAGGATTCCTCCCACTTGGTAGCTCCTATGGAGACTTCTGTGTAGGCTCTCGAGCTTCCGCTTGTCTCCCTTCATCCTCTTCCGAAATTGCACCCTTAGGCGTTGGCTCAGGCTCTGGTCTGGCTTCATCAGTGCGCTCCACCATTTTCCCCGATCACAGTACTGCCATTCTGGCAGTTTCAGGGCAGGAGAGTGTCTTTCCTGCAAGGTCCTTCATCAGAGTGGCCATCTGAGCCAGCCGTTGATCGACCTCACGCTGGCGCATCTGCAAGCTTTCCATCTGGTATTGCATCGAGTTCAAAGCTCCAGGACTGGGAAGCACACCCTGCGCCAACTGGTTGATGATAGTGTCTTGCCTTTTTATGTAAGCAAACAGCTGACCAACCAAACTGGGTTGGTGTAAAATCTCATCTCGGCCTTGACGTTCACCCCCAGACAGGGGTTTCTCACATCAAGGCATGGTGTCAGAGCTCAGTGGAACAGATCACCGTTCTTCAGAGTACCTGGAAAATAGAATGAAGAATCGAGTCAGAAAATCGAATTATTTATTTTGGGCAAAGAATAATGATAATAATAACAAAAGAAAGAAAGAATGTTGTCAAGCTCATTTCTAAGCTTGAGGCACGGGGGTGTAGTTAGTGGATTTGGATTCGTCAACAGTACCGTTTTGCCTTGTCCCCGACAATGGCGCCAAAAAGTTGACCTACCTAAATCGCGCATCCTAAAATTAGAGGTGGATTTGAGGTAGTCGAGCTTTTACATTTATAACCTAAAACCTTCTAGCCCCCCGCAACTTTGTTTACGGGGTCGAAGTAGATATACGGGGTCGAACACAGGGACAAGGGTGGTCGTGTTGAGAACGCGGAATCGACACGCTACACTCTGACAAGGAAAAGAGATGATAGAATTCCCAAAAGGGAACAACAGAACAAGATCGATAAAATAAAAGAAAACCCTATCTCCAACTGGAGTTACAAGGAAAACTTAGGTTTTAAGTATTTATCAGTTTTTTGGGATTTTCATGCAACAGAAGCAGAGAGATAATACTAAAGCTAAAGCAAGGTACCAAGGAGAAAACTTCGATAAAACAAGCGGCAACAAAAACACCATGTACCCCTCCTCTCAGAGTGGGTACCTCTAATCAAGCGGCAACACCTCTCTCGAGGTTGCTGGACTTAAATTAGAGTGGAAAGGTTACTAAAGCAACTCCGATTCTGGGCACTCTCGTACTCCAGAATCGGACCAAACACTAGAGCCACAACACCTCTCTCGAGGCTGTTGCAACGGGAAAACACGATTCGGTAGCTAATCAAAACGCGATCCAAGCATGCAAGCTAGAGTTCAGATGTTAAACATAGCAATCATCCAATAAGAGTACCAGACATAGAGCAGCAGATAATTAACTCTTCTAATTCCATTAGCATAAGAAGGTTTGATTACATTGTAAAAGTAAATAAAGAAGTAAATGACTGGAATAATAAAGATAAATGTCGCCTTCTTGATATAGAAGGACGACAGACTACAACGGACCCTCCAGCCCGATAACGGGCAGGACCCTAGCCCGATACAACCGTGTTGGGCGGCACCCTCTCAGGCGACACGTCGTGATGAGCGAACTGTATCGTGTGAGAACTATGGCCTGATACGCTCATGTCGGGCAGCACCCTCTCAGACAACACGCCGTGATGAGCGACGCGCATCAGGATTCGGTATCGTGCCAGGTTAGAGTGATGCTTCTAGTATCGGTCACGTATGTCGGGGATCCATTTCGGCCGATATCGGCCTGCAGTGTTGCTCAGGATGACACTAAGTGAACCATTCCTTCCCTCCCTCTCGGGATGGGGAAATGCTCACCTAGTGTCTCCCGTCACAACCACCGAGGCACGATGCTCTTCTCTTACAGCGTTCCTTGGGAAGATTCGCGCAGGGTTCTGACCTGTCTTTTCGGCTTCCTGTAGCTGCTATTTATAGGCAGCGGTTGGGGAAGTTATGGTGCACAGGGAACCACATGTCCTCCTTGTCTTCATGTAGTCAGTGGACGACCAATATTGGTATCACCCGTCACAAGGATTGTCGGCTGTCGGTCACGTGACGAGCGGTGCCTGTCGGTGGGTGGCCTGTGCCACGCGACAAGCTTTGTTGTCGTGGCGAGCTCGGCTCCCTATCGGGTAGAAGGTGTATCACCCGCTAGTTTCTTCTTGCGCGGCATCCTTATATCGCGCGTCGGTGTGTGGCGCTACCCTGTCGGACAGTGGTCGTATCGGCCATCTGGAAGGCCGATGCAGGTGGAACTTGTTTGTGGGCCGGGACGGCTTTATTGACGATAAATGGGTCAAAATAGGAGGAAAACACTGCAAAATACGGAAATAATGAATTAAGAGCATCGTTTGGCCAATTATTGCAAAAGTACATATAAACAGAGAGGAAAACAGTTAAAAAGGTAGTTTTGATAACAGAATAACAGTCTAAAACATCACAAATTTTGGTGTTATCAGTGAGTATGCAACATCTTATCTTTAACTCCCATGTTATTTCCTCCAAACCATAAAACTTCCACCTACACTTTCACTAACTCAAACTTATTATTATTATTTTTTTAACTTGGGAGTTCAAATTCTTTGCAGGAAACTCCTCATAGGTCTGGTTATCATGGATCACTAAGGGTTCCACTTTTACATATTGTTTTAACATTTGTGGATTATTAACATTATATTCATTATGACATTAAATCATCCTCATTATTATTTTAAGTGTGTCTCATTATATTCAAAAGAGTTATATTTCATTATTATGCTTCAAACCATATATATTTCTTTTTTACCTCATTATGAGTTTTAAAGCAATTAGAGTTTACTCAATTATCTCAATATGCATTATTATATCTGATCATTATCTTTAATAATTTGTTTTTAGACTCCATTATCACCTTATTGAATTACATCAGATTATTTTGTATGAAATAATACACTTTATCCAATTTGCTACAATTAATCCAAATAATGTCACATTAATCACATATATATATTAAACATTATCACATTAAATTTATTGTTCACATTAATGTCATCATTAATGATTTTCTAATATTTATTCAGTTCTTATGATTGATTATGCACTTTTATGTGAATCAATTACTTCCTATCCATATTGAAGTTATTATATGTATTTTAGTGATCAAGATAGGATATTTTACATAATACATATTAATGATTTGATCCACATACTAAGTTATGATTAGGTGATTAATTAGGTGTATATTAGAGAACAAGGTGGTATACATTTCATATTGATGACTTGATATATATAATAATCTAGGGTTAGGTGCTTATATATCATTTATGTGTATCAAGGTATGTTATGAATCTTATGACACCTAATGTTACTAATGTATCATGAATGTCATTATGGATGTATATTTTAAGATTAGATGATTACAACTTAGGGTGTAGGTCATTATGGTCATTATTCATCACCTATACATTCTTAGTATGCATTAAGTCCAATATTAGGTTACATTATCTTGCTCATCATATCATTTGGTTTTATTGGTCCAAGACATGGTTAGCATCATGTGTACCCACTATTAGTATTAATGTGAAGCAACGTTCGAACAAAACATTATTAACTAAGCGGAAGCGATCATTAGTAGTGGATTACTAAAAATCACTAAAAATTAAAACCATTTACAAAGAGATCCAAACACAGGAAAACTCTTTCATCAAGAACCAATGTATTTTATTTACATCCTGGTTCATAAGTACATATCCTGTACCATCCCTTCTCGAGGATTACAAGCATCAACTACTCTATTAAAACTATACACAGGCAGCGTAAGAACCTCGAGGCATCAAGCCAAAATCTCAAATCGATTCATTAAAAGTACTAACTACTAAATCTGAGGACCTGAGAGTACAGAGACAATACATAGGACTCTCTATACAAGATATGACAACCAGTGCCTCCACCTGGAATATCATTGTTGTCCATATTACTGTTGTTGCTGCTCTTCCCCTACTATGGGGTTTCTGCCTCTTCTTCCACATCTACCTAAAAAGTGTTGGTGACCAACACAGTGAGACCCAGTCCCGGCGAGAGATATAACTCTCCGCCAAAAACATTATTATTGTAGTTTAATAGAATAAAACTGAGTAGAGGAATCATATATATTCAACAGTAGATAAATCAATGTCTAAACAGATTAGAGCAATATTCTTATTCAAAGCATTTCTGCTATAACTTGATAAAGTAGCATGTCACTTATCCAATAAGGAATTGAAGAACATGTATAACATTTATCCATCTAGGATATGCTAAGCAAGGTAACATCAACCAATGATTCTCATATTTCAACCTTAAGGAAATATGCTACACGGCTGATTACATTTTACAATCATACTTAAGCCCTGAGGAGATGAGGTATACCGCTCATACTCCAACCGACCATTGTGAAGTTGAAATTGGTACCATACATAGGTCAAGGAAGAGACAGATTTTTATGACCTCATCCTCCTCAGTCAGTGTGAGTACAAAATGTAGGACATCTTGTATCTCTACTAAATAGCTTTCCAGGGTATACTGGAAACTTCGCTATAGAGTTAAGTGGCAGCTGTACTCTCTTCGCAATCGAGAGATTTAATGTTTATCTCACATCGATCCAGCATTAACATTATCGGGAGATTCGTGATACATCCATCCCGGCACATATAATGAAGAATTGAGAGATTTAATGTTTATCTCACATCAATCTCACATTAGGGCGTAAGGATATTCATGCCCATAACGCCCACATACTCAACAGTATGCCCTCCAGGAGATCCCGTGGGAAAACCTATTTCACCATCACCAACTACTGACAACAATGGATCTATGGCCAGGGATCTACATGATAAAATTTCACTTGATTAATTAAGTACATTACCATATTATTTTAGCATCAGTCAGGTTTTCAAACATAAATTAGTATAACAAATGCTACAAAGAATGTGTAATACTTCTATCAAGTACTTTTCAAAGCTTTATAAAACATTGGAATCTCAATCCCTTGTCACATCATGAGTTTTCTCATCCCTTAACATTTCATCATCATGATTATGGAATATGGGTATTCAAACCCTCAGTTCATCAAAGAACACTTGTTACCACTTATCAGGTAACTAATACCTTCAGGTCATATGACCAAGGTAAACATGATACTTGCTACACAAGCATCTCACATGGCTTTCAAGGCCCATTTAATCTCTTGTTACCTCTTACTAGGCAACAAAGAATATTATGGCTCACAAGGCCCATAAGACAATTTCAATAATAAAACATCATATCTCATACCTAGCTATGCCCAACATCTCATGATACCTGCATGGTTAATACTCATGATAATAGTTATATCAATTACATATCAGCACTATGCAATGTAATGGTAGCATCACTATTCCCTCATTAGGGTTAGGGTTTCCATATTCATGTCAATTAGGGATACTCATCCCATTACCCAAAATTAGGGTTATGGTTTATCATCATATTGCCCAAGATTAGTGTTTCATGCACTATAACCCAAAATTAGGGTTTCACATACCTTCACCCTATATTAGGGTTAGGGTTTCATATTAGGGTTTCACATGGCATCACCCTAGATTGAGGTTTCACATAACATTATCTTGGATTAAGGTTCCTTATAACTTTTCCCCAAATTAGGGTTTCATGTAACTTTACCCGAAATTAGGGTTTCATGAAGCATCCTCTTAAATTAGGGTTTTTCATTATATTATCCTAAATTGGGATTTCTCATGCCATCACCCTGGATTAGGGTTACACCATTACCCTATATTAGGGTTTCACTATCGTTTCCCTAAATTAGGGTTAGGGCTCATCAACCTTCTCAATTAGGATTTCATGATCTCTTTATCAAGGATCATACCCTAATTACATATTTTATTCATGTTGAAAGTTTTGAGGCTTAACCACTACATGATTATTATACATGTATGAACTCCTCTCTCTCTCATCCTCTCTAGGATGTTGATTACTTCAAACTTGATTAAATTAGGTCAACCCTTCATTCAAGTACATACATTTAGGGTTAGCATAGTGTATTGATATATTGATTCCAGAAGCATCAAAGGTTAACCCCCCTAAGTGTACTAATCACCCTAGTACCTTAAAGGTACAACCATTGTAATTATATTTGATATACATCATTAACAATCATGGGGTTAATTGGTCTTTCATCACATTAGGTCTTCAAATGATTTTGGTTGCATTGAACCTCCAAATGGTTTTGACACCTCAACCTCCAAACGGTTTTGAAAGTGTTTGCCCTCCAAACAGTTTTGAAACCGTTTGGGCATCTAGGGTTGAGACCGTTTTCCCTCCAAACGGTTTTAAAACTATTTGGGCATCTAGGGTTGAGACCATTTGCTCTCCAAATGGTTTTGAAACTATTTGGGCATCCAACCCTTGAAATCGTTTGATTACATATACATTGAAACCGATTGGACCCATCAACATTTGAAACCGATTGGATAAAACAACCTTGAAACTGATTGGACCTCCAAATGGTTTGAGACCATTTGATCTCAAATGGTTTGAAGACTGTTTGATTCCAAACGGTCTCAAGACCGTTTATAAGGGTTCTATATGTCTTATTTACTCTAGATGTAAAATTTCATCCCGTTTGAGCATTAAATGCACCCTCAAATAGATTCAGAAAGAAATATACATATAAAGGACAAATTTGATAAATGTTCCAACTAATGCATTTGATTTCCTAATGTTTCTTGAATTCATATATGTCGTGCTCATTTACGTGTCACGCTACGCTTTCACAATGTTATCAGATGCAGGATTATTTCTTACCGCACGATTGTGATTGGACGATGCGTGTTTGATATTCTACAATTCATTTTTTCATGTAGAGGTACTCTTGGAGGCATGATCTTTCCTTTCCTTATTCTCTCTCTCTCACTGCTTTGCATTTTTCCATGAATCTTTAGCCAATGTTTTCCTCTTGCTTACCTAAATCTAACCATCCTTTCCCCGTCTGTCCATGTTCCTTATTCAAGAAAACCTCAAATTGTTTCTCCTTGTCTTGTTTCACCTTCTTTCCTTTCCCTTTTCCAAATTTTCTTACATCCTTAAGACATCGGGGCCTATAAAACCCTCCATATAATATATCTAAACCCTCAAGTAGCAATCTCTATCGCCCCTTCAATTCCAGTAACCCTTTAACTTTATTACCCACCTCCTCTTATCTCTCTGAAGATGACTTCTTTGTTGGTGTGTCCCTGACCCAAGCAATAACTGAAGGGGAGCTTAGAACTCACCCTTATACTGGAGCAAAGGCCTCTAGACCTCCAATTCTACCTATTCCATGTATTTAGTGTTTTCCCTTCTCTTCCCGTTCTTTCCTTATATTTGTGAATCATGACACTAAGGGTTGGTCCTAGATCACACCTTTTTTATTTCCATGCTCTTCGGATTTGTGAAGTTCTCTAGAGTGGCTCCTTTATTGAGTTTTGACTCCAAGGAGATAGTGTTATCTTCCCTGATGGTTCCCTTCCTCCATGCTCTGTCCAGCAATGGCGGAGGGCAAGGATGGAGGACAATGAACCCTAAGTTTTGATTCCTTGGGGTCTTTGAGTCTGTCAAAGCCTGTTAGACTTGCTACTTATGCTTAAGTAGGTGTTGATGTGTGGTTTTTTTATTTTGGTCCTAGATTGGAGAGCTTCGTGGAGTTGTGCTTTTCATCGCATTTTCTCTAGAAAAGAAGAATACTCCCTTTCATGTTTTTTCTTGATGTGTCCCTCATCCTCATTTCCTTTTTGTTTTTCTGCCAGGGTTTTCTCATCTTTTTACCTATATTTTTCTCTAATTGTGGTGTTATCTATGCTCCTAGCTTGTTGAAGTCCTATCCACTTGGCCAATCATGATTGTGCCACTTTAATAGGGTTTTGTTTTAAAATGGATAGTGTATACTATGTGGCTTGTTCAAATTATTCGATTGGTCAATAGTTCTAAAATTCATAACTTACTCTCTAATTATCTAAAAGTTACACAAAAACACTCGTTATAATAAAAAATAGATTATCTACATGTAACGCACCAAAACCTAAGATCTTTTACTCTTTGGTTCCTTAGATTTGACAAAACAAGAATAAGGATGTACCATAATAAACATTGTATGCACATTAAATGGCATAAAGTTATATAATCAACATCTTATATTAACATGATAACGTATATGTGTGCTAAGATGCAAGTAAGTCCATAAAAATTTGTCACATATGCTTCCTTTTCTAACAACTATTTACATAATGATTAAGATATGTTTAATAAATGGTGCAATGTGCTTTACATGTGAATAGGAATCAAAATGTGAATTTTTATGTCCATAAGTATGAATAATGTGCCATTATATAAATAAATATTGAATTAATGGACTAAATATGTTATATGTGTAAAATATGACATTATGTACATAATAATAAAATATAACTATTTTGATAATAATATGAAGATAAGGGAACTCTAAATAATAAATAATGATGGTAATGATGTAATGTTATAATAATATAATGGTAATGAGCCCAAAATTCTAATTGTATTAAAACTCATTGAATAATTCTTCAAAACCAAAATATAATGGTAAGGCGTGTTCCCTTGGTCCCAATTAGCTTGGGTATCATGTTTCACATAATTTAAACAATAATAACTACCTTAATTTCATTTTTAAAAAATATAAATTTTAAATCAAAATATTAAATAATATATTCAAATACTTTAGAAGTAGAAATAGATCCCAAATTCGAATTCTACATATCAAAATTAATCTATGCGTGAATTTTCATATTAATTGAACATATCTTATCTATCATAGTTGTGTTTAACAGAGAGAATATAACTCAAGGTAAAAGTAATAAATAAAATAGTAAGCAACCCCAAAAGTACAAACTAGTGCCAAAAATGAATTTTTAATGTCCTGGTTAGTCTAGATGTCAAAATTTATAAGATTCAAACATTGTTTGAGCCCTAAAAGTAAATTACATTATAAATATCTTGATATCCTAATTATTAAATCGTTATTAATAGTTTTCCTATAGTTTTTGGTCATTTTTCTTGTCACGCTGGATTCTTTTAGGTTAGCAAAACCCAGATTGGATCTGGACCATCGGGTCTTGATCGCATGATCGCGTTCTTTTCTCCTACCTTCCGTCTTTGGTGGGTTGCCCGCGCGGAACCCGATTCCTTCTCCTCATCTTTCTCCCTGCTTCCCCTCCCCATCCTGTTTTCTTCTCCCTCACTCTCGCCATACTTTCCTGAATCAGCCACCCATCACGAGTTTCCAACCCTATTTCACCGATCCATATAGGTAGGTACCTTCCACTGTGCTGCGTCGAGTCCCCCGGAAACCCTCCGCTGCCGTCACTCCCTTTCGTGTTCGTCAGGTCCATAAGTCACGGACCCCCCGAAGCCATTTTAAGTTCTAGTTGTTTTCATCTGAAGCATCCTGGACCTCTGAAACATCTTCAGAGAGTATATCGACGCTTCCCTATGCCCAACTGCAGGTAACCCCTCTGACCACAACAACGGCGCCTGTCCTTGTTCGGCGCGACTCAGTGATCCATCACAACGTCAAGCGGGCGGTAGATACCAGCCGTAAAGTCACATTTGTCGTCAACCATCGACACTTCATTGGCGGGGTTCTCTGACCGTTCCACCCCACAGAGTGTGACTTCGGCATGGGCCTTTGGTGCTATTCTGCGTACCTTCTTCCCCTACGTCCAACACTTCGCCGCTATGCGCCGAGTTCCTAGCTCAGCTGGCACACTGTTACAAACCCTGCCTGTGCTGCCGTCCTACCTCAGCAAATGTATCTCTTTTCTCCTACGCTTCTGAGTTTACCCCTTGCCTTCTCGCATCCTTTGGATCAGTTACACTGGTGGGGCACTATACTATCTAATATTTTACTAATAAATCTTCCGAGAGGATGATAAATCAAGAGATGTTTTTCCGTGTGGTTTCGAACCCGGATCCTTGGGGACCAGCGGAATTCGCCAACCGGGCTATTCCTTTACCGGCAATCCATTTTAGTTCTTGTAATAGTCATTTTTTCTTAAATTGTATTTGATGGCAGCTAAGACTAACATTGAAATCATAAACTGGCATACATTATAATCAAGAATTTTCACATTAACAATATAGATTAGAACTTAATTTCTAAATATGTAACATTACGTCGAACAACACATGTGAAAACATAAATCTGATGATTAAATACTTAGTAGTTTTATAGGAACTATGTGTTCCCGAAAGGCTTCTGTTTTCGTTATGGAAAATCAGTTATAACTTGTCGTGTATGAGTTGTAGGTGCTTCGGACATGTATGTGTACAGACAAATGTATTTATGCAGTGTTGTATATCAAACATCTATGTCAATAGGGGCAAACAATCAGCAAAGAATCGACAAGAGAACGAGAGCGGCTCAACACCAGTATATTGTATTGCAGAGAGCATTAAATTGGCATGGAATGCAAATGTATGTAATAGCGACAGATCCCATCTCATGTACCTTTCTACTATAAAAGACCAAAGACAATTGTACTTCCACATTTCGTGTAACTTGCCATCTTTGCATGTAACTGATGATTCAATTGTTCTGGGAGGAGTAAGCATTGTTGTTCAATGTACCAACTATAATTTATTGCAGATTACTAATAACACTAGCTTCCTCTTGTATTGCATGTTGGTTTTTGTTAAGAGTTGAACGCGAGAATACGACGATTTTGCAGCAGAAGAACAAGAAATGAGAAACAATCACACAACTAAAATACAGAATTTACGTGGTTCGGTCGAGATGACCTACGTCCATGGGAGGGGGCGAGATTTCCACTATTTCAGAGAAAAGATTACAAAGGGACACCATGTGTATGGCGGCAACCATCAAAGAAGAATACATGATGATTACCGAACCCTAACAAGGGTGTACATATATATAGATACAGAAAGAGTAATCGGATCCGAAATCCAAGTCGTACCATACTACGGGGGCTTCGCCCCCGTAAACGGGTCGGTGAAGATCCATTTAGTTTTTCAAATCGGATATGCAGTCGGATCAGGACATTACTTCGAGTCACATAACAATCTCCACCTTGACTTGAAGTCTCTGGCTCTCTGAAAAGGAATAATAGTAGATCTCTCTCCCCCTCCAGCCCCTAAGGGCGTCACTGCATGCTGTGTAGACTAACCAAGTCCAGACAATGTCTGAACTTGGAAATTGGCAACGGCTTTGTCATCATGTCTGCAGGATTTTCTTTGCTTATAATCTTCTTTACCACAATCTTCCCCTGCGCTATCACCTCTCTGATGAAGTGATACTTGACGTCGATGTGCTTTGTCCTTTCATGAAACATCTGATCTTTTGTAAGGTGAATTGCACTCTGACTGTCACAGTAGATGGTCGTCGTCTTGTCAAGAATATAAAACTCAGCACACAGTCCTCTAAGCCAGGTGGCTTCTTTAATGGCTTCTGTCAATGCCATGTACTCAGCTTCAGTAATGGACAATGCAACAGTGGGTTGTAATGTAGCTTTCTAACTCAGAACACAACCACCAATAGTAAACAGATAACCCGTAAGAGAACGCCTTTTGTCACGGTCATTTGCAAAGTCAGAATCAACATAACCAACAAGCATCTCTGTGCTCTTGCCAAATCCAAGGCATGTAGAAGATGTAACCTTAAGGTACCTAAGAATGTGCTTGACTGCTTGCCAATGTAGCTTTCCTGGATTGGACATGTATCTGCTCACCATGTTAACTGCTTGTGCAATGTCTGGACGCGCGCAAATCATAGCATACATGATGCTACCAACTGCACTGGAATAGGGAACACGAGACATGTAGTTTTCATCCTCTTCGGATTACGGCGATTCAGCAAATGAGAGCTTCTTGAACTGGTCATCTAAAGGAATAGATACTGGAGATGCATCAGAAATAGAGAACTGTTGTAGAACTTTCTTCACATACTTCTCCTGACTGAGAAGTAACCTTCCACCTTTGCGGTTTCTAATAATTTCCATCCCCAAAATTTTCTTTGTTGCTCCCAAGTCTTTCATCTCGAATTCGCCACTAAGTAACTGCTTCAGACTGCGGATTTCAGAACTATCTCTGGCTGCAATCAACATGTCATCAACATAGAGCAAGAGGTAGATAAGAGAATCATCAGGAAGTTTCTTCAAGTAAACACAAACGTCATAGCTGCTCCTAAAATATCCATGCTTGACCATGAAAGAATCAAATCTACGATACCACTGGCGTGGGGATTGCTTCAAACCGTAAAGAGACTTCTTCAGTAAGCACACATGATCCTTCTTTTCAGCAGAAATATAACCTTCAGGTTGCTGCATGTAGATCTGATCCTCTAAGTCACCATGGAGGAATGTGGTCTTCACATCAAGTTGCTCAAGCTCAAAATCATATCTAGCAACTAATGCCAATAGAAATCTGATGGAAGTGTGTTTGACAACAGGAGAAAACACATCATTATAATCTATACCTTCCACCTGACTGTAGCCTTTTGCAACTAGCCATGCTTTGTACCTTTCAGTAGAATCTCCAGGACCAGCTTCCTTCTTTTTGAATACCCATTTGCATCCAACAATCTTCTTTCCAGCAGGAAGATCAACAAGTACCCATGTCTTGTTCTTTTGAAGAGACTCCATCCCTTCATTCATAGCAGTAATCCACATGGCTGAATTGGGATCAGCCATGGCTTCTTTGTAGGTAGTCAGTTCCCCAGAATCATTTGTTTCTTCAGTTGTAGCAAGGGCATATGCAACAACATAATCTGAATGACTTGTAGGTGGTCTGATCTATCTTCTTGGTCTCCCAGTAGCAATGATATATGTTTGTTCTTCATGAATGTCATCTTCAACATCATCTGGATTTTCCTGTGTAATAACAGGAGGTGTCGGGTTGTGTGCACTAACTTCAAGCTCCACCTGTTCCGTGAAACTCTGAGAACCTGTAGCTGGAGAATGGACGCCATCTTGTTTTGTAGAAAATATGGCAGACTCGTCAAAAGTAACATTTCTTTCAATCAAGAATTTTGATGAGTTTGGCTCAGTGCACCAGAATCTGTATCCCTTCACACCATCAGCATAACCCATAAAAATACACTTCTTTGCTCTAGGCTCGAGCTTTCCTTCATTTGAATAGACATATGAAGGACAACCAAAAATACACATATTAGAATATTTTGCAGGATGACCAGACCATACCTCTTCAGGAGTTTTGAAACCAAGTGGAGTAGATGGTGAACGGTTGACAAGATAGGCTGCAGTAGAGATGGCTTCAGCCCAAAAATCTTTGATAAGTCCTGCACTGATCAGCATGCAACGTGCACGCTCTAGAAGAGTTATGTTCATGCGTTCTGCAACACCGTTCTTCTGGGTGTATGTCTAACTGTGTGATGTCTTACAATACCTTCAGACTGGCAGAACTCATTGAATTCAGAAGAACAAAACTCCATGCCATTATCTGTCCTCGGTGTCTTGATGCTCCTTCCTGTTTGTTTTTCAATAAGCATCTTCCACTTCTTAAACTGATCAAAAGCCTCAGATTTATGCTTCAGAAAATACACCCAGACTTTCCTTGAGAAATCATCTATGAAAGTAAGCATGTATCTAGCACCTCCCTAGGACGGTACTTGAGAAGGACCCCAGATGTCTGAATGAATATATTCAACAGTACCTTTTGTAGTATGATTTGTTGTAGAAAAACTGACCTTTTTCTGCTTTCCCATAACACAGTGCTCATAGAAATCTAACTTTTCAGTACTGATATCACCTAGAAGTCCTCTCCTGCATAATAATTCCAGGCCTTTCTGGCTCATGTGTCCCAGTCGCATATGCCACAATTTAGTGGCATCCAGTTTTGGAGTGGGTGAGGAAGAAACAACAGCAGCTTCGTCGGTCACAGTTTCACCAATTAATTTATAAAGGTTTCCAGGAATACGTACTCCCTTTATCAGAACATCATCTCCTTTGGTAATAGACAGGATTCCATCTTCAGCCTTGTATGGAAAACCGTTGGCTTCAAGTAAGCCAATAGAGATGAGATTTTTCTTCAGACCTTGAACATGACGAACATTGGAGACAGTTCAGACAACATCATCGAACATCTTTATGTGGATTGACCCAATGCCAATTGTCTTGTAGGTAGATTCGTTCGCCATGTTTACAGCACCTCCATCAAAGTGCTCATAAGAAGAAAACCAATCTTTGTGTGGGCACATGTGGTGTGAACAACCTGAGTCCAGAATCCAAGAAGTTTGAAAATTGACGGATGAGGAAGATGAAGCCATAAGAACATATTCTGGATCTTCACGTGCTACATTAGCATCTACAGGTTGTTTTTGTTTTTCATTCTCCCTCTTCTTCTTGTTCTGTAACTTGTAGCATTCATCGGCAATGTGTCCAGACTTCTTGCAGTATTTACAGACCTTCTTTGATTTAGACTTAGATTTGTGTGTTTCCTTCTTGTTGTTTCCCTTTTCTTTTGTATGACCCCTCACCATAAGAGCCTCTGACTGACTCCCGCTAGAAGAAGCAATTAGGTCTTTATCAACCATGGTCTTTGACAGCAATGAAGATATAACATCCTCCACCGTGATTGAAGACTTTTTGTACAGAATAGTTTCCCGAAATTGCTTGTATGAAGGGGGTAAAGAGCACAGAAGAATAAGGGCTTTATCTTCATCTTCGAGTTTAATATCTATATTTTCCAGATCCATAATAATAGATGTAAACTCCTCAATGTGATCATGGACAGATGTACCTTCCACCATGCATAGTAAGTAGAGACGCTGCTTGTGATATAATTTTGTTTGGAGAGACTTCGTCATGTAGAGACCTTCGAGTTTCTTCCAAATACTGGCAGTAGTAGTTTCTTTGGCAACTTCGACCAAAACCTTGTAGTCTAAGGATAACTGGATGGCGGTGAGAGCCTTCTGGTCCATCACTTTCTTTTCTTGCGGCGTCATAGTGGCTGGCATCTTCTCGATCCCTTCCAGAGCCTCGGAAGCTCCCTGTTGAATGAGCACACCACGCATCGTGATCTGCCATCGTCCGAAATTGATTTTGCGATCAAACTTCTCGATCTTGTACAGACTCATCATCGTTCGGATCTTGAACACGCGGGTCTGATACCACTTTGTTAAGAGTTGAACGCGAGAATACGATGATTTCGCAGCGGAAGAACAAGAAATGAGAAACAATCACACAACCAAAACACAGGATTTATGTGGTTCGGTCGAGATGACCTACGTCCATGGGAGGGGGCGAGATTTCCACTATTTCAGAGAAAAGATTACAAAGGGACACCCTGTGTACGGTGGCAGCCGTCAAAGAAGAATACATGATGATTACCGAACCCTAACAAGGGTGTACATATATATAGATACAGAAAGAGTAATCAGATTCCTAATTGGATCTGAAATCCTAGTCGTACCATACCACGGGGGCTTCTCCCCCGTAAATGGGTCGGCAAAGATCCATTTAATTTTCCAAACCAGATATGCAGTCGGATCAGGACATTACTTCGAGTCACATAACATTTTTGATGTTGGACTATGGCTTTTGTAAGGTGTTGAAAGTTCTGATCCCATGATGAGGTAGGGCACGATTTCTATTTAGGCCTAGTCTTTAATTCATATTGTGAAGGCCAATGGGCTATTTGGGGAGAATGGGTAGGACATGTGTCTATCCGTGCCCAAACATGGCTACGCCACTGCTTCGGATGGCTTGTTGAGACTGACAAGGGTCAGCAAAGCTAACGTCATGGTCCTCTACACATACCCTGCACTGAGTTACATGTTTGATTGTCAAGTTTAAACCCTGATTGACATTTTGCTTCCCCATGTTGGTAAACTTGTGAGGAATATGGTTTGTGCTCTATTACAACTTTTCCTATCATGTAGTTTACCTTTTTGACCATAGGTCGAGGGTGTTTTAGTCTTATGTGTATATGGATGACCTTTTCGTACACAGATGCTAGCGTTATCAATATGCCCCCCTTGCGTGTTGTGATCATGAAACCCTATGCAAGGGCAAGTCGGTTTTTGGCCAAATTTTTTAATATAATTTCAATAAAAAAAATTATGTTATAAAATTGATAAGTAATTATTGGTAGCTCAAAAAAATGTTATACATTATGTTTTAGAATTGTGAGGTCATTATCTATCCAATGGTATCATTTTATCGCCTAAATTAAATATAAAATATGTGCTTTTCTAAGGATTTTCCTATTATTTAATATTTTTAAAATTTGTCATTGATAATTTTTTAGTCATCAAAATAAAATAAAATATGCTATGAACTCAGAAAAATGTAAGCAACATGATAGTAGGCTTTGGATAATCTAACTCATTAATAGTAAAAAGGTGATTTTTAGGGTTTATACAATTAATGTAAATCTAACCCTAATCTCATATATGTTTTTAATATGTCGCTTGTGGACTAAGATGGAATTAGGATTTTGACCTTAGACATATGAAAACTTCATGTGAGGTACATTGTATCCCTATTACCATATTGAGCAAATCACATACATTCCCTTCTCTTGTCCTATGGATAAATTAGCCTGCATAGTTTTTCTCTCTTTTGAGAATTTATTTCATGAGAAAGATTCTATGTTGATTTTGGTCATGTGATCATCTTACTTTATTGGATATTTTTATTGGACTCTTATATATAACTTGTCCATCATAATTTGAATATTTAATGTCCTAACCTTTTGGTGGTACAATTCCATGATTTATTATAAACCTTGTGCGTGTACATGATTGGATATTTATTTATTGGTCATCTGACTGCCATGATAACTATTGGATGTTCTCATCTAGTTAATTCATTTTGATGAAACTTTAACTTGCCTTTCTCTATTTGAGTGCATGGCTTTGATTAATTTTATTTCGTGTAGTGATATATGTGTACAACCATACATAGAGTGTGCTTTTTCTACCTCGAGTGTGCTTTTCTACTCATATATATGTATGTATGTATGTATATGTATATATATATATATATATATGTTGTTCATTCAATACCCATGTAGGTATTCTACTTATGCTACCCGTGTTATGATTTTCACGGATCTTTATTTGCCCGGTAATTCTCCTTCCCCATCCCCCTCTTCCCTCCTCCGAGTTGTGCCTTCGAAGCCGCAACACCAACTTGCCAGCTTCCTTCGGACATTGCCGTTGGGTATACTTTGGTCACAAGCCACATCTCCATCTTTTCGTCTTCCGCTAGACAGCTTCACGGTGATAGGAAACAATGTTGGTAATATATGTCTCTTGGTACTATTCTAAGTCACAGACAAAGTCTGACATGTAGATCTTCCTTAGGTCATCGCTGGTGGTGAAGAGGTTGTCCATGAGGAAGAACTAGAGGATGCAGTCTGGTGCACGACTGCGACGGGGTTTCATGGCAGCTCCATCATTGTCGACGCCCTTGGGTTTCTCTTGGTGGGCGCACCATCCTTGGCATATGCATGTGTGATGTTCACACTCCATTTGATGGACGTAATTGTAACCACCTACAACTTTGTCAATGACCAACAATATCACCCACTCATCCACCATCTATACCGTCTACAAAATTAGGACAACTGAGATTGCAACATCCCAATGTTTTTGTTATGTCCGCATCTGAGCTTAATTGGTAAACTAGGGTTTACCTGGATGATTATATGGTTAATTGGATTGATCATTGCTTAAATCTAATCAATAATGATAATTCAATTATGATGTTTTAAACCTAATAAGAACATTAAGTGTTCTATTGTTTGAGAAATTAGGGTTTGAGAAATATAAACCCTAATTGGCTGAAATTAGGGTTTTGATGGTACATGAGTATGGAATTTGATCAAGATAGCAGTGTGGTAAATGATTTTTCATATTTTCTACAAATTTTGTATTTAATTTAGTTTTGGATATGATATGGATAACTCAATCATGCATATTGGAGAAAAATTTCAGAATATTTGAGTGTTCTTTGAATGTGGTTCTCGGTCGAACTATACTTCAACCAAAATGCTGACAGAGTGCTTTTCAGTAGTGTAGTATTTTATTTTTCGTTATTTATTGATAATTCCAAATGATCTAAAATTTTAACTGGAGATCATAAACTCAATCATAAACAACATATAAAATTTCATATTTTTGGATGTGTTTAGACCTTATTAGTAGACGAATTATAGTAACTGACATTTCTACAGAAATTTAGATAATAGTGCACTATTAGGTTTTTATTTATTTAATAGAAGATTGGAATAATCTGAAATTTTAACTGAAGTTTTTAACTCAATTATACACAATGTGTTAAATTCTAATAATTTTTGGAGAAGGTTTGATCTCAAAAATATACGAATTCACATAAACCTTTTTATGACAGAAAATTTGTTCTAATAAGAAAAAGTTTAGTAAGGGGTCAATGTGCAATTAACCCAAATAGATCAATTGCTCTATATGGTCAACCTAACACACAAGGAGCTCTCATAATTCATGATTCAATCCAGAGAAATGAAATCCTAGAGAGAGAGAGAGTTAGGGTTTGAGAGGAGAAATTGATGGAGATGCTGACCTAGGGTTTTGCGGTCCGAGGAATGATGAAATCATGTAAGTTTAGCTTCTTTGGATATAGTTTCATGGTGAATCTTCTCTCACATGTCAAAATTCCGTCCCTCCTTTGATTTGATCCAAAATGGTATCAAAACTTCCCCTTTTCTCACTCTTTCTTCATAATCCCTCATTTTAGGGTTTCCGAGTTGAAAGGAAGAAGAATTGGGTGAACTGCTAGGGATTTGATGTGGATTTGAGATTTTCAGATATGGGATACATTTTTAAGGTGTTTTCACACCATAGGGTGAGTGGGAACTTCCTTTAAACAGTATATTTCATGAAAATTGGTTAAATCAACCATAATCTTTAATTGCTTAGTATGCGACTACAAACCCTGAATTGTCTATTTGTTCTAAATTGTTGCAAAATGATATGAAATGGATTCTTCCTTTGTTTGAATGAATTTCAGATGATAAAATCATATTATAAATATATACAATGTATTCTAATGAGAATTCCCTAAGTATTCGCAGAGGTTATAAGAGTAAACTGAAATATAAGGAATTTGTCTATGACTGAAATTTGATGTATAAGTAAATAGAGAAAGTTGCTTATCTAGATCCCTTTGGTTTTGAATGATTGTTTATCTAAATTCATAGTACATATATGTCAGATACTATCTTGGATTTTTTTTTAAGTGAGTAGTGTTTGTTTGGTATCTCAGTGAAGAGGGCGAAAACCCTAGGTGCGAGGAAAGTTGGATATTTGTGAATAGATATCCTGAAATCCATTTGAAGGGATTTTCTTGACATTATAGACTTTATTTATTCAATGTTATTATTGATGCATGATATCCCAGTGAATGGCATGGAAACCCAAATTCATCTCAGTTCCTAGGTTTCATACATATATTGATTTTATATGATTTGTTGATAGTAGTCTTTATTCAGTGAATGTTTATGTCACATGAAATCTTTATGGGAGCCATGGGAATAAGTTGTTGCCTAGTGATAGGTGACAAGATGTGTGATGACCTTGTGATCCATGAGAATACTTGTACAACCAGTGAAATGAATACCTTGGTCTAAGGACCTAGAGGTAATGGTTACTTGTTACAGAGGTAACAATGCTATGTGATGATCTAAGGGTTTGAATACCCAGATCTAGTAATTATGATAATGATGTGAAGGGATGATAATTCCCAGTAATTTGATAAGGAATTGAGATCCCAGCTATTATGTGTTGTAAATATTTGAAAAGTACGTGATAGATGTATTACACCTTTCTTTGTAGCATTTGTTGTGATTAAATGAAACCCTAAGGGTAGGGTGTTCAATGAATCAAGTATTGTGATATCAATGTTCTCAGTTATTATTAATAATTCTTATCGTGATAAGTAATTAACTCTTAGTTGAGTTATGAATGTTCATACATGCATTTTTACTGTTGAAATTAGATTAGAGAAATCAATGTTTTGATTCCCTTGTAAAGTTGGTTTATGTGGTTCAATGCGAGAAAACAAAGAGTTTTGAAAGAGAAGAAAAACTTGAGGGTGATCTTTGTATTACGTTAAATCCTCAATTTATGCCCTAATCTCATGATTAGTGGAAATTGTGAGATCGGGTTATAACAACTTGGTATCAGAGCTTAGGCTAAGTAGCCAGGGACCATTAATAAGTTAGAGTCATAAGTGTGGTAGATAGGATATGTTATGATGTTAGCTCTAGGGATTTGAGTATTTGGATATCCTGGCCTGGTATCTGAGTACTTGGATCAACCAGTATCAAGCTACTATGTCCATTCTTTCATGTATACCCTGTCCAGGTATACAGTGGAAGGATGGGCTAGAGAGGAACCCTAGAAATATTAGGGTTAGAAACAAGATAAGTAACATGAATTAAGAGCATAAATATAAAATGAGATAGAACTTTCATTTCATATTGTTGTTTTATTGGAGGTGAATATAAATGCTCTTATATGTTTGAATTCGGATATTCAGTATTTTGAAATATATATGGGTCTTTAAGATTTGTTGTACACTATGCAGTTGTAGCATTTATTGATTATATTCTTTGTATCAAGTAGACTAGAAATAATCTTTGAATGAACTTTCCAAAGTGGATATTCTTTCCACATGTTTGAGATTAATAGGAGTTGGTTAATCTTAAGTAGCTCTTGGCTTCAAGACTGCAGGTTTGGCCTAGTCCGGATGGCAGGATGCATTACTGGGATCTAATGACTCCTATTAACAATATGATAAGAGTAGACTCTAGATAAATTAGACCCACATCATAGTGAGAATGTACATACACTAAGATGTTGAAACATATGGGAAATTATAGAATAGCTAAGAATCAGTTGGAACTAATATCTGAGACCCAAATTTGGGGTCTCATATGAGAAATCCTTAATTGGGAATAAAGGAATACGGCGTAAGGTTCAGATTAAGTTTAATGATTAATATTATATGAACTCTAAATATGATGTATGGAAAAGATATGAGAAAAGAATGTAAGGGCCAAGGTAGTAAGAATCAATCATGAGGAATGGATTATATAACCGAGTACAATGTATTTATGTACTCTAAAGCAAAGGAAAAATAGAAGAAAAGAGTTAAGTATATGATAAATAAATATAAGTGAAGAGTCTTCATAAGAGTTAAAGTAAAGAGAATTAGATAAATATGTAAATCATAAGACTATGATAAGAAACTAAGTTAAAACAAAGATAAATGTTGGAAATGATGAGCTTGATTAAGGAATGAGGGTTATGATATAATTGAAAGCATGGCATGTATACCTTTATTAATAAGTTTAATATATTCATCCTTACTACCTTTGGATTCCAAGTCTCTATAGAACAACAAACTAGTTTCTAAAAAAAAGAACAAAAGTGTAGCTTAACAAAATGAATAAGTTATACAAAGGTAGACTATACTCAAGAAGGAAAAACTTCATATAAGAGAAACTATGATTCACCCATGCATGAGTCGTTTGATTTAAAATGAAGGATATGTAATGTATTAAACATGAGTTGAAACTAGTAGAGATATTATTAATTTAGAATTTCAACTTCACATTAGTAGAAGGATAAAAAAATATGTGCAACATGGTATACATGATCATACACATGAATAAGCAACATGATCATAAGAGAAAAGTAGAAGTTAAAGATAACAGGTGGAAGGGTAGTATATGGTAATAGGATTATGGAAAGTAAGGAAGGGTTTGAAGCATGGGAAGTAATATAGATTATAAAAGAAAGAGGTTAGGAGATTCAATCATGTGTCAGTTAGTCAAGTATCCTTGTTAATAACTAATTAAACCTACATACGACAAATGTATTAATGGGATGTTTGAATATAAGAATTTTAAGTCTTAGAACCATCTTCTCTTCCATATATTACTTAATGAGAGAAATGTGGGAATGAAGTGATAAGAAAATGAATCATATATGATGCATAACCACCATGGTAGAGGCATCTAGTGAATGTAATAATGACACACAATATGATGATGAAACCCTAGAAGGGTAAATTGAGAATGTAATATATCTGAATGGCCAATTAAGATGAAGGAAATTCAATTGATAAGATAAGGAAGACTTTAGTAAAAACTTGTGAGATCTAAAGTTTGAATTTCAAATTAAGGGAGCAAAGTCACACCACAATGTCATGCTACTGATAAAGTTCAAACCCTAGAATGTTTAGAGTTGTGGTAGTTTAAGGGTTGTCACTAGTGATTTGACCTTGAATACTAGCATCTCTATAAAACAAGATCATGAAATTTGCACTATGAGAAGTAAACTAGCACTGATAGTAATCCTAGATAATCTAAAAGGTAGATAATCAATATGGAAATGATTTAGAGCAAAGGATAAGAAATAGATTTGAAATATAAGAGGAGTGTTTTGAACAAAAGGAGAAATACAATATGACTGACATGTGATATGAAATAAAATATTGCAGTAATAGTAAGAATGATGAATAATCTATTCATACCTTGTATGTTTCAATTTTAGGGATGTTTAATCTACATGACTAAAATGAGAAGGATAAGTAGCAAAAAGTAAGTAGTAATGAATGAGGAGAGAGATAAGAGAAAGCAATGGCTTTTAGTAATATGTGAATTTGTTTTTAGAAGTATATTTGTTGAAGGTATATTAAGGGATGTAAATTGGTTCTACGTATGATTTCAGTGTACATGAGCAAGCAATATGTTAATTAAAGGTCTCTGGTAGTTTAAGTCATTCATACCATTAATCCATCTTAGTATTGTACAATTGTGGTATGGTGATACGGGTTGAATGATGATGGAACAAATGGAGGGTTACCCTAAAAAAGGTAGTCTTACCTATTCACTCATATGAATAGAAGGGATGATAACCATATTGTATTGATATGTAAGCCTAATGAGGTGTAGCTTGTTATACCTAGCTTTAATATAACTAAGTGATGGTAATTGGGTATGAATAGTCCTTGAATGACTAATACAATTATGGAGTACTCTGTTACTATTTTTGAAACCCTAGTATGCTATAACTCGATGGTTACACCTTGAATTATTTGTGGGTTCATATTTGAGAATAGTATGGAATGTGATGGTAATGCTTCACCTTATGCATCCATGATCCAATGGGGATGTCGTGAGTAGTAATGCACAATTGTTGTTGAATCTATCCTTTTAACTCAAGATTGTTTTGCTATTTGAGTAGCACAATAGTAGTATTCAAAAGAACATGGTGAACTCTCTTTTGTGATTTAGAGGTAATACATAACAATAGTACATATTTAGAAGTATGACTTGAGATAGTTGGATCATATTATCGATGTTGAGGTAACACCTCGAGTATGAAAATATTGAAATGGTTGTTTCTCTCTCTATCCTATGATTGATTGTGGCATAGAGAATTTGTTTGTTATCATTGAGAACTATTTCAAACATGTTGTGATTTAGTAAAGGAATAAAGGACTTAATGTTGAAAACTGCATTCAAGTATGAAATACACGAATATAATGACATGTAAGATTTTAGAAGCTTTAAATAAACCTTGAATGTACTTTACTTGCATATTTAGGTTTCGGGGATGAAACCTTTTTAAGGGGGGGAGAATTGTTATGACCGCATCTGAGCTTAATTGGTAAACTAGGGTTTACCTGGATGATTATATGCTTAATTGGATTGATCATTGCTTAAAAAATAATTAATGATGATAATTCAATTGTGATGTTTAAAACCTAATAAGAACGTTAAGTGTTCTATTGTTTGAGAAATTAGGGTTTGAGAAATGTAAACCCTGGTTGGCTGAAATTAGGGTTTTGATGGTACACTAGTATGGAATTTGATCAGGATAGCAGTGTGGTAAATGATTTTTCATATTTTCTACAAATTTTATATCTAATTGAATTTTGGATATGATATGCATAACTAAATCATGCATATTGGAGAAAAATTTCAGAATATTTAAGTGTTCTTTGAATGTGGTTCTCGTTGAACTATACTTCGACCAAAATGCTTACATAGTACTTTACAACAATCTAGTGTTTTATTTTTATTTATTTATTTCTAACTCCAAATGATATGAAATTTTAAATGGAGATCTTAAACTTAATTATAAACAATAAGTAAAATTTCATAATTTTTGGATGCGTTTAGACCTTATCAATAGACGAATTACAGTAACTAACATTTTTATAGAATTTTGGATAGCAATGCACAATTAGATTTTTAATTATTTAATAGAAGCTTGGAATAATATAAATTTTAACTGAAGCTTTATAACTCAATTATACACAACATTTTAAATTACAATCATTTTTGGAGAAGGTTTGATCTGTGAAATACACGAATTCACAGAAACCTTTTTATGACAGAATAATCTGCTGAAATAAGAAAAAGTTTAGTGAGGGGTCAATGTGCAATTAACCCAAGCAGCTCAATTTCTCTATATGGTCAACCTAACACACAAGGATCTCTCATAATTAGTGATTCAATCTAGAGAAACAAAATCCTAGAGAGAGAGAGAGAGTTAGGGTTTGAGAGGAGAAATTAATGGAGATGCTGACCTAGGGTTTTGTTGTCTGAGGAATGATGAAATCATGTAAGTTTAGCTTCTTTGGATATAGTTTCATGGTGAATCTTCTCTCACATGTTAAAATTACGTCCCTCCTCTGATTTGATCCAAAATGGTATCAAAACTTCCCCTTTTCTCACTCTTTCTTCATAATCCCTCATTTTTAGGGTTTCTGAGTTGAAAGGAAGAAGAATTGGGTGAATTGCTAGGGATTTGATATGGATTCGAAATTTTCAGATATGGGATACGTTTTTAAGGTGTTTTCACACCTTCAGGTGAGTGGGAACTTCCTTTAAATAGTATATTGCATGAAAATTGGTTAAATCAACCATAATCTTTAATTGCTTAGTATGCGACTACAAACCCTGAATTGTCTATTTGTTCTAAGTTGTTGCAAAATGATATGAAATGGATTCTTACTTTGTTTGAATGAATTTCAGATGATAAAATCATATTAGAAATGTATACAATGCATTCTAATGAGAATTCCCTAAGTATCCGCAGAGGTTATAAGAGTAAACTAAAATATAGGGAATTTGTCTATGACTGAAATTTGTTGTATAAGTAAATAGAGAAAGTTGCTTATCTAGATCCCCTTGGTTTTGAATGTTTGTTTATCTAAATTCATAGTACATATATGTCAGATACTATCTTGGATTTCATTTAAAGTGAGTAGTGTTTGTTTGGAATCTCAGTGAAGAGGGTGAAACCCTAGGTGCGAGGAAAGTTGGATATTTGCGAATAGATATCATGAAATCCATTTGAAGGGATTTTCTTGACATGATAGACTTTATTTATTCAATGCTATTATTGATGCATGATATCCCAGTGAATGGAATGGAAACCCAAATTCAGCTCAGTTCCAAGGTTTCATACATATATTGATTTTATATGATTTGTTGATAGTAGTCTTTATTCAATGAATGTTTATGTCGCATGAAATCTTTATGGGAGACATGGGAATAAGTTGTTGCCTAGTGATAGGTGACAAGATGTGTGATGGCCTTGTGATCCATGAGAATACTTGTACAACCAGTGAAATGAATACCTTGGTCTAAGGACCTAGAGGTAATGGTTACATGTTACATAGGTAACAATGCTATTGATGATCTAAGGGATTGAATACCCAGATCCAGTAATTATGATAATGATGTGAAGGGATGAGAATTCCCAATAATGTGATAAGGGATTGAGATCCCAGGTATCATGTGTTGTAAAGATTTGAAAAGTATGTGATAGATGTATTACACCTTTCTTTGTAGCATTTGTTGTGATTAAATGAAACCCTAAGGGTAGGGTGTTCAATGAATCAAGTATTGCGATATCAATGTTCTTAGTTATTATTAATAATTCTTGTCATGATAAGTAATTAACTCTTAATTTAGTTATGAAATGCACAACTCAAGATTTGGGTTGATATGCATGTTCTTTGAGAAATTACAGATAAGTTGCAGGTGCTATTGATGATTACTCATATGTCAAGTAATTAACTCTTATCAGTGTAATAAAATGATAAATTGCACGATTATAGTGTGTATGTGACAAGTGGACATGTAATCTGTTTATTTAAGAATTTTAGTCTGCCTGCATGTATAGTATGTTGATAACTCAGTATATTACAGTGTTTTGAATATACTGCTCAGCCAAGTTTAGAATGATATGCATGTTGTATTATAACTTCAAATAAGTAGATGTGACACCATAGAGATACCAGAGTCAAGTATAAGTAATAGAAGGGTACACTATAGAAAAGATCTTTCTAGGAAAAATAAAATAATAGACTTAGGAGCCCTGAACACTGTAGAACCCCTATGTGAGGTCTGCACCTTAGGGGTGAAATGACCTAACCCTCGAAGCATCCAGTATACGGGGGTCGGAACGTGCTATCAGGTAGAACGGGGGATGAAGCCCTAGTGGAAGTCTCCTTAAATTATAGTTTGAGGTGTCCAACATCAACCAGAAGTCCTGGTGGCACTACAGTACAGAAAAGCCAAGAGGTGGCTTGACTCTCTGCATGTGTTCTCATGTTAGAGGGGGAGTCCAGTTTTGGCCAGAGAGCCATTTCCCTATTGCAGACCAAGAGAGTAGTCAGATTTAGCATTTCTCATATGGGTCCGCTAAGTCTTGTACGGTGTGATCGTAGTGCACTACAAGTCTTCATATGTAGAGTACACAGCATATGATCAGGGCATAATAAAACGAATGAGAGGTCAAACAAGTGTGTACAGTTATTCAATTATTCTTTGTATGTTTCTAAAATATTAGTTCTCTTTATGATCAATCAAGCATTTCATATATCGATTCACTCTTATAGATATTTAGAGTATCCTGCCATATTTATGATTGTCAAATATTAGACTCTATAAAGCTTACTACTGTTATTATTGATATCAATTGCTCAAAAGTATATCTGTAATTATATCAGTGCTTTGGATTGTTTCGTTGAAGTACTCATTCACTGAGCAAGTAGGCTCACCCCTCTACTCACAATTTTTAGGGAAATCACATGGACTTGAAGAAGATATCATTACATCAGAGTAGATCTGCCACAAGAGTTAAGTATGAGTATGGTTAAGTTCAGTCGGTCCTTGTCACTCTAGGTCCTTGTAAAGAAATAAGAGAGAGTTGTAAATGATGATGTATAACATTATTCCTCTTTTAGCAATATGTGTGAATCAGCAAGTCTTATGTGCTTAAAAGTATGAGGAACATAATGAATGTTCATACATACATTTTTATTGTTGAAATCAGATTAGAGAAATCAATGTTTAGATTCCCTTATAAAGTTGGTTTATGTGGTTCAATGCGAGAAAACAAAGAGTTTTGAAAGAGAAGAAAAAGTTAAGGGTGATCTTTGTATTACATTAAATTCTCAATTTATGCCCTAATCTCATGATTAGTGGAAATTGTGAGATTGGGGTGTAACAACTTGGTATCAGAGCTTAGGCTGAGTTGTTAGGGACCTTTAAGTTAGTAAGTTAGAGTCATAAGTGTGGCAGATAAAAGATGTTATGATGTTAGCTCTGGGGATTTGAGTATTTGGATATCCTAGTTCGGTATCTGAGTACTTGGATCAACTAGTATCAAGATACTTTGTCTATTATTTCATGTATACCATGTCCAGGTATACATTGGAAGGATGGGCTAGAGAGGAACCTTAGAAATATTAGGGTTAGAAACAAGATAAGTAACATGAATTAAGAGCATAAATATAAAATGAGATAGAACTTTCATTTCATATTGTTGTTTTATTGGAGATGAATTGAAATGCTCTTATATGTTTGAATTCAGATATTCAGTATTTTGAAATATATATGGGTCTTTAAGAATTGTTGTACACTATGCAGGGTTAGCATTTATTGATTACATTCTTTGTATCAAGTAGACTAGAAATGATCTTTGAATGAACTTTCCTAAGTGGGTATTCTTTCCACATGTTTGAGATTAATAGGAGTTGGTTAATCTTAAGTAGCTCTTGGCTTCAGGACTGCAGATTCGGCCGGGTCTGGCTGGCAGGATGCATTACTGGAATCTAATGACTCCTATTAACAATATGATAAGAGTAGACTCTGGATAAATTAGACCCACATCATAGTGAGAATGTACATACACTAAGATGTTGAAACATATGGAAAAGATTAGAATAGCTAAGAATCAGTTGGAACTGATATCTGAGACCCAACTTTGGGGCCTCATATGGGAAATCCTTAATTGGGAATAAAGGAACACGACGTAATGTTCGAATTAAGTTTAATGATTAATATTATATGAACTCTAAATATGAAATATGGAAAAGATATGAGAAAAGTATGTAAGGACCAAGTTAGTAAGAATCAATCATGAGGAATGGATTATATAACTGAGTACAATGTTTTTATGTACTCCAAAGCAAAGGAAAAATAGAAGAAAAGAGTTAAGTATATGATAATTAAATATAAGTGAAGAGTCTTCAGAAGAGTTAAAGTAAATATAATTAGATAAATATGTAAATCATAAGACTAGGATAAGAAACTAAGTTAAAACAAAGATAAATGTTGGAAATGATGAGCTTGATTAAGGAATGAGGGTTATGATATAATTGAGAGTGTGGAATGTAGACCTTTATTAATAAGTTTAATACATTCATTCTTACTACCTTTGGATTCCAAGTCTCTACAAAACAACAAACTAGTTTCTAAAAAAAAAGTGTAGCTTAACAAAATGTATAAGTTATACAAAGATAGACTATACTCAGGAAGGAAAATTTTGATATAAGAGAAACTATGTTTCACCCATGCATGAGCCATTTGATTTAAAATGAAGGATATGTAATGTATTAAACATGAGTTAAAACTAGTAGAGAGATTTTTGATTTAGAATTTCAACTTCACATTAGTAGAAGGATAAAAAGAAATATGTGCAACATGGTATACATGATCATACACATGAATAAGCAACATGATCATAAGAGAAAAGTAGAAGTTAAAGATAACAGGTGGAAGGGTAGTATATGGTAAGAGGATTATGGAAAGTAAGGAAGGGTTTGAAACATGGTGGAGTAACATAGATTATAAAAGAAAGAGGTAAGGAGATTCAATCAAGTGCTAGTTAGTCAAGTATCCTTGTTGATAACTAATTAAACCTACATACGACAAATGTATTAATGGGATGTTTGAAGATAAGAATTTTAAGTCTCAGAACCGTCTTCTCTTCCCTATATCTTACTTAATGAGAGAAATGTGGGAATGAAGTGATAAGAAAATGAATCATATCTAATGCATAACCACCATGGTAGAGGCATCTAGTGAATGTAATGATGACACACAATATGATGATGAAACCCTAGAAGGGAAAATTGAGAATGTAATCTATCTGAATGGCCAATTAAGATGAAGTAAATTCAATTGATAAGATAAGAAAGACTTTAGTAAAAACTTATGAGATTCAAAGTTTGAATTTCAAATTAAGGGTGCAAAGTCACACCAAAATAACGTCATGTTACTGATAAAGGCCAAACCCTAGAATGTTTAGAGTTGTAGTAGTTCAAGGGTTGTCACTAGTGATTTGACCTTGAATACTAGCATCTCTATAAAACAAGATCATGAAATTTGCACTATGAGAAGTAAACTAGCACTGATAGTAATCCTAGCTAATCTGAAAGGTAGATAAACAATATGGAAATGATTTAGAGTAAAGGATAAGAAATAGATTTGAAATATAAGAGGTGTGTTTTGAACAAATAGAGAAATACAATATAAGTGAAGTGTGATATGAAATAATTTCTTGCAATAATAGCAAGAATGATGAATAATCTATTCATACCTTGTATGTTTCAATTTTAGGGATGTTTAATCTACATGATTAAAATGAGAAGGATAAGTAGCAAAAAGTAAGTAGTAATGAATGAGGAGAGAGATAAGAGAAAACAATGGCTTTTAGTAATATGTGAATTTGTTTTTAGAAGTATAATTTGTTGAAGGTATATTAAGGGATGTAAATTGGTTCTACGTATGATTTCAGTGTACATGTGCAAGCAATATGTTAATTAAAGGTGTCTGATATTTTAAGTCATTCATACTAGTAATCCATCTTAGTATTGTACAATTATGGTATGGTGATATGGGTTGAATGATGATGGAACAAATGGAGGGTTACCCTGAATAAGGTAGTCTTACCTATTCACTCATATGAATAGAAGGGATGATAACCATATTGTATTGATATGTAACCCTAATGAGGTGTAGCTTGTTATACCTAGCTTTAATATAACTAAGTGATGGTAATTGGGTATGAATAGTCCTTGAATGACTAATACAATTATGGAGTACTATGTTACTATTGTTGAAACCCTAGTATGCTATAAATCGATGGTTACACCTTGAATTATGTGTGGGTTCATACTTGAGAATAGTATGGAATGTGATGGTAATGCTTCACATTATGCATCCATGATCCAATGGGGATGTCGTGAGTAGTAATGTACAATTGTTGTTGAATCTAGTCTTTTAACTCAAGACTGTTTTGCTATTTGAGTAACATAATAGTAAAATTCAAAAGAACATGGTGAACTCTCTTTCATGATTTAGAGGTAATACATAACAATAGTACATATTTAGTAGTATGAATTGAGATAGTTGGATCAGATTATCGATGTTGAGGTAACACCTCAAGATTATGAAAATATTGAAATGGTTGTTTCTCTCTCTATCCTATGATTGATTGTGGCATAGAGAATTTGTTTGTTATCATTGAGAACTATTTCAAACATGTTGTGATTTAGTAAAGGAATAAAGGACTTAATGTTGAAAATTGCATTCAAGTATGAAATACAAGAATATGATGACATGTAAGATTTTAGAAGCTTAAAATGAACCTTGAATGTACTTTATTTGCATATTTATGTTTTGGGGATGAAACCTTTTTAGGGGGGAGAATTGTTATGACCGCATCTGAGCTTAATTGGTAAACTAGGGTTTACCTGGATGATTATATGCTTAATTGGATTGATCATTGCTTAAATGTAATTAATGATGATAATTCAATTATGATGTTTTAAACCTAATAAGAACGTTAAGTGTTCTATTATTTGAGAAATTAGGGTTTGAGAAATATAAACCCTAGTTGGCTGAAATTAGGGTTTTGATGGTACATGAGTATGGAATTTGATCTGGATAACAGTGTGGTAAATGATTTTTCATATTTTCTACATATTTTGTATTTAATTAAATTTTGTATATGATATGTATAACTCAATCATACATATTGGAGAAAATTTTCAGAATATTTGAGTGTTCTTTGAATGTGGTTCTCGGTCAAACTATACTTCGACCAAAATGCTGACAGAGTGCTTTTTAGTAGTGTAGTATTTTATTTTTATTTATTTATTGGTAATTCCAAATGATCTAAAATATTAACTTCAGAACTAAAACTCAATCATAAACAATATGTAAAATTTTCATAATTTTTGGATGCGTTTAGACCTTATTAGTAGATGAATTATAGTAACTGACATTTCTGTAGAATTCTGGATAGCAGTGCACTGTTAGATTTTTAATTATTTAATGGAAGATTGGAATGATATTAAATTTTAACTAAAACTTTGTAACTCTATTATACACAACATGTTAAAGTAGAATAATTTTTGGAGAAGTTTTGATCTCTAAAATACACAAATTTCACAGAAACCTTTTATGACATAAAAATCTGCTGAAATAAGAAAAAGTTTAGTGAGGGGTCAATGTGCAATTAACCCAAGCAGCTCAATTGCTCTATATGGTCAATCTAACACACAAGGATCTCTCATAATTTTTTATTCAATCTAAAGAAATGAAATCCTAGAGAGAGAGAGAGAGTTAGGGTTTGAGAGGAGAAATTGATGGAGATGTTGACCTAGGGTTTTGCGGTCCAAGGAATGATGAAATCATGTAAGTTTAGCTTCTTTGGATATAGTTTCATGGTTAATCTTCTCTCAAATGTCAAATTTCAGTCCCTCTTCTGATTTGATCCAAAATGGTATCAAAACTTCCCCTTTTCTCACTCTTTCTTCATAATCCCTCATTTTTAGGGTTTCCGAGTTGAAAGGAAGAAGAATTGGGTGAATTGCTAGGGATTTGATATGGATTCGAGATTTTCAGATATGGCATACGTTTTTAAGGTGTTTTCACACCTTAGGGTGAGTGGGAACTTCCTTTAAACAATATATTGCATGAAAATTGGTTAAATCAACCATAATCTTTAATTGCTTAGTATGCGACTGCAAACCCTGAATTGTCTATTTGTTCTAAGTTGTTGCAAAATGATATGAAATGGATTCTTCCTTTGTTTGAATGAATTTCAGAAGATAAAATCATATTATAAATGTATACAATGCATTCTAATGAGAATTTCATAAGTATTCGCAGAGGTTATAAGAGTAAATTGAAATATAGGGAATTTGTCTATGACTGAAATTTGTTGTATAAGTAAATAAAGAAACTTGCTTATCTAGATCCCCTTGGTTTTGAATGATTGTTTATCTAAATTCATAGTACATATATGTCACATACTATCTTGTATTTTATTTAAAGTGAGTAGTGTTTGTTTGGTATCTCATTGAAGAGGGCGAAACCCTAGATGCGAGGAAAGTTGGATATTTGAAAATAGATATCGTGAAATCCATTTGAAGGGATTTTCTTTAGATGATAGAATTTATTTATTCGATGTTATTATAGACGCATGATATCCCAGTGAATGGCATGGAAACCTAAATTTAGCTCAGTTCCAAGGTTTCATATATATATTGATTTTATATGATTTGTTGATAGTAGTCTTTATTCATTGAATATTTATGTCGCGTGAAATATTTATGGGAGCCATGGGAATAAGTTGTTGCCTAGTGATAGGTGACAAGATGTGTGATGGCATTGTGAGCCATGAGAATACTTGTACAACCAGTGAAATGAATACCTTGGTCTAAGGACCTAGAGGTAATTGTTACTTGTTACAGAGGTAACAATGCTATGTGATGATCTAAGGGTTTGAATACCCAGATCCAATAATTATGATAATGATGTGAAGGGATGAGAATTCCCAGTAATGTGATAAGGGATTGAGATCCCAGGTATCATGTGTTGTAAATATTTGAAAAGTAAGTGACAGATGTATTACACCTTTCTTTGTAGCATTTGTTGTGATTAAATGAAACTCTAAGGGTAGGGTGTTCAATGAATCAAGTATTGTGATATCAATGTTCTCAGTTATTATTAATAATTCTTGCCATGATAAGTAATTAACTCTTAATTGAGTTATGAAACGCACAACTCAAGATTTGGGTTGATATGCACGTTCTTTGAGAAATTACAGATAAGTTGCAGGTGATATTGACTATTACTCATATGTCAAGTAATTAACTCTTATCAGTGTAATAAGATGATAAATCGCATGATTCTAGTGTGTATGTGCCATGTGGACATGTAATCTATTTATTTAAGAATTTTAGTCTTCCTGCATGTATAGTATGTTGATTACTCAGTATATTATATTGTTTTGAATATACTTCTCTGCCAAGTTTAGAATGATATACATGTTGTATTATAACTACAAATAAGTAGATGTGACACCATAGAGATATCAGAGTCAAGTATAAGTAACAGAAGGGTACAATGTAGAAAAGAGCTTTCTAGGAATAATAAAATAATAGACTTAGGAGCCCTTATGTGAGGTCTGTGCCTTAGGGGTGAAACGACCTAACCCTAGCAGTGTCCAGTATATGGGGGTCGGAACGTGCTATCAGGTGGCACGGGGGGCGAAGCCCAAGTGGAAGTCTCCTTAAATTATAGTTTGCGGTGTCCAACATCAACCAGAAGTCTTGGTGGAACTAGAGTATAGAAAAGCCAAGAGGTGGCTTGACTCTCCGCCTGTGTGCTCAAGTTAGAGGAGGAGTCCAGTTTAGGCCAAAGAGCCATTTCCCTGTTGCAGACCAAGAGAGTAGTCAGACTTAGCATTTCCCGGGTGTGTCCGCTAAGTTTTGTACGGTGTGATCGTAGTGCACTACGAGTCTTCATATGTAGAGTACACTGCATATGATCAGGGCATAATAAAATGAATGAGAGGTCAAACAAGTGTGTACAGTTATTCAATTTTTCCTTGTATGTTTCTAAATTATTAGTTCTCTTTATAATCAATCAAGCATTTCATATATTGATTCACTCTTATAGATATTTATAGTATCCTACCATAATTATGATTGTTAATTATTAGACTCTTTAAAGCTTACTACTGTTATAATTGATATCAATTGCTCAAAAGTATATTTGTAATTATATCAGTGCTTTAGACTGTTTCTTTGAAGTACTCATTCACTGAGCGAGTAGGCTCACCCCTCTACTCACAATTTTTAGGGAAATCACATGGACTTGAAGAAGATATCATTGTATCAAAGTAGATCTGTCACAAGAGTTAAGTCTGAGTATAGTTAAGTTCAGTCGGTCCTTATCACTCTAGGTCCTTGTAAAGAAATAAGAGAGAGTTGCAAATGATGATGTATAACATTATTTCTCTTTTAGCAATATGTGTGAATCAGCAAGTCTTATGTGCTTAAAAGTATGAGGAACATAATGAATGTTCATACATGCATTTTTACTGTTGAAATTAGATTAGAGAAATCAATGTTTAGATTCCCTTATAAAGTTGGTTTATGTGGTTCAATGTGAGAAAACAAAGAGTATTGAAAGAGAAGAAAAAGGTAAGGGTGTTCTTTGTATTACGTTAAATCCTCAATTTATGCCCTAATCTCATGATTAGTGGAAATTGTGAGATCGGGGTGTAACAACTTGGTATCAGAGCTTAGGCTGAGTTGTCAGGGACCATTAAGTTAGTAAGTTAGAGTCATAAGTGTGGCAGATAGGAGATGTTATTATGTTAGCTCTAGGGATTTGAGTATTTGGATATCCAGGCCTGATATTTGAGTACTTGGATCAACTAGTATCAAGCTACTCTGTCTATTCTTTCATGTATACCCTGGCCAGATATACAGTGGAAGGATGGGCTAGAGAGGAACCCTATAAATATTAGGGTTAGAATTAAGATAAGTAACATGAATTAAGAGCATAAATATAAAATGATATAGAACTTTCATTTCATATTGTTGTTTTATTGGAGATGAATAGAAATGCTCTTATATGTTTGAATTCAGATATTTAGTATTTTGAAATATATATGGGTCTTTAAGATTTGTTGTACACTATGCAGTTGTAGCATTTATTGATTACATTCTTTGTATCAAGTAGACTAGAAATGATCTTTGAATGAACTTTCCTAAGTGGATATCATTTCCGCATGTTTGAGATTAATAGGAGTTGGTTAATCTTAAGTAGCTCTTGGCTTCAGGACTATAGGTTTGGCCTGGTTCGGATGGAAGGATGCATTACTGGGATCTAATGACACCTGTTAACAATATGATAAGAGTAGACTCTAGATAAATTAGACCCACATCATTGTGAGAATGTACATACACTAAGATGTTGAAACATATGGGAAAGATTAGAATAGCTAAGAATTAGTTGGAACTGATATCTGAGACCCAACTTTGGGACCTCATATGAGAAATCCTTAATTGGGAATAAAGGAACATGATGTAAGGTTCAGATTAAGTTTAATGATTAATATTATATGAACTCTAAATATGAAATATGGAAAAGATATGAGAAAAGTATGTAAGGGCCAAGGTAGTAAGAATCAATCATGAGGAATGGATTATATAACTGAGAATGTTTTTATGTACTCCAAAGCAAAGGAAAAATAGAAGAAAAGGGTTAAGTATATGATAAATAAATATAAGTGAAGAGTCTTCAGAAGAGTTAAAGTCAAGAGAATTAGATAAATATGTAAATCATAAGACTAGGATAAGAAAATACGTTAAAACAAAGATAAATGTTGGAAATGATGAGCTTGATTAAGAAATGAGGGTTATGATATAATTGAGAGCATGGAATGTATACCTTTATTAATAAGTTTAATACATTCATCCTTAATACCTTTGGATTCCAAGTCTCTATAGAACAACAAACTAGTTTCTAAAAAAAAGAACAAAAGTGTAGCTTAACAAAATGAATAAGTTATACAAAGGCAGACTATACTCAAGAAGGAAAAACTTGATATAAGAGAAACTATGTTTCACCCATGCATGAGCCGTTTGATTTAAAATGAAGGATATGTAATTTATTAAACATGAGTTGAAACTAGTAGAGACATTATTGATTTAGAATTTCAACTTCACATTAGTGGAAGCATAATATGTGCAACATGGTATACATGATCATACACATGAATAAGCAACATGATCATAAGATAAAAGTAGAAGTTAAAGATAATAGGTGGAAGGGTAGTATATGGTAAGAGGATTATGGAAAGTAAGGAAGGGTTTGAAACATGGTGGAGTAATATAGATTATAAAAGAAAGAGGTTAGGAGATTCAATCAAGTGCTAGTTAGTCAAGTATCCTTGTTGATAACTAATTAAACCTACATATGACAAATGTATTAATGGGATGTTTGAAGATAAGAATTCTAAGTCTTAGAACCATCTTCTCTTCCATATATTACATAATGAGAGAAATATGGGAATGAAGTGATAAGAAAAGAAATCATATCTGATGCATAACCACCATGGTAGAAGCATCTTGTGAATGTAATAATGACACACAATATGATGATGAAACCCTAGAAGGACAAATTGAGAATGTAATCTATCTGAATGGCCAATTAAAATGAAGAAAATTCAATTGATAAGATAAGGAAGACTTTAGTAAAAACTTGTGAGATCCAAAGTTTGAATTTCAAATTAAGGGAGCAAAGTCACACCACAATAACGTCATGCTACTGATAAAGGCCAAACCCTAGAATGTTTATAGTTGTAGTAGTTCAAGGGTTGTCACTAGTGATTTGACCTTGAATACTAGCATCTCTATAAAACAAGATCATGAAATTTGCACTATGAGAAGTAAACTAACAATGATAGTAATCCTAGCTAATTTAAAAGGTAGATAAATAATATGGAAATGATTTAGAGTAAAGGATAAGAAATAGATTTTAAATATAAGAGTTGTGTTTTGAACAAAAGGAGAAATACAATATGAGTGAAGTGTGATATGAAATAAATTCTTGCAGTAATAGCAAGAATGATGAATAATCTATTCATACCTTGTATGTTTCAATTTTAGGGATGTTTAATCTACATGATTAAAATGAGAAGGATAAGTAGCAAAAAGTAAGTAGTAATGAATGAGGAGAGAGATAAGAGAAAACAATGGCTTTTAGTAATATGTGAATTTGTTTTTAGAAGTATAATTTGTTGAAGGTATATTAAGGGATGTAAATTGGTTCTACATATGATTTCAGTATACATGTGCAAGCAATATGTTAATTAAAGGTGTCTGATAGTTTAATTCATTCATATCAGTAATCCATCTTAATATTGTACAATTGTGGTATGGTGATATGGGTTGAATCATGGTTCAAGAAAGTGGTATGCGCTGTACGGGCGGAGAGGGTACTGCATAGAGTATATGCGGTATGCGGGAGTATATGTGGTTTTGGATTTTTTTATTTCAATAAACTAATTATATATAAAATAATATAGCGAGATCATAAATTAAAATATGTAGAGTAGGCATGTACATCTATTTACTGATAAACATATTAATATGCATGTATGATGTATGATATGCTTATATATGTATATATGTCTATATATAGAATGTGTTTGTAATATATGTACAAATACTAAACTGTAGGTAAATCAATGTAAAAATATATGTATAGGGTGTATAAATGTGAATAAATCAAAATGTATATATACATGCACAAATATGTGATTATATATTTAGGTATATTGTATATGTATCTATACATGTTAATATATCAAAAAGTATTCGAATAAATGTACAAATGCGTGTGGAAATTTTTTATATGTATTACAATGTATACATATAATTCAATGACTATATATCTCAATTTATATATATAATGAAATGTGTGTATACATATGCATGTATGTACGAAATGCATGAACATTAGTTGTGGGCTTTTCGAAATCAGAGTTTAATCGGCCAAGCGGGAGTATATGCGGCCCATGACTGCTTAGTGGACCGATTAGTAATATGCGATGCAGTAGGGTGACTGAATAGGTATATGCGGGAGTACATGTGGCCGTGCAGATCGATTTCCCGAACAATGGGTTGAATGATGATGGAACAAATGGAGGGTTACCCAGAATAAGGTAGTCTTACATATTCACTCATATAAATAGAAGGGATGATAACCATATTGTATTGATATGTAACCCTAATGAGATGTAGCTTGTTATACCTAGATTTAATATAACTAAGTGATGGTAATTGGGTATGAATAGTCCTTGAATGACTAATACAATTATGGAGTACTCTGTTACTATTGTTGAAACCCTAGTATGTTATAACCCGATGGTTACACCTTGTATTATGTGTGGGTTCATACTTGAGAATAGTATGCTTCACCTTATGCATCCATGATCCAATGGGGATGTCGTGAGTAGTAATGTAAAATTGTTGTTGAATCTAGTCTTTTAACTCAAGACTGTTTTGCTATTTGAGTAGCTCAATAGTAAAATTCAAAAGAACATGGTGAACTCTCTTTCGAGATTTAGAGGCAATACATAACAATAGTACATATTTAGCAGTATGAATTGAGATAGTTGGATCAGATTATTGATGTTGAGGTAACACCTCAAGAGTATGAAAATATTGAAATGATTGTTTCTCTCTCTATCCTATGATTGATTGTGGCATAGAGAATTTGTTTGTAATCATTGAGAACTATTTCAAACATGTTGTGATTTAGTAAAGGAATAAAGGACTTAATGTTGAAAACTGCATTCAAGTATGAAATACAAGAATATAATGACATGTAAGATTTTAGAATCTTAAAATAAACCTTGAATGTACTTTACTTGCATATTTATGTTTCGGGGATGAAACTTGGGGGGGGGGTAATTGTTATGCCCGCATCTGAGCTTAATTGATAAACTAGGGTTTACCTGGATGATTATATGCTTAATTGGATTGATCATTGCTTAAAAATAATTAATGATGATAATTCAATTATTATGTTTTAAATCTAATAAGAAGTTTAAGTGTTCTATTTTTTGAGAAATTAGGGTTTGAGAAATATAAACCCTAGTTGGCTGAAATTAGGGTTTTGATGGTACATGAGTATGGAATTTGATCAGGATAGCAGTGTGGTAAATGATTTTTCATATTTTCTACAAATTTTGTGTTTAATTGAATTTTGGATATGATATGTATAACTCAATAATTCATATTGGAGAAATATTTAAGAATATTTGAGTGTTCTTTGAATGTGGTTATCAGTCGAACTATACTTCGACCAAAATGCTGACAGAGTGTTTTTCAGCAGTATAGTGTTTTATTTTTAATTATTTATTGGTAATATAAAATGATCTGAAATTGTAACTGGAGATCTAAAACATAATCATAAACAACATGTAAAATTTTCATAATTTTTGGATGTGTTCAGACCTTATCAGTAGATGAATTACAGTAACTGACATTTTTGCAGAATTCTGGATAGTAGTTCACTATTAGATTTTTAGTTATTTAATGGAAATTGGAATAACCTCAAATTTTAACTGAAGCTTTATAACTAAATTATACACAAAATGTTAAATTATCATAATTTTTGGAGAAGTTTTAATCTCTGAAATACACGAATTTACATAAACCTTTTTATGACAGAAAAATCTGTTGAAATAAGAAAAAGTTTAGTGAGGGGTCAATGTGCAATTAACCCAAGCAGCTCAATTTCTCTATATGGTCAACCTAACACACAAGGAGCTCTCATAATTCGTGATTCAATCCAGAGAAATGAAATCCTAGAGAGAGAGAGAGAGAGAGTTAGGGTTTGAGAGGAGAAATTGATGGAGATGTTGACCTAGGGTTTTGTGGTCCGAAGAATGATGAAATCATGTAAATTTAGCTTCTTTGGATATAGTTTCATGGTGAATCTTCTCTCACATGTCAAAATTTCGTACCTCCTCTGATTTGATCCAAAATAGTATCAAAACTTCCCCTTTTCTCACTCTTTCTTCATAATCCATCATTTTTAGGGTTTCTGAGTTGAAAGGAAAAAAGAATTGGGTGAATTGCTAGGGATTTGATATGGATTCGAGATTTTCATATATGAGATACATTTCTAAGGTGTTTTCACACCTTAGCGTGAGTGGGAACTTCCTTTAAACAGTATATTTCACGAAAATTAGTTAAATCAACCATAATCTTTAATTGCTTAGTATGTGACTACAAACCCTGAATTGTCTATTTGTTCTAAGTTGTTGCAAAATGATATGAAATGGATTATTCCTTTGTTTGAATGAATTTCATATCATAAAATCATATTAGAAATGTATAAAATGCATTCTAATGAGAATTCCCTAAGTATTCACAGAGGTTATAAGAGTAAAATGAAATATAGGGAATTTGTCTATGACTGAAATTTGTTGTATAAGTAAATAGAGAAAGTTGCTTATCTACATCCCCTTAGTTTTGAATGATTGTTTATCTAAATTCATAGTACATATATGTCAGATACTATCTTGGATTTCATTTAAAGTGAGTAGTGTTTGTTTGGTATCTCAATGAAGAGGGTGAAACCCTAGATGCGAGGAAAGTTGGATATTTGCGAATAGATATCGTGAAATATATTTGAAGGGATTTTCTTGACATGATAGACTTTATTTATTCAATGTTATTATTGATGCATGATATCCCAATGAATGGCATGGAAACCCAAATTCAGCTCAGTTCTAAGGTTTCATACATATATTGATTTTATATGATTTGTTGATAGTAGTCTTTATTCAGTGAATGTTTATGTCGCATGAAATCTTTATGGGAGCCATGGGAATAAGTTTTTGCCTAGTGATAGGTGACAAGATGTGATGGCCTTATGATCCATGAGAATACTTGTACAACCAGGGAAATGAATACCTTGGTCTAAGGACCTATCAGTAATGGTTACCTATTACAGAGGTAACAATGATATGTGATGATCTAAGGGTTTGAATACCCAGATCCAGTAATTATGATAATGATGTGAAGGGATGAGAATTCCCAGTAATGGGATAAGGGATTGAGATCTCAGGTATCATGTGTTGTAAATATTTGAAAAGTATGTGATAAATGCATTACACCTTTCTTTGTAGCATTTGTTGTGATTAAATGAAACCCTGAGGGTAGGGTGTTCAATGAATCAAGTATTCTGATATCAATGTTCTCAGTTATTATTAATAATTCTTGTCATGATAAGTAATTAACTCTTAATTGAGTTATGAAATGCACAACTCAAGATTTGGGTTGATATGCACGTTCTTTGAGAAATTATAGATAAGTTGCAGGTGCTATTGACGATTACTCATATGTCAAGTAATTAACTCTTATCAGTGTAATAAGATTATAAATTACACGATTCTAGTGTGTATGTGCCAAGTGGACATGTAATCTGTTTATTTAAGAATTTTAGTCTACCTGCATTTATAGTATGTTGATTACTCAGTATATTATAGTGTTTTGAATATACTGCTCTGCCAAGTTTAGAATGATATACATGTTGTATTATAACTTCAAATAAATAGATGCGACACCATAGAGATACCAGAGACAAGTATAAGTAAGAGAAGGGTACAATGTAGAAAAGAGCTTTCTAGGAATAATAAAATAATAGACTTAGGAGCCCTGAACACCATAGAACCCCTATGTGAGGTCTGGGACTTAGGGGTGAAACGACCTAACCCTAGCAGCATCCAGTATACAGGGGTCGGAATGTGCTATCAAGTGGAACGGGAGACAAAGCACTAGTGGAAGTCTCCTTAAATTATAGTTTGCAGTGTCTGACATCAACCAGAAGTCCTGGTGGCACTAGAGTACAGAAAAGCCAAGAGGTGGCTTGACTATCCGCATGTGTGCTCAGGTTAGAGGAGGAATCCAGTTTAGGCCAGAGAGCCATTTCCCTATTGCGGACCAGGAGAGTAGACAGAATTAGCATTTCCCGGGTGTGTCCCCTAAGTCTTGTACGGTGTGATCGTAGTGCACTACGGGTCTTCATATGTAGAGTACATTGCATATGATCAGGGCATAATAAAATGAATGAGAGGTCAAACAAGTGTGTACTGTTATTCAATTATTCTTTGTATCTTTCTGAATTATTAGTTCTCTTTATGATCAATCAAGAATTTCATATATTTATTCACTCTTATAAATATTTAGAGTATCCTACCATATTTATGATTGTCAATTATTAGACTCTTTAAAGCTTACTGCTGTTATAATTGATATCAATTGCTTAAAAGTATATATGTAATTATATCAGTGCTTTAGACTGTTTCTTTGAAGTACTCATTCACTGAGTGAGTAGGCTCACCCCTCTACTCACAATTTTTTGGGAAATCACATGGACTTGAAGAAGATATCATTGCATCAGAGTAGATCTGCCACAAGCGTTAAGTCTAAGTATAGTTAAGTTCAGTCAGTCATTGTCACTCTAGGTCCTTGTAAAGAAATAAGAGAGAGTTGTAAATGATGATGTATAACATTATTCCTCTTTTAGCAATATGTGTGAATCAGCAAGTCTTATGTGCTTAAAAGTATAAGGAACATAATGAATGTTCATACATGCATTTTTACTATTAAAATTAGATTAGAGAAATCATTGTTTAGATTCCCTTGTAAAGTTGGTTTATGTGGTTCAATGCGAGAAAACAAAGAGTTTTGAAAGAGAAGAAAAAGTTGAGGGTGATCTTTGTATTACGTTAAATCCTCAATTTATGCCCTAATCTCATGATTAGTGGAAATTGTGAGATCAGGGTGTAATTGTTTTCCTTCTTCAAGGCGAGCTTCTCCTAAATTAGTGATTGAAAGGACAACTATGATCATCTCTCTATTTGATCTCTTCCATGGATCCAAGATTGAATAATTATGAGGAGCACACTACATTTGATGTTTGTACGGTAGTAGATGAGAAAGAGAAGGGGTCTGGTTAGGCATGCCTTCCTCATTGACATTGCTTCTTCAACAACATGAATAGGGGTTCATAAATGTGATTATCTAAATTTTACAATAGGAAGATTTACAGAAATTGGTTTTTCTTCTCAAAACATATGCCTGCTTTTTCTCATGGTTCATGTTCTTGACTGTCTACAAGCTGATTGTAATTTTGCCCAGCTGGACTGGTATCTGTATATTAATTTTAGTGGAAACATCATTGTAGATTCAAATGTTTGCTATTGAAAAGATTATTTATAGGAATGGACATTTATATATCCCAATATTGGTTCCTTTATCATTTGGTTGTTGAAGCAAAGTCTCCCTTCTCTGATAGTGATTGGTGGTACTGAGTTGTGCAAACCCGGGTATTGCTAATCATCATATGTCTGATTGGGTTACTGAATTAATAGCTAATATAATAATATTTTGATTTGTATTTTGTATTCAATTATAGCAATATGATAAAATATATTAACATAATTCATTATGTGAGTGAGAGGCATGGATGCAAGAAAATAGATACAAGTAGAGGCACATGGAATAAATAAAAGTAGGAGACAGCAATACCAGCACTTTCACTGATTCTGTGCTGATACATTGTGGGATCCATTTATCTTCATTGATACTCTGGTCATGAGACAATTTTGGATGGTGATTCAACGAATCGCAACTCTATCTGATGTGATGGAGATGAACTAACTATCAAATACTTGGATTTATGTGATATTTGTACACACTAACAACATATGATAAAGTCTGAAATATAATATTTGGTGTTTAAGTAGTTACTCTTAATGACCAATACAGTTAGTGTAGAGAATTACGACCAATGGCCATATCCTTCACTATTGTCATGGGCTGAGATGTGATGCAATAGTGTACACCAATGTTTCCAGGTGCTCTGTTCCAAAAGATCTTTTCTAGCATCCTCTGCTTTGGGATGATGATGCTCGTGAATCTAGTATGGGCCGACAATAGTGCACCAAAATAATTACACTTGATGCATACATATACACTTTTAGGGCACCGTTTAAATAATTGTTTTATATTATATAATTTCATTTGTTACATCAATGGTACAAGCACATTCATATTCTATAATTATTGTTATTTTTTGTGCATATTAATTATGATTTGTCTTAAATAGTTATTTTTTATGCAACATAGTTTCCTTTTGAATAAAATAGTTACATTTCGTGAACCATAATTACTTAAAACGCCGCTTTTCTTTCTTGGGGATAACCCAACAAAGAAGTTGATAGACTATCACAAACAGACTCTTGGAGTCACTGGTCTATGCAATCATATTATACACTATATTTTTATGCAACAGATGTTTGGTTACAATGTAATGGATTTTTGGAAGAACTTTTTGTGTATAAACATCAAATACCTGGTTATAAACCCTAATCTTGCTAAATCCTTGTCAATGACAAGTTTGTTCTCAAGGACCATCTATACAACAATTCCAAATTCATAGCCTACCATCTGCCCACCCACCTATGTGATTAGGAATGTAATGGTGGATGTTTGAATATGTATTCAGTAGATAACATGTATGTAATATTTATATAGTTACTTTTTCATCAAAAAAATGTTACTTTTTATGTCTAAATATCACATTGTGAGTCAGATAGTTACTTTTTATGACCAAATATAACTTTTGGTGACATATAATTACTTTTCATACTATATAGTTACTTTTGAATGTAAACTATTTTGACTGGAATAATATACTTGAGTCATGTTGGCGTAACAAAGTTCTGCTAGTTGGTGTTAATATTTAATCTGTTCTACAAGCTGCTTTCTCTTGCTATTGAGAGTAACAAATTCTATTCTAATGGTATTCACACTAAATCGAGGTGGACAAGTAGAACGCTGAAAAATTGTGACCAGAAATGACGATAATGAAAAAGTTCTTTTTTGTCACCAATGTCTTAACATAATTTATTTCCTGGATAAATTTGGTATGTGAGGATATGGATGTCAGACTGACAACCAAAAATTATTCCTAGAGAGCACCCAAACTAGTAGGTGATGCAAACCCAATGCAGCATGACACAATAATATTCCTTTTTGGAATGAAAATTTACACAAATTCATAGTATACAAGCAGTGTAGGTGTTGTTGGAATCGAGATCCTATGCCTCTTCCTTACCTTCATGCTTTTCAAAGCCAATAAAATTCATTTATTAGTAGCATCAATACCACCTTTAAATATGCATCTGCAAGGCAAATTTCCAAAAAAAAAAGAGGATAGGAAATGAATAGGGAGGGATTGGAAAGTTTGAGTCAAGTACTTAATTTGTAAAATAGTACCATATGTTAAATATATGTAGAGGAAACTTTTTATGACCATATGTTACTGTCTATATCAGATAGTTATTTTTTTGTCTCAAATCGTTACTTTTTATGACCAGATGTTACTGTCTATGTCACATAGTTACTTTTTGTCTCAAATAGTTAATTCTTAGACCATACATGACTATCAGTCAGATAGTTATTGTTTAGGACCAGATATTACTGTCTATGTTAGCTAATTACTTTTTATCTCAAATAGTTATTTTTTATGACCAGATGTTACTTTCTATGTGAGTTAGTTACTTTTTGTCTCAAAGAGTTACTTTTTTACCAGATGTTATAGAAAGTAAAATTTAATCATAATTGTAACTAATGTTAAGTGTAAGTTATATATTAAATATATATTAAGGGTCATATAATGTTGAGTAAATGGAATGTAACTTTAAGGTGATATTAATTGTAATGAGATATACAAAAAAATAACCAAAAGGAAAGAGATATGTAAATTAAAATGAATAGAAATAAAAATAAATAGAAAAACTCCACCAGTAAGTAATCATTTGGTAGAAAATGTAACTATTTAGTATGAAATGTAATTATTTGACATAGAAAGCAACATTTTTTTGCATAGTTATTGTCATTTTTTAATTTTACTTATTTTATATTTTTGGGAAACACAAGTTGCATTCTGTACACTATTATTACTTTATATGCAAAATAGTTACTTTGTAAGAAAATTAATTACATTAATTACAAAATATTTTTTCAATAGCATATGTTTTTATTACTCATAGTACCTCATTTATTACTTTTGATGGCCTACTATTTTTTGTCAAATACCAATTTTTCAGACAAAATAGTTACATATTTTACCACATACTTACTTTCTATATCAAATACTTACTTTTTATACCACATAATTACTTTCTAGATGAAATAGTTACTTTCTGCACTGCATAATTATTTTGTAGAAATAAATGTCTGAACTTCTTCCAAATAGCAATGTTCTAGACAAAATAATTACTTTTTGTATTGCATAGTTACTTTCTGTATAAAATACTTACTTGCTTTACCACATAATTACTTTTTAGAGCAAATATTTGCTTTCTATATTGCTTAGTTATTTGGTAGAATATAATTTTGAACTTTTGTCAAATAGCAATATTCCAGACAAAACTGTTACTTTCTGTGCCGCATAGTTACTTTCTATAAAAATAGTTACTTCTTGTACCACATAATTACTTTCTAGACTAAATAATTACTTTCCATACTGCTTAATTATTTAGTAGAAAGTAACGTCTAAATTTTTGTCAAATAGTAATTTTCTAAAAATATTAGTTACTTTCTATACCACATAGCTACTTTCCATATCAAATACTTACTTCTTATACCACATTATTACTTTCTAGAGAAAATAGTCACTTTCTTACTACATAATTACTTAGTAGAAAGTAATGTCTAAATAGATGTGAAAGAGACGATCATGTAACATATGTCAGAATTAAATCAATACAACATAATAATTGATACAATTTGAATTACAATAGTGTACTTTTGTCTCTCCCACAAATACATTAAAAATTAAATGTCAAAAAGAATAGTATGCCAACAGACAATTGTTTTGTTCCCACTTTCCTGACATTAGTCCAAATTATCACATATATCATGTTCTTATATTCAAGGTCATTTAGGAAAGAATCAACGATTCAACCACATATCACATTAGCATTTTGTTTAGTAGATATTATGTGTACACCTCACAGAACAACACAAATCAATCCAATGACTCACCCCACCCTCACATAGAAATCACAAAAACACACACCAATTGGCATCATGTATTTATTAGTAAACTCGTAGAAAAGGACACGATTTCATCATTTTCAAGGTGAGTGTTGTATTCATATTCATGGGCACAATCACCCATCTATTCATTACTTCTCTTCATGGTTGAATTTGGTGATTTGTGGGTAGTTCTTAGTACATTGAAGATTTGCTCGACATGTCCTTTTATGTAAGCAGTTCACTAACAATGATATCTAAACAAGGCATAATTAAAATCATTCAGACATATCGTTTACATGTTAATCTCAAAGCGGGGCAAAACCATATATAATCTATATGTAGTCAGCAAGCTATAAACCATCCTGTGTGTCTGCAATACAACACAGAATCATTCGCCTCCATCTACAGTTGTAGGTCCTCTCTCTTCCATATCCACCGACTAGGGGCACCTTGATGTGCATAGAACAGTACCCGCCTATGTCCATAGTGCAAACCCAAAGACACTGTAGCTAAGGAGTCTTACAATGTCGCTCTTGATCCCATGTGCCTCTGTCAGCTCATCCTCTGGTTGCCCTCCCAGAACAACATTGCATAGTGAGGGTAGTTCAGAAACTCGACCAACATAAATCTTCAAGTTTGCGTAGTGAGGGACACGGGATGACGAACAAGGTAAATCAGGAAATGGGTGACAATATTGTGTTTGGGTTTGCCACTGCACACAAACCTAAGTAGAGGATTGCTTCGAGCAACAACAATTCTATGAAATTGATGCCTAATTCTCAAACTAGGCATTCGTCTCCAACTTTCTTGCAGCACTTGACATCCACAAGCATTGTCGCCGCCATGGCAAGGGCTCAAGGACGAGTTCCACATACAAGTGTTGGACTACGGTGAGCTTTTGTGGGTTTACGTGAATGACATGATAGTATATGTTTTAGAGTGAGATCCTATGGTGTTCCATCCCTGCTTGAAATAACCTTAGTATATGTTGTTTGTATGCACTACTTTATAATTGTGATATTATTATTGTGACATTATTTTTAGGTAGGAAATATCTTATTCTTGATTATCATCTTATTTAAAATTCATATTTTTTTAATATCCACTTAAATAGTACTTTTCCTCTTGTATGGGAAGCCTTGATATATTTGATGTCCTTTTTCTATAATGTTGCTCAATCCTGATTAATATGCTCATATCAGCTTTCATGTTGATGACATACCTTTTTGTCTTCTCTTCTAGGGTATGCGTTCAACCCTAGGTGTAGGACATGGAGCACATGACATGCAGAAATGGACCTATCTTATGAAGATGACTCTTAATCAGAGATAGACTTGAGATAGTTGGATATCTCTCTACTTATATCTTGATGTTGTTTCTTTCATGTAAGCACATTAGTGGGAGAATATTATGTAACTTTGATAAATTGAATATAATCATGAATATTATTCTGTTGTCATACTTTGTTATTTTGTGTATCACCATTTGAGAAATTAAATATTTACACCTAATGCAGCATGATTGTTAGTGTGTTTTGATTGGATGGATTTATTCCTCAAATTAAGTAGGAAGCGGATCCCCTATTTGGTCCCACTCTTTACACTACCTAACTAAATATATCTCATAACTGAAATCAAATTATAACCAAGTTAGTAATCTAGGGTTTATAACACAAATTATAATTAATGGTTCATAGATAGAATTCACTATTAGGTGAAGAGAACCCTGACTTGGATCTAGGTTTTGGGCTTTGACAAGTTGATAAACAACTCAAGGTATGTTGCATTTTTCGACGAGTCATGTTAAGCAATTACATTCTTTACTCATTCTCTTGGGCCTCTTTTAGGTGTTTTGTTAATGAAATTTCTTTTTGTTAACTTGAAGACCTATTTGGATCTAATCTAAATAAATTTCTAATATTCTTGAACTATCTACAATTCATGTTGGACTCTAAAATTTGTGCTTTGCTTCATGGTGAAACCCTAATTGGGTATTTTAATCAAGTTATTCATGCTGTGAGGTGGAACCCTAATTTCCTTAATTTTGTGGTAGATGTTTCATATTATCCACTTTTGTGATGGAAATCTCATTAATTCTAGTCTTTTAATTGTACTTTCATTTGCCTAACATTCATTACATGCCTTGTGATTTAGTAACCTAGAGTTGTATAAATGCTTTGGTTTTTGGGTTATGTGTCCTTTATGTTTTGGAACGGATGTTATGTGCCCCATATCTAGGTTTTGTGCCCACTTTATATATTGGGGAGTTTGGTTATGTGCCTAACTCTAGTAGGTTTTAGGGTTATGTGTCCTAGCCACCGTTGTTTATTTATACTTCACTAGTGTTATGTTTATCTCACATGAATGCAGGTTAATTATATTGTTAATGAGTTTGGTGCCCTAAAATCTTTATGTATGCCTTTGTGGCATACCTTATTTTGATTAATGGCAAGTGCAACTGTTGATTATCATCTTGTTGAAATTAATATTCTTTTGATATCCACTTGGATGGTACTTTCCGCTTGGAGTGGAAGCCTTGTTATATTTGATGTCCTATTTCCTAATTTTGCTCAATCCCTGTTTATATGTTCATACCAACATTTTATGCTGACAACATCCATTTTGTCTACTCTTATAGGGCATGCTTACAACCCCTAGGTAGAGAGTAGGGTGGAATGGACCAAAATTGACCAAGACTTATACAAATGTACTTGATCTTTCTTTGGAAATAGATTCAAGGTGGTTAGACAACCCTCTGTTGGTCCACACTATAGATTAGTTTTCTTATGTATCACCCTATGTGGTGAAGGAATATGAGAATCAAATAGTGTAATAGTTATATCATTTATCTTCTGTTGCTACATTTTGGTATCTTCAAATACTTTCAAATAAATTGGATTATTATCCATTTGCAAAAAAAATGTTTGTGTGTTTGGCATATGGAATGTTTCCTTTTATTTGATTTAGTAGGGAGCAGATCCCCTCTCTGGTCCCACTCCTTACAATATTATATGGTATCAGAGCTAATAGTTTTTGGCTAATCTAACCCTTTCAATCTTATCTCCCTTAGGTTTTTCCTTTCCTATAAGTTCCTAATAGGATCATCACCCAATTTAGAAAATCTCTAGATGATATACCAACTCTAGTATCTACCTATGTTAGGCTAGTAGAAGGATATAAAACTTGAGGAAGAATCATGATGATCTTAGGTGAGTTAACCCTTATGTGCTTATATTAAACACCTTGTACATTTAATTTTATTTGACTTATTAGGTTAATACTTTTAAGGGATAGAGAGTAGTTTGTTAGTGATATATGGATTATTATATTTTGAGGAAAAAATCCTTTTATAGGGTAGAGTGTTGCAACATACCAAAATCTAGAATTTTACCCATTCCCATGATTAGAAGGTTAGTATGTTTGGTTCTTTAGCTTTGACCAAACAAGGATGAAGTTATACCTTAATGTATATATTTAATGCATATAACATGAATAACTCAACGGTAACCCATATCATACATAGGCTTGAAAACATATATAACACATTTAGTGGCATTAGGTTGTATAATCAACATCACATATCATAATACATTCATATCAACCCAATAACCTAAATATATACTAACATGTATATAAATGTGTTGAATATGATACATATGTTTCCTTTGTAGCTTAAATACACATAATAAGTAATACATATTTAGTGAGAGGTATAATGTGCTTAACGTGTGAATTGGAATAACAATTGAATTTTCATGACCATTAATATGAAAAATGTGCCATCATCTAAGTGATTATTGAATTGATGGACTTAACAGGTTAATTGAGTAAAATATGGAAATATGTACATAATACTATAAGGTAACCTTTTGGTAACATTGTCAAGATAATAGGACTCAAATTAATGAAATTTGGTAATAATGATATAATATAATGGTTATGAACCTAAAATCTAATTGTATTTGAACCTATAAAAGGAAACTCCAAAACCAAAATCTAATGTGAAAATTGTTTTCCTTGGGTCCCAATTAGATTGGGTGCCAAGTTTCACATAATTAAACAATCTTAGACGCCTTAATTTTATTAAGGAAAGAAAACAAAAGTGAAAATCCAAAAAATTAAATAATATATATAATGGCCTCAAAGGATGAAACAAATTATATATTCAGTTTCTAAATGTCTATTTAGTCTAGGTGTAAAAATTCATCTTGTTTGAGCATTAAATGCATCCTCGAATAGATTAGAAAGATATATATATATATATATATATATTTAAAGGAGAAATTTGGTAAATGTTCCAATTATTGCATTTGATTTCCTAATGTTTCTCAAATCCATGTATGTCACGCTCATTTAAGAGCCATGCTATGCTTTCCTTATTTTTTCAGATGTGGGATCATTTTAACTGCATGATTGTGATTCGGCGTTGTGTTTACTGTCTTCAATCCCGAGCCAAACTCTTGTTTCTGGGCACATAATCTTTTATTGCCTCATTCTCTCTCTACTTCTCCCTTTTCCATGAATCTTTCTCTAATGTTTTTGCCTTGCTTTCCTAAATCTAACCAACATTTGCCCATTTGTCCTTGTGCCTTATTCTGGAAACCCCAAACCATTTCTTCTTACCCTATTTCATCTTTGTTCCTTTTTGTTTTTGGATCTTCTCACATACTTGAGTACTTGGGACCTATGAAAACCCTCCATATAGTTTCATTGAATCCTCAAGTAGCAATCTCCATCACCCCTTTGATCCTAGTAACCTCCAAACTATATTAACCATCTCCGCCTATCTTTCCGATGAGGACTTCTTCATTCAGGTGTCCCTGACCCAGGTAGTGCATAACGAGGAGCCCAAAACTCACCCTTGTACTAGAGCAAAGGCCTCTAAACCTCTAATTCACCCTATTCCTAGTATTTTGTATTTCCCCTTCTCTTGCCCCATTTCCCTTCTGTTTTTGTAGTGTGACATAAGGGACTTGTCTTGGATCGCACTTATATGATTTATGTGCTCTCTAGCTTTGTGAAGTTCTCTTGGGCAGTTCTTTGATCGAGTTTTGGCTCTTGGTAGACCATGTTATCTTCCCTTATGGTTCCCTTCCTCCATGCTATGGTGAGCAATGGCAGAGGGCAAGGACAGAGGACACTGAAACCCAATATCTGATTCCTTAGAGTCTTTGAGTCTGTCAAAGCTTGTTGAACTTGCTAGTGATGCTTAATGTGGGTTTTGATGAATGGTTTTTTATTTTGGTCCTATCCTTAAGAGCTCCATCTCTATTTTTCATCGCATTTTCTCCAACAAATAAGAAGACACCCTTTCATCTTTTTTCTCAATTTGTCCTTCATTCTATTTTCATTTTAGTTTTTCTGCCAGGGATTTTCTTATCTTTTCCACCCAGGTTTTACTCAGATCATGGAGTTATTGTGCTCCTGGCTTGCTAAAGACTCGACCACTTGTTCAATCATGATTGGGTAACGTCGTCGTGTTTTGTTTTAAAATATATTATGTATATTATGTGGCTTGTTCGATTATTTCAATTAGGGAATCCATGGGTTGAATCCATGCCACAAGTGGATAACATTATTTCAATGAGGAAATTTGCTTATCAAATCAAGTCTCATATTTATATAATTCAAATTAACCAAAATTTAAGGATGTTAGATTCACCCCTCCTTAAAGGAATTTTGTCTGCAAAATTCAAACTTAGTAAGTTAATGTGAATGGTAAATCATCTTAGTCTCAAACCTTAGGGTTAGCAACCCTACTTAGATTTCCTTAACATCTTTTATTGATATGAACATTGCTCATATTATTACTAAGATTGGTACCTGAATTCAATTTAAGGTATACATGCATACATGATATCATCTCTTGGTGATCAAATTTTCATTTGTGGTTTCAATTTCACTTGTTGATTACCTTTTAACATAGGTTTCCAACTTATTATATATTTATTTCCACATAAGGGTTAGGTAATACCTCAAACCCTAGGTCATGTCATTAAAACTCAACTTAAGGTATTCGTTCTCATATGTGAATCTTTATCATAACATGTGTCTACCCAATCTCTCTAACTCATAATAAAATGAAATAAGCACTTGATTGCAGCCCAAGTACAAAGTTTATCCCATTTCAAGCACAGACATGGCCACACATTATCTCAAAATTTCACATTTTAGGTTGAATCACTCTCAATATTGACTCCAAACCATAATTCTTATATTTCATGAAATCATGTGCCTCTCTAACTCCTGAGTTTGTACACAACTCCTTTAGGATTTCATTATTACATGACTTCTTATATCTTTTATATTTACATTTCATGTCTCGTTAGCCTTAGTCACTTCCATAAGGTCTCTAGGGGTACAAGTTCCTTTGGAGTGATCCCCTCTTATCCTTATGGACCTTATGCACTTATGGAGTGCCTCTCACATTTACCACTTGGGCCTCATGAACTCATGAAGGTTTCCAATCTCCTGACCCATGGCCCTCGGGCAAACATGGATGGCTATCTCCTAACCCTATGGTCTTGTGCATTAAGGGCATGATCATTTTCTAACCTTATACGTCTTATGTACCTTAAAATCCCTACCTTACCTTAGGATTGACTTAGGACTCTTTACTGCCTAGGATTTATTGAGATATCACAACTTTAACCATTTTCGAGCACATTATATTCTTAAGTAATTCTTTAACCCAAATTTTTTTCATCTCTTGGGGTACACATTTTTCACTTCATGTCCATGCATTGGGATCATAGAGACCTTCACTTTTGGGCTTGATATTCATGGCGGCCTTCCTTTCTGGGTTTGGTCTTTAAGTGACCTTCCTTTTTGGGCTTGATCACTAGTCATTGCAATGACTTTTTTTTTACATCGGCCTTCCTTTCCGTGCTTGGCATATTGGTCCCTTCCTTTCCATGCTTGATCACCTATCATTCCACTGATTTCCTTTGACTTCAGCCTTCCTTTCTGGGCTTAGCCTATTCGTGACCTTCCTTTCCAAGCTTAATCACCTATCATTGCAACAATTTCCTTTTACGTCACCCTTCCTTTTTGGGCTTGTCCTATTAGTGAATTTTCTTTCTGGGCTTGATCACCTATCATTACAATGATTTCCTTTTACATTGGCCTTCCTTTCTAGTCTTGGCCTACTGGTGACCTTCCTTTCTGGGCTTGATCACCAATCATTGCAATGATTTCCTTTTAGATCGACCTTCCTTTCTGGGTTTGGCCTATTGGTGACCTTCCATTTCGGGCTTGATCACCCATCATTACAATGACTTCCTTTTATATCGACCTTCCTTTCCAATCTTGGTCAAATACTTTCAGCCACTTCCTTAGTGGCTTTCATTGTGCCCCTCAAAGATGGCATACTTGGGTTCAAAAAATGTATGTGCTTTTATATTCTTTATACTTAATCCTTCATACTTTAGGTGACATTCAAGGTTACTTCAATTCTTAAATGGATTGGTCAACTAACCCTTCTAGGGATGGTCCTAACCCAGGGTTTCTTCTTGACTCATGGGAGGAGGTTAGTCTCTCTAACCAAAACCTGACCCCACATGTTTAGGGTTTTGCCTCCTCCATAGGTCCTTTCCCACTCTTAGGTTGATCCACCCCAGGTCGAGACACCAACCCTAAAAGTTGTATTTTCATTTTTTATATATCCATTGGTCACTTATGTTTTTAAACCCTTTACATGAATACCTTGCTCCACATGCATTCATGAATGGGAGACATGGTCACCTAAAATCATTTACATTTTTCTTATTCCCTTATTACCCTAATTAGGGTTCATATGGGTAGGGTTACTAGTTAACCCCAACCACTCCCATATCCTAGGAATAGTGTTTAGGGTTTGGGTTAGGGACTACCCCCAGCACCTTAGGGTTTTAGGGTTTTATAGTTTTCTTGACCCACTAAGGGTTTTCCCTAAACCAACCCTAGGTTCATCTAGGGTTTTACCAAGGAAAAACCCCTAAAACATTTTTCTTTACTTAATCATTACTTCCACATTACACGTTCATCAATTTATGGAGGATGCCTTAATCCTACTTCTTCTCAAAACCTTAACTTGAGATGACGAGGGAAGTATCTTTTAGGGTTTATTAAGCAAGAGGATGAGAAGTGTATGAAATTTGAAATGAGAAGACTTAGAGGAAACATTATTTCAGGAAAACCCTAGGTTAAGGCCAGGAAGGTATCATTGTGGCTAAGGGATTGATAACACCCAAATTCAGGCATTTATGCTAAGCATTTATTTATGGTTTTATGTCATTATAACCTTAATATGCCCAAAATAACCCTAGATTCTTATCTTTTAGTAATTTATATCTTTTCATAGATTAAGTTGTTCAACTAGCCAATTTTGGGACTTGTAGGCACCAAACCTGAAAAGGCATCTATTCTCCAAGATTTCACCCCAACACATGGTTTTGGCAACAACTAGACTTCGATCCATCGTGACCGCGACCAAAACGGATATCGTGGCCAAGAATACAATGCCACGACCACGGCCATGATGTTGTGTCGATCGACACTCGGCACGACTGGGCCCACCTTGGCACGATCAAGCCGACACCGAGGCCGCGACCATGGTAATCCAGTGCGACCACTAGAACTGGCAAAACAAGACCCGACCAGATCGACCCGACCCGAACCCAAAATTTTAAGCAAGTTTAGGATCTAAGGTTTTTTTACTTGACCCAAAATTTACCCCAACCCAAAGAACCCAAAATTAATTTAGGGTCGGGTATGGGTTTAGGCTTTAGACCTGAATTGACCCGATTGACCCAAAATTCAGAATTATATTTTCAAATAAAATTACAAATACTATACTTTAAGACACCTAATGGCCCATTAATTTACTAATCCATCAATCATGAAGTTTATTTTGACAATTCTACATTGTTTTGGATTGATTTGTATGATTTATTATACTAATTATATTAGGAATTTGTGTTTAAAAGTCTCGAACAAGCTACAATAGGCTTTATATGTGTTTCTCAATCACATAGTAAGTTTATCATAATGAAATTTGTTGATTACACTTGGGAATTATCAATGACCAGACAAATCATAGCATTTTTTTAAACTATTGTCTTGGTGTTGGGTTTATGGGTCAGACCGAATAGACCCAAAATTATTTGTGGGTTGAGTTAGGGTTAAGGGTTTCGACCCGAAAATCCATCTTGTGCAAGTTTAGGGTCTAGCCAAAAAGTGTTGACCCGAAATGACCCAAAATAAAACCCACTCAACCTGAACCTAATTGCCACCCCTAGCGACCGCAACCGTGACACCTTAGTTTCGATCATGGCATCTGCACGTGACTACAATCATGACACGACCCACCTTGATTGTGGCATGACCTTGACCGTGGCCTGACCCGCCTTGACCGAGGCATCTGTCTCGACTGCGGGATCCGCCTCAACTACAACACCACCTCGACTGTGGCACGACCCACCTTGACTGAGGCATCTGTCTCGACCATGGGATATGCCTCGACTGTGGCGTCTGCGTCAACTGTGACCCTTGGCACGACTGTGCCCATCCTGGCACGGTTGGGCCGAGACTGTCTTTTGCCCTCACCTATAAATATCCACCACTCGCGACCTGGAGAAGGGTTTTGAAGATTGGAAGGTCTCGTTCGGTGGTTCCAAATTTTAGGAGGTTCCATGTTGTGGTTGCACACATTCTTAGTTCCCAGAGCCCTGTGGGAGAGTTCCAAGATCTGAAAAGGCAAAAGTGCTCATCCTACATCCGTTCCTCCAGTTTCCTTCCATCTACCACCATTTTCCACCACCAGTCACCTATATCCTACCATTCCCAACCATCTTCCACCTCCATACACCCACCAAGCTACTGTTTGGGGCGGAATAAAAGAGAAAGGAGGCCAAGGAGTCAAGAAGATCAAGGAGGATGACCCAAAGATGAGATCCGACCTATACGGCGGCTAAGGAGCGAGATCCACCTCTCCTCTATGAGCTAAATCTCTTCTTCTTCTCCTTTCTTCTACTATTCTCCTTTGTTTCTATACAAAAAAATTTCTTCCATCTTTATTCGGTGCCAAATATTCTTGTCCATGGCTAGTTGAGCTCCTTCTTGGCTATGTAGCCCATTTTAGGCATGTTTATATACTTTTACCTTAAGTAAGTAGTTTTATTTCAGATCTAGTACATTTTATGTTCTATTTTCTCTTTCTAGTTATAATTGTTAGTTTGGTTGATCACTTTGCTACGTGAACTTCTATTTCTACCTATATCAAGAGATTTGTTGTAGAAATAGATAAGAGAAGGTAGTTTGGATCGGAATCTGAAAGGAGGACAGTTTAAGGTGATCTATGTAGAATCGTAAACCTGGGCACGGCTGGGCCTAGCCCGGCACGGTCGGGCCTACTACCTGATTCTGCCCAGATCACACTTGTTCCTAGTATTTTAGAATATTCTAGACCCGAGAGGGTATCTAGAATATTCTAGGGCATTGATTTGTCATCCCCAAGAGATGCTTCATATCACTAATGGGTTTTAGTCAAGCTATGTGAAAGCTAGTGGGATGACCCCACAAGAACAGATACCATAGTACATGCTATCTTTGGATGTAGGTTGCTTGTTGAGATGTTTGAGGGTTGTCTATGCCAAAGAATGGGTGCATATACTGCCCAACTTGTGGTTACATAGCCAAGAACTCTTTTTTTATTAGTAGAATCCTACGGACTCTATTTTGTTTTCTTTTCTTTGTTTTGTTTTATTTCATGACATTTTGCTAGACTTGTTCTAGTTCCATACTTTTATCAACTATTAGATTGGCTTATATGACTTAAGAGTGAGATCTTAAGTGTCCTAAACGTCCTCACATCCCTATGTTCGACCATGTATATCTACTTTGACCCCGTAATATAGTTGCGGGGGTCCTTGAAGGTTTCGGGTTATAAATTCAAAGTCTGACCGCCCTCCTTTGGAGTCGATCAGGGATTCTTCATATACCAACTTAATGGTGTAGAGGAAAATATTACCAACCCCCAAAGCCACAACACATTCTAGATACCATTACCATTAGGTCATGTCTTAATATGTTTCCTTATATTTTTATGGATTACTTGAAATTATAAACATTAAATATTATTTGAAAATTTTGGGCTTTGATACCAAATGTAACAACCCCACTTTTTAGCATCCCCCAATTAAGAAGGGCCTTAAAGTTGAGATCCATTACCTAAAATTTCCAAGGTTCCAAATTTTACCAAATAATAAATAATAGCAAATAATTTTCATTATTTCAAAAATATTGATTAAAATACGAACTGATACTCCTATAAGGAGTTACATGAATTTCTTACATGAGGACTATACATATGAGAAGAACTATATATCTAATCCTCCTATACTTAGCTTTAATGTCTTCAGTGGATTTCATCTGGATCATCATATCTTGAAATCTTCATGTATATCATTTACCTAAAAGGTCATGAAACAAAACATCGCTTAGTATATTACTATATTGTGTACGTGGGTACATGTAAGAGTGTGCAAGTACATAACACCATATACTTAATCAATTACTTGTAAACAAGAATTGGCATTTTCTTCACATAATCTTAATTTATGTGATACTCATAGTGAAATTATAATTGAACTAAATCTAAAAAGCACCTAATAGTTTATTTCATCATTCTTCAAGGAATTCTCAGCAAACATTGTAGATGATATTGTGGGTAGTGATAATTGTAAGCACATATCTCAAGTAGAACAATGCAGATCATGTAGTCATACTTCAAGTACTTTAATCATATCATCCAGTCAAGCAAGCAAAGGTGAATCCAAGCAATTCAAGATTTAATATGCATTGTATGTAAAATCTGAAGTGTCACCATCATATTATTTATATTAAACCCTACTCGGGTCCTAACTTAGGGTTTCGGGTTGTCTTGGTTTCATATGAGGAATAAGGGCACTGTAAAGAAGCGAAACACCCCTTTACTAATAATAATGGTATGCAAAAGACCAATGAATAGCAACGGAATAAAATAACAATGAATATATTCAATTATATAAAGAATACATCAAAATTATCCAATAAGGGTGTACATGATATATACAACAAAATATGGATCTTAAGATATAGGGAAATTAAATTACATCAATTAGTCTCCAAGAAATAACTTAAGGGATAGGTCCAAAATGAAAAGATGAACTCCTTATCCCTAATCTTAAGTTGGTCCATCATGCTCCTACTACGCACTCTGATCCTAAACCTGGGTGGTTGGGATAACCCAGTAAGAGGAGAAATAAAGTATGCATCAATTAAAGGAATAAGGACAATTATAAATCAAAATATTGCATGATATAGATTTACTATGCCAAGAGGGTCAAAAGTATGAGACATGTAATAAATATGAAGTTTGCCATGATAAACAATAATAAAGTTTCATGTATGAATAACATTATGACTAAAAAACTAATATAGGGTTGAGGCACCTACCTAACCTTAAGAAATAGGTGAGGGAGAGTAACTCATTCCCAAACACCTAAATATATATAAAAATGGGGATAGTAATCACATTCCCCTGGGTGAAATAAATGCATGCCCAACTATGGGTGGTTGTACAAATGTACACTACATTAGTTATTTAGATAATAATTCATCATGCTGAGTAAATTAAATTGGCAGAGTGGAAATAAAAGTAATATAGCAGTGGGGTTCAAAACCCACGAAGTAATTGAAGTAAAGGTGCCACAAGAAGGCGATAAAAAGATTAAAGGCTAAGAGTATGCCTCATTGGAAATATTAGAGTTGGATATCAAAATGCCCAACCAAAGGAACAAGTGTATAGACTCATGCATAATTAGGGTTGCACATACACATACATAGGATTGCACATACCTCAATGTAGAATCCTAGTCATCACTTTCACCGCTAAGTTGATTCCATGACCACTTTAACCTAATTACAATTTATATCACATGTGTTAAGGTTTATAAAGCATAATGTGTAAGAAACCCTAATTTTGGACTTTTTGTATAAACCTTCAATATAGGACTCAAAACCTAGACCAATCGATCAATTATATTTTTCTAATCAAGAAAATATATTTGATTGTCTAATTTGGAGTTCAATGAATTTATTACACATTTTTAGGGCTTTTAACATAAAAAATTTAGTTCATCAAAATCATTACTTGAAATCATAGAAATAATGCTTGAAAACATTTTTATTAAATAGAGATTTTTTTTATTCTAGAACATATTTATTTATACTTTTTAGATAAGCAGATCAAAAGATATGAATTATCTAAGACCAGCCAACCAGAATATTTGAAAATTCCACGTAGGCAAAGGAACTCATGAAAAGAAAAGAAACGAGTCAGACCCACGTGACCTGGCCCAATCACAGGTGTCGAGGTAGCGAGTCAATGCTCACGGGGCCTCGGTCAGGCGAGAAACAAAATTACCCCTATGCGAAAAACAAAAGAAAAGTGAAGACAACGGGGGTAAAATAGGGAAACCACTGAGGGGGGTCATCCCTAGCTCTCACCATCCATGCTATGAGTAGATTGAATCTGATTTGGGCAATTCTACAGGTCATGATGGAAAAAGGAGTTGAGGGAGGAAAAAGAGAGAGCAGCAAATAACGAACTCATCTATCTCAACAATTAGTGTGTTGGCACCGCTGAGAGTCCAAGAACACTGCCGCATGGTCACAACGGAGAGTGGGATGGTGGTGGGTGTGCAACAAATCTCCGAACAAATTGGTGGGCACAAACAATTGTTTATATGCCTCAGAAGGCTTCGATACCCATATTTATAGGTGGTGTTGTGAGATATGGCCTAGACAAAGTGGAGGTGAGAGAGATTCATGCCCCGACTTGGGCGTTTTGCATGTTTCAGTGCATGAGTAAAGTCTCAATTTGAACGGTAGAGAACAACGAATACAAGAAAGAAGGAATTGAGAAAAGCGGTGGAGAATTGATTGAGAGTTGGTCGGTGAATTAGTCACTGTAAAACACTGCTGGCTTGCGAATGATGGAAGTGGTTGATGACAGACTGACCACTGGATCGTCGATCAGACAGTCTGTGATTGCATGCATGTGTTAAATCTAATATGTGATGTGTGACAGGAATAAAGGGTGGAACTATAGGTTAAATGTGATGCATTGATGAAATTGAATTCAAAATAGGTCAAACTATATTCAATTCTCTTAAAATCAATTTGAAGGGTCAAACATTGACTAAATGATCTCAAATTTGGACCATAGGATAATATTAATGTCTAGAATAATTCTATACAATTATATTTTCATTTTACACAAGCTTTGACCCTTAACCACTATATTGGCCATTAATATATATTAATGTATTTAAGAGGGTGAACTAATATGAAAATGTTTTCTAATTAAAGATTTGGGTGAATATTCGAGATAGGAAACATATATTAATTTCAAGAGTCATATATCACCACATTATTCACTTTTAATGCTTTATTGCCACCTAGGAGGAGAGAGAAAGGAAAAGAGGATTATTCTCTCATTAACTAACCCAATACCACTTTATTTCTCATTCCTTGTCCCAAAAGCCATAAAAACTATAAATTAATATAATCTACCAATTGTCTCTCATTAGTGGTCATTTTACATTATTAGACTCTAATTAAAACACTAATTGAGGTATTTGTGCATAAACCCATATGTTGGCATTGATGTGAAACAAATATATTCCAAACCATTAAATATTTCTCAATTTCAACATTGAGGACAAAAAGGAAAGAAAAGATGGGAAATTTTATGAAAAAGGCGAAAAAGGATATGAAAGAGATAAAAAGCTTGAAATTGGGTTAAACTACAAACAAACCCGATTTTCGGTATGTTACAGCACTCCACCCCTTAAAGAGGATTTCATCCCTAAAATCTCAACAAAAGGGAAGGGTGAGTACGTAACATCCCAACACTAAGCAACTAAGTGGTTACTTCTAATCTATGGTACATCACATGTCTACTCATAAGTCAGGTTCACTAAGGGTTCCATTATTTAGATTACCTTTTATCAAATATAATACAATTAACATTTTTAAGCTTATAGACATTATATTTATTATGACATTACACCATACTAATTATTATATTAATTGTGTCGTGTTGTATTCACATTGTTGTCAAAAGAATCACATCTCAACATTATGCACTAATCATATGTATTTCCCTTATTTATCTCATTAAGAGTTTTAAGCATCATTATATGTTACTCAATTATTTCAACATCCACTAATATATTGGCTCATTATTCTTAATAATGTGGATTTAGATTCCATTATCCTTATATTATCACCAAATTGAACTATATCATTTTATTTTGCATGAAAGAGATAATTTATCCAATTTGTTGCTAAGTCTACAATTAACCCAAATAATGTCACATTAATTACTCATATTTATATCTCACATTGTCACATTACCTTTCATACTCATATTAATGTCACCATCAATCATTTTATTCTTTTTATTCACTTCCTATTTCAAATTATATATATTTCACAACACATTATCCATACATGTAAATTTATGTAAGCATAGTTACTCATTATCCATATTAGAGTCATTCTATGTATTTTAGTGAACAAGGTGGAATAGGTTAACTATTAATAAACTGATTCATAGACCAAGTTATGATTAGGTGACTAAGTATATATATTGATAACTTGGTTAAACTATGATTAGGTGATTATATGCCACTTATGTGTATCAAAGTATGTTATTAGATTATGATAGATAATGTCACTAATGTATCATGAAAGGCGTTAAAGATGCATAGGTTAAGGTTATATGATTACTACTTAGGATTTAGGTCAACATGATCATTATATGTCACCTATACATTCTCAGCATGCATTAGTTCCATTGATCTTACTCATCATATCATTAGTGTGACATGGTCAACATTATGTGAATTCACAATTAGTGAGTTATTCATATTACATGCATGAAGTATTTGTTAGAGTTTAAACATATGAACTATTCCTTAGATGACTTATAATATATTCATTAGTATATAAACAAATAGGTTAAATTATAATTATAATATGTTTGGTCAATACTAATCATATAAACTCACTAATCTCTTATCTATGGAGTTAGGGTTTCTAAAAAAAGTAGCTTGATTTTAGTGTGTTGTAGGACTCCATCCCCTTAAAAGGATTTTGTCCTTGAAATCAGAAATTCCAAAATCTATCAAGGTACTACTACTACTACTACTACTACTACTACTACACTTAAAAGGGTCGACTTACCAAGTCAAATTAAACTAGAGGTAAAAGAGTGAGTCTAATTAAACCATGTATAGGATTCAACAGTTGATTGTTTTATTAATCACTATCACCAACCTCAATGTCTAGTATAGGGGTAGACTACCCCAGATATGCAAAACTCTAAGGCTCCTATAAGGAACTTATGGGACATAAGGGAATTCTATTAGGTAACCAAGTCATCGTATTAGGTTCCCAAGTGTATTCAACATAGATGTCTAAGGCTACTATTGCTTAAAAGTATGCTATTTTAGATAATTAGTATCATCTCAGGCCAGGTCGGTGTCACATGGATCCAGGAGTCCTCGTGAACCAAGCTAGTGGCACAGGGGGGGATTTTACCAGCCCCCAGATCCTGACCCTTTCTAGACACCTTTTCATTCAACTTTATGTCCTAGTAGCTACCTAACAGGCTCATCACCTAAAGGTTAATTAAAGATGTTTCTAATATGAAATTTTTATGGTCCTAAATCAACTTCTCACCATAGGTCAATTATAAGGTGAACATTTTAACTAAAGGGGAACTATATGAGGTAAGGGTTTCAAAGTAGGGAGACAAATTGTAATAGTCAAGATTTCGACTACCATGGGCTTTGATATCATGTTTTAAAGAAGTGAAACAGCCCTTTACTAATAATAATGGTATGCAAAAGACCAATGAATAGTAGTGGAATAAACTAAAAATGACTATATTCAATTATATAAAGAGTACATCAAAATTATCCCAATAAGGGTGTAAATGATATATACAAAAAATATGGATCTTAAGACAGAGGGAAACTAAACTACATCAATCTGTCTCCAAGAAATAACTTAAGAGATAGGTCCAAAATGAAAGTATGAACTACTTATCTCTAATCTTAGGCTGGTCCATCATGCTCCTGATGCGCACTCTGATCCTAAACCTGGGTGGTTGGAATCACCCAGCAAGAGGAGAAATAAAATATGTGTCAATCAAAGGAATAAGGACAATTATAAACCAAAATATTGCATGATAAATATTTACTATGCTAAGAGGGTCAAAATTATGAGGCATGTAATAAATAAGAAGTATGCCATGATAAACAATAATAAAGTTGCATGCATGAATAATATTATGACTACAAAAACTAATATAGAGTTGAGGCACGTACCTAACCTCAACCAATAGGTGAGGGAGAGTAACACATTCCCAAACACCTAAATATATATAAAAATGGGGAGAGTAATCACATTCCCTTGGGTGAAATAACACATGCCCAACTATGGGTGGTTGTACCCATGTACACTATATTAGTTATTTAGTCAATAATTCATCATGCTGAGTAAATTAAATTGACAGAGTGGAAATAAAAGCAATATAGTAGTGGGGTTCAAAACCCACAAAGTAATTGAAGTAAAGGTGCCACAAGAAGGCAATAAAAATTTAAAGGCTAAAACTATGCCTCGTTGGAAATATTAGAGTTGGATATCAAAATGCCCAACCGAAGGAACAAGTACACACTCATGCATAATTAGGGTTGCACATACACATGCATAGGATTGTACATGCACATACACAGGATTGCACATACCTCAATGTAGAATCCTAGTCATCACTTTCACCACTAAGTTGATTCCAAGATCACTTTAACCTAATTACAATTTATATCACATGTGTTAGGGTTTATAAAGCATAATATGTAAGAAACCCTAATTTTGGACTTTCTAGAAAAAAAACCTTTGATTTAGGACTCAAAACCTAGACCAATCGAACAATTATATTTTTCTAATCATGAAAATATATTTGATTGTCTGATTTGGAGTTCTAATGAATTTATTACACATTTTTAGGGCTTTTAACATAAATGATTTAGTTCATCAAAAATCATTCCTTGAAATCATAGAAATCATGCTTGAGAAACATTTTTTATTAATAGAGCTTACTTTTTTATTCTAGAACATATTAATTTATAATTTTTAGATAAGAAGATCAAAAGATATGAATTATCTAAGACCAAAATCAGAATATTCGAAAATGCCATGTAGGCAAAGGAACTCGCAAAAAGAAAAGAAAGGAGTTGGGCCCGTGTGACCTGGTCTAATCATAGGCGGTCAAGTAGCGGGTCAGCGCTCAAGGAGCCTCGATCATGAAAGAAACAAAAGTAGCCAATGATGAAATTACCCCTGTGCAAAATAGGGGTGAGAAAATAATGGTCCAGACCACAAAACTGGAACGGACTACTCAATTCGGTCCGGTCCGGTCCATTTTGAGTTCGGTCCGGTCTGCGGTCTGAGAATTTTGATGAGTTCGGTCTTTGGTCCGGTCTGGTCCAAAATCGGTCCAGTGCGGTCTGGACCGCATACTGACTTTTATATAAAATTCATATATATTTGAAGGTGTATTCTATAATAACTACAAATAAAGTACATATATAAGCACTACTAGTATAAATGTTTGATACTAAAGTTATATAATTGTTATAAGTGACTAAGATTATCAACTTTATACAATTAAATAAGTTGTAAAACATGTAAAAAATGTTGATTACGGCCCAAACGGTCCGGTCCTAGAACAAAACGGTCTGGTCCCGATCCAATCCTACCTCAAAACTCAAAACGGTCCGGTCTGTGGTCCATATATTTGTTGAAATCCGGTCCGATCCAGTTCTGGACCGATGCTCAGCCCTAGTGTGAAAAACAAAAGAAAAGTGAAGACAACGATGGTAAAGTAGGGAAATCACTGAGGGGGGTCATCCCCTAGCTCTTGCCTTTATGGTTCAAGTAGCTCGAATCCGATTTGGGTGATTCTGTAGGTCATGATGGAGAAGGGAGTTGAGGGCGGAAAAAGAGAGAACAACAGATAATGAACTCACATATGTCAACAATTAGTATGTTGGCACCGTCAAGAGTCCAAGAACACTGTCGCATGGTCACGACAGAGAGTGGGATGGTGGTGGGTGTGCGACAAAATTTCAGACAAGTAAGTGGGTGCAAACAATTGCTTAGATGCCTAAGAAGGCGTCGATGCCCATATTTATAGGTGGTGTTGTGAGCTATTGCCTAGACGAAGTGGCAATGAGAGAGCTTCATGCCCCAATTTGGGCATTTTACACACAATGTGTTTCATTGCATGACTAAATGCTCAATTTGAATGGTGGAGAATGACAAACATAAGGGCAAAGGAATCAAATAAAACAGTGGAGAATTGATCAATAAATTGATCAGTTAATCAATCACTATAAAACGTCGGTGGCTCGCGATTGAAGGAGGTGGTTGATGACATACTAATTGTTGGATCATCAATTGAACAGTCCGAGATTGCATGCATGTATTAAATTTGAGATGTAACGCATGATAAGGATTAAAGGGAAGAACTATAGGCTAAATGTGATGCATTGATGAAATCAAATTAAAACTAGGTCAAACTATATTCAATTCTCTCAAAATCGATTTGAAGGGTCAAACATTGACCAAATGACCTCAAATTTGGATCATAGGATAATATTAATGTCTAGAATAATACAATGCAATTAGATTTTCATTTTACATAGGATTTGACCCTTAACCACTATATTGGCCATTAATATATATATATATATATATATATATATATATATATATATATATATTAATGTATTGAAGAGGGTGAATTAATATGAAAAGGTTTTCTAATTAAATCTTTGTATGAATATTTGAGATAGGCAACATATATTAATTTCAAGAGTCATATCTCACCACATTGTTCTCTTTTAATGCTTTATTGCCACCTAGGCAGATAGACAAAAGAAAATATGATATTCTTGTTGGTATATATGCTTATAGATCCATCCCAAGTGTTTGCATAGAGTCGGATATTAATTAATCAATGAATGCAATTATTTGGTTAATTAATGAATTCTAGAATATTCTAATTAATCAATTAATGCAGCAGGACATCGCCGGACTTGCTCCGCGATAAGGTATATCCTGCAAACACTCTTTCTAAATATGTTGTTGTCAATGAGATCCTATTTTGGGTTATGTGGAATTTTTGTTGCTTCCTCCGCACATGTTTTCTTCACAAAACCCAACAGTGTTATCAGAGCAGCATCGATCTACGACGTATTTGGATTCGTTTTGATATGATTGAATTGTTGTATAGTGTTTTCTATGTTGTATACGATGCAAATTAGAACTACTAATGTGCAAATCTAAACCTAATTCCACATACGTCGCAGGCTTCTATTTTTGACGTTTCAGATGGGGTCGACTATGGAAAATATTGATTTATCTAAGTGCATAGAAGTAAAATTTCGTAGACCTTTCAGGGGCTCTGCCCCTGAGACCCCGCGAGGGGTGGCCTCTCCTAGATCCCCACATAGGGGCGTTGCCCCTGTGTACCCTGCGTAGTCTGTGTGGGAGTCAAAAATTTATTTTATGAGGAATGTCCCGCATTAAAAGTACTATAATTTTAATATGTATATACGTATATGTAGATATACATATGATAACATACATGTCACCATTAAAATTTTGTTTTATGTAGTGAATGCATGCACAGTTATGGCCTAGTATCCCCTTTTGTGAATGTTATGAATGAATGTGGATGTCAATCTTGTGGATATGTTTGTTTGTGAATGCTATGGATGTATAATGGTTGCATATGGATCCTTTGTATAAATTATTCGTCTTGCATGTTGAGCCTCATCTCTTATTTCAAAGTGTAATTAATTCTTTCCCTTTGTATTTGTACTCATATGATGTAATAGAGATATGATTAGTTTTAGTCTTTGTAAACTTGATGTAAGGAGGCCACTTGAAGATCCAACTCCAAGGAGCGTCCATGAAGAAGCACCATGAAGATCTAATTCCAAGAAGCAACCTAAAGATCCAACTCCAAGGAGTGTCCATGGAGAAGAAACAAGAAGATCCAATTCCAAGAAGCAACTTGAAGTTCCAACCTCATGAAGCATCCATGAAGTTGTTCATTGTAATGTTGATCCTTACAGGCTTACAGGTTGATTCACAAGTGTTGCATGAGATGCATAAGACCATAGGTGGACCGTAATCCTTTGTTGCTCCAAAGGATTATAATAGTATGGCCATAACCGATGTATTTGTGTTTGTGATTGCATGTCTATCATTTGTGGTTGTGAATATAGTAGTATATGATACGTACTATAAGTATGTGATGTTTGGATATGTATATGTATTAATAAAACCCCTTAATTAATAATATTAAGTTTTAGTTGCCTTCCATAAAGTAACACACATGAAAAGCTTGATCGACTATGTGTGGGCACGCCTCCACGTGGTACACTGTCTATCTCGTAGAAGTGTGATGGTGGGTGTGTGGGTCTGCCTCCGTAGGGTGTACACTCATCGTGTTGGCTTATGGGTTGGACTTAACTAGGGAACCTTGATAGGATCAAGTACCTATAGGCACCCAGATGCATCATGGCAAGGAGTTATGCATGATCATCTATCCAACAGTTGCATATGATGCAATTGGCAAAAGTGGCCTACCTTAGTATTTGGTCTTTGACGTCGGCGTTGGCTGGGCATTGTTCCAATTATTTTGGATCTTGGCTCACTAGAAGGTTGTACATTGCAATATTCTGAGTTGATAGTGAGGGCTATCAATTTGAATAAAATAGTAGGAGCATAATTAATTAAAGGCCTAATTAATCTTGTTTATTAAATCTTCACAAGTCAAAATGTTTTGGACTAAATGCAATTTTTTCTTTTGTAGCAATCAAATGGCAAACAACACTCACACTTTCTCATTGTGATCGGTCTTTGAGAAGGACAAACTTACTAGAACCAACTTTCAAAAGTGGTTTAGGACGCTGAGAATTGTTCTCACACATGAGCGTAAGCTCTATGTTCTTAAAACACCAGAGCTAGCGGAACCCATCACAAATGCGCCCAAGGCTAAAAAGGATGCTTACAAGAAGCACCTTGATGATGCCATGGATGTCAAGTGCCTGATGTTGTGCTCAATGAACTATGAGTTGTAAGAGAAGCATGAGAAAATGAATGTCATGGAGATGGTAACACATCTCAAGAACATGTATCAACATCAAGCAAGACAGGAGAGATATGATGTCTCCAAGGCTTTGTTCAGGAGCAAGATGAAAGATGGAGACTCAGTTGGCACCCATATAATCACTTTGATTGGGTATGTGGAAAGCCTATCCAAGATGGGATTTCCCCTAGGTCAAGAGTTGACCACTGATGTGATTTTACAATCGTTGCCTGAATCATATAGTCATTTTGTCATGAACTACAACATGAACAATCTTGACAAGCCGTTGTTAGAATTGTTGGGCATGTTGAGGACAGTTGAAGCACAGATGAAGAAAGACAAGCCCAAGTCTGTGATGATGATCAGCAAGACAAAGGGAAATTCAAAAGGCAAAGGCAAGGCTAAGAAAGGTTCTAAAGTCGGGCAGAAGCCAAAGTCATACGCGCTCAAAGCTAAAGATGGGATCTCCAAAGAAGGCAGTTGTCACCATTGTCACCAGGCTGGACATTGGAAAAGAAACTGTCCTCTCTACCTAGAGGAACTGAGGATGAAGAAGCAGGGGATTGAGATCTCCACTTTAGGTATATACTATATTGAGATAAACTTAAATACTTCTTCATCATGGGTATTGGATACCGGATGTGGATCTTACATATGTTCTAATATGCAGGATCTGATAAGAAGTAAGCCTTTACAAAAGGGCCAAGTTGAGTTGTGGGTCGCTAATGGAGCAAGAGTTTCTGCCACCACAGTTAGAGTTATTAGTTTATCTTTGCCTACAATCCTTGTAATAGAATTAGAGAATTGATATTATGTACCTACCATTAATAGAAATATTCTTTATGTATCTTGTATGGATAAGAGTGGATTTGAATTTCACATTAAGAATGGAATTATTTATATTTCTAAAGATGAGATCTTTTATGGCAATGCCCCTATGTCTTATGGTATCTACTTGTTAGAACTTGAGACTATCATATACAACGTAAATACTAAAAGGTTAAAACTTGACAACTCAAACAAAACATACTTAAGGCATTGTTGTCTTGGGCACATAAACGAGAAGCGCATATCTAGACTCCATAAGGATGGTTATCTAGACTCTTTTGATTTTGAATCGTTAGAGACATGTGAGGCATGTTTATTAGGGAAGATGACTAAGACTCCTTTCACTGGACATAGTGAGAGAGCCAGTGATCTGCTAGGGCTCATACATACTGATGTATGTGGACCTTTTAGATCAAATGCTAGAGGAGGCTATCAATACTTCATTACCTTCACTGATGACCTCAGTAGGTATGGCTATGTATATCTTATAAAACACAAGTCAGAAACTCTTGAAATGTTCAAGACTTTCATGAATGAAGTAGAAAAGTAACTTGGTAAGAGTATTAAAGCACTCCGTTCAAATTGAGGTGGTGAATACTTAAGCCAAGAGTTTGAGGACCTTCTGAGAGACGGTGGTACTGTAGCACAATGGACTCCACCTGGTACACCACAACATAATGGTGTGTCAAAAAGAAGGAATCGTACATTACTAGACATGGTACGATCAATGATGAGTTCAGTCGAACTTCCAATATCGTTCTGGGGATATGCTCTTGAAACTACAGCGTTTACACTTAACCGTGTACCTTCCAAATCAGTTCAAAAGACACCATATGAGATATGGAATGGGAATAATCCCAATTTGTCTATGTTAAAGATTTGGGGATGTGAAGCTTATGTTTGGAAACAATTTCCTGAAAAGCTTGAACCAAATTGGAAAAATGCTATTTTGTTGGATACCCCAAGGAAACTCGGGGATACTACTTCTACACACCAATTGACAACAAAAGTGTTTGTTGCTAGGACTGCTGTATTTCTTGAAAAGGAATTTATTTCCAAAGGAATTAGTGGGAGGAATGTAGAGCTCGAAGAAGTTCAAGACCAACAAGAAAGCAGAGAACCTGAGAAGGTACATAAGGAACATGAAGACTCACAAATTGTTGTGGAATTTCAAGTTCCAAATGTAACACATGAACCTCGTAGGTCTAGTAGGACACGACTTGAGCCTAAGAGATTTGGATTTCTCATGACTCAAGACAGTAACGAATTGGGCATAGCATATGAGCCAACTTCCTATCTAGAAGCTACTAAGGGACCAGAATCTGAGAAATGGCTCGAAGCCATGAGATCTGAGATGGAATCCATGTACACCAACAAGGTAAGGACCTTGGTGGATTCATATAAAAAATAAAGTGTACTCAGTTGGATCCAACCTATTCTTGAAATAAACAACTCACACACACTCCCTTTCCAAAAAAAATCAACCCAAAGGGGTAAAACCCATAGGGTGCAAGTGGATCTTCAAGAAGAAGACCGACATGGATGGAAATATTCAAACCTATAAAGGTAGATTGGTTGCAAAAGGATTCCGTCAAATTCAAGGTGTTGATTATGACGAGACCTTCTCACCAGTTGCCATGGTTAAATCTATTAGGATCATGCTTGCCATTACAACTTATCATGACTATGATATTTGGCAGATTGATGTTAAAATAGAATTCCTTAATGGGAATTTGCTCGAGGATGTGTACATGACACAGCCTGAGGGTTTTATCGATCCAAAGGAAGCCAATAAAGTCTGTAAGCTACAAAGGTCAATCTATGGATGGAATCAAGCATCTTGAAGCTGGAATCTACATTTTGACAAAGTAGTCAAAACGTTTGGCTTTAATTAAAATGAAGATGAACCTTGTGTTTACAAAAGGGTTAGTGGGAGCACAATCATATTTCTCATATTGTATGGGGATGACATACTATTGATGGGAAATGAAATCCCTACTCTTCAGATAGTAAAAGGTTGGCTAGGGAAGACCTTCTCTATGAAGGATTTAGGCGAAGCATCCTATATACTAGGGATCAAGATCTACAGAGATAGATCTAGAAGGCTTCTAGGCCTAAGCCAGAGCACATACATTGACAAGGTGCTAAAGAGGTTTAGCATGGAGGGTTCTAAGAGAGGTAACTGCCCATATCCCATGGGGTTACGATCTCTAAAGCCCAATGTCCTAGTTCATGTGATGAATGGGCACGCATGAGTAGGATTCCATATGCATCAGCAATTAGATCTATCATGTACATGATGTTGTGTACTCGTCCTGATGTGTCGTATGCTTTGAGCATGACGAGCCGGTATCAGTCAGATCCAGGTGAATGTCACAGGACATCCATAAAGAACATCCTAAAGTACTTGATAAGGACTAAGGATCAATTCTTGGTATACAGTGGTAAGGAAGAGCTCGTGGTAAAGGGTTACACTGATGCTAGCTTCCAAACTGACATAGATGACTACAGATCGCAATCTGGATTTGTGTTTTGCCTGAACAACGGAGTTGTGAGCTAGAAGAGTTCCAAGTAAGAGATGGTTGTAGATTCTACAATAGAGGTCGAATATATTGCCGCATCTAATGTTGCAAAGGAAGTTGTGTGGATCAAGAAGTTCATTTCTAAACTTGGAGTGGTTCCAAGCTTTGGTGATGCAATTGAGTTGTTTTGCGACAACAACGGAGCAATTACACAAGCTAAAGAACCAAGATCGCACCAATGTTCCAAACATATTCTATGGTGGTTCCATCTTATATGAGAGATTTTACAATGAGGAGATGTGAAGATTTGTAGAGTACTTACAGAAAGCAATGTGGCTGACCCGCTCACAAAAGCACTTTCATAGTAGAAACATGACGGACATGTTTGATCACTTGGATTGAGATTCATGAGTGATTGGGTATATGTGCAAGTGGGAATCTATTGGTATGTATGTCCATAGAGACTATCATTTGATGATTGTAATGGGATACTATGTAAACAATTTGTAATACTACCTTGATCATATCAATAAAGGCAAGTTTCCAATCTATATATTTGTGTTTTATATTGTGAGATGACCATAAAACTTATAGATTTCTATAGAATAATATACTCAATGACATATGTCTTCAGGTTGATGACCTGAACAGTGAGATCATATGTATGCTAAGAGTATGTATTCTTGTTTTATCCCTAATCGGTTGTTATTGTGGAAATATCCATAGACATCAATAACACATAAGATTAGAATGTATGTTGGTTGATGGAAGAATCTCATTATCCATGATATGGAGATATCAAACCAAATACATAGATACTTGTTAGAGAATAGTGTATCGGATAGACCCACCTTGAGAGTGACACATGGATACCATGATTGGTAGTTAGAGTCACATCTCATAATGATGGTGGTGATTGTGGTTCTTAGACCTGAAGTCACTACTATACTTATCACATGTCGTTCGGTGTACTTTGACATCAACCACCATGGTCCTGAATAAGGATTGCCATAAAGATGGTGCTTGGGTGCACTGTGACACATGGGGATGACTGTGAGTGATGTAGATAGAATTTGTCCTTCCTACAGGAGTTTTCTATTCCGGACACTTGATAAGCGAGACTGAGAAATGCATGGCCATGCTGGTGTGAGTCAATATGTGATATTGAGCTTATATATATCTCACACAGTCTTCTCTAGTTCAAGGAACATGGGCTGAACATTGAAGAGGATAACAATTCCATGACTCGAGTTCAATCTGGATATCAGCGACAAATGAACTATACAATAACTGTAACACCAGTCATGAATGATAGGTTAAGTTGTTCTCCAACTTCTCCAATTACTTGGGTGGCAATGAAGTCTTGCTAGATACCAATCATTGCTTATGAAATCATAATATGATTATGGATATCACTGCCAATGTAATTTGGAGCCTACTGGGTCACACACATACGATGTGTTGGAATAGGAGTATAATTGTGGATTTGATAGGAATTGCTCCAAATCACATTGATTAATAAAATGTTTATGTAATCGATTAGAAAAATATTAGAGTGACTAGCTCTAAGTACAAGTGGGAGTCTGTTGGTATATATTCCCATAGAGCCATCCCAAGCGATTGCATGGAGTCAGATATTAATTAATCAATTAATGTGATTATTTGGTTAATTAATGAATTTTATATTATTCTAATTAATCCACGAGCATTTTAATAAATGCAATGTTTCTATTTATCGATGGGTTTAGGAAACCCTATGTGGCAACACATCCCGCTATCACACAGATAATGAGGTGTTACGCGAAAACGTGCGGAAATCACCATAACCACAGATTATCAAAAACACTGGTTAATTAAAACCGATTGCGGAAAGCTAATAAACTGAGAAACTATTACATTTAAGTCCTCAATCTGCAAGCAAACAGGTTATATAAACATATACAAGTCTTGATAAGTATCCACAGCTTAGAGGATCAGCTATTCCATCACATGAGTTCATCACCTGTTTATATATACATAAAGGCCCACATCCGGCCAGCAGTAGGATATACAAAACATCAACAGCTATACATCGTGAAACAACATCAAAACACCTCCAAGGACCTGAGAGTACAAGGATGACTCTAAGACTCTACTACAAAACATCCAAAATAGCAGCATATCCATCTCTTGCCTTATACTGCTCGTCTTGCTGCTCGACTGCAACTCCGCGACCACCACCACGTCTAGCTCGAACACCTAAAAAGGGTGTAAACCAGCGGGGTGAGACACACAGTCCCAGCGAGAAACATAACTCCTTGCCGAAACAATAAAATCTCAGAAAGATAAAGCAACAACAACTGATAATTGATAAGGGTATAACAAGAGCAGTTTATATAAAGTAAAGCTATTCATACCGTTAAGCTTACCATATGTACGGAAGGCATATACTCAAGTATTTCTTTATGGAACATGATTAACAATATAAGATTTATAAGGTCTTACCACATAATCTAAGGAACATATAAGTAACTATGAGATGTAACAAGATTAACTACAAGCAAGGCCTCAACCAATGTTCCGTGTTTTGCCTTAAGCAGTAAATACAATTCGGCTGGATTACATATTCTTATGCCATGAGGAAGTGAGACGTACCGCTCAAATCCAACCGACGGCTGCGAAACTCGGAGCCAGTGCCATACAAGGTCAATGGAAGAGTCGGACTCCACGACCTCCCACCTCGTGGTCAGTGCATAAGAACCAAAGCAGGACCACGATCTCGTGCTTAAGTGGCCTCAGCCACAGGGTCAGGCTACCCTCTGCCTAGCCTGCCTCGGTACAGGTATCAGCGCTAGTGAAACTAAGCCACGGGCCTGTTTACCGTGCTCTGAGCCATGAATGCATTCATGCTCTCATATCACATATCCTGAGCCATGGGCCTGTTCACCATGCTCTTCACATACTGAGCTACGGGCCTGAATCCGCACTCTGGAGTCTACAACCGAAGTTGCACTCTTACCTCCTCTCTTTAAGCTAGGAGAAACCTCGCATACTCAACAATATGTGCTCTGGGTTAACCCGCAGGAGAACCCATTTCACCATCACTAGCTCCTGACGATGATGGATCTATGGCCAGGGCAACTACATGATGTATTCCACTGTGATTAATTAATATCTATTATGTGGATTGCAAGATTCAACCAAGTTATATAACATGTAAATTATAACAGAATAAACAGTATGAAACTCAACAGTATGCTTTCATTGTAGTCAACATCATCTTGATCCATCACTAGGATCCCACATTACATGTTATCACTGGGCCTCTTGCCAATCATCCCGATCCATCTCTAGGATCATCACATTGCCATGGGATCTCAATCCCTTATCACATAGTGCCACTGCCTCTCAAGGCTTACATCATCAACATGGGATAGCATTCCCAAGCACTTTAGTTAAATACATCATATAGGTTATCTCATTATCAAGAGTAACCATCACAGTAGAGTTACTCAACATATATACCTCATAGCCCTTTACCTGGGTATGCATCTGTATGAGACCTGCATGGTCAGTATACCTAATCATCATGAATAACTTAGAAGTTCATATTATCAACATAGTGGTGACATTGATGCTTATATGCTTTATCAATCATGCCTCAACTTGAGATCACAGACATTGATCATATTATTAAGCAAAGCATCTTACATGTTTACCATTTTCCCAGCATTATTCATAATATCAAAATGATCACATACTTATGTAAAGACATGTAAGTTACATAAATGAGTTCTACCATAACGATTACCATTAAGTATATCAAGGGCCACCATCATGACTAAATGTGATACATACACAAGGTTTAGCATAGATGTGGTCTACTATATCGTGCACATCCAGGGTTACTATCAAAACCAAACGTGATGCAAGAACAACACATCGGTTTCTATAAGGGGCAAGACCCTCACTAACAATACCCACTACCCTCACCATAGGTAGTATCAGGCAGGGCTCATCCTATCATCCAACCACATCAGCCTTATAACGGTCAAGCAATTACCAAGGATAACGGGCAGCATCTGTGGTAAAACATGCAACGCTGTGTCGTGCTCTTCATGCATCTTATGCAACGCTGTGCAGCAAGGTCCGTTGTGTAGCTGAGCCCAAGGAGTGTATCGTGCAAGGAGTGATGTGCACCATATCGTGCAACTCTATCGGGCATCTTGGTGTCGGGCAACACAGCGTCGTGCTCAGCTATCTAGCCTGAACCTATCGGCCGTCACACAGGGCAGCGGTTAACATGACGCCCGTCACAGCATCTCAGAGCTAGCCAACACTTTCATGCCTTAAGACAACTACACTAGGCCATCTCTAAGTCGTGGGGGGGGGGGCAAAGTGCTCAGCAAGGTGCAGCTCAAACAACCAGCAAGGAGCTTGTCGTTCAGCCCACCTATCCATGCCCTATCTGTCGTCACAAGCAAGGACTGGGGTGTGATGCCCGTGACAAGGTCAGGGACCAAAGGGTATCATCCGTCATAGCCACTACACATATCGTCCAAGGTTCTAGGTTAAGAGGGGTATCGGGAAGCACCTTCCCCAAGATCATAACGTCAAGAAGCAACTCCACAAGGTCGTCATCAACCTCAAGCACAAGGGCACCAAACCCTAATGGATCAATATGATGGCTCACCTCTCAACTTAAACGAGAGAGGGGTCTTGCACATCTCTTAACACCAATCGGGCAACCCTAGACGAGGTCCACAACTACCACCAAGCTCACCCTTCAAGTCCATGGTAAGAGGAGGGTGTTGCTCAAGCTACTAGAACACAAGCTCACCTCTCAACTTAAACGAGAAAGGAGTGTTGCTCGTGATACTAGAACTCAAGCTCACTCCTCAAGACCTAGGAGAGAAGGGAGTATTGCTCACCAAGAAATCCTATAACACATGGTTCGGCCAACAAGAACAACTTAAGCAAGGAACTAACTAGCAACATATAAGGACATAGTAAAAAGGTAGTGTAGTTAGGGTTAGGAGTTATGTAACCTGCCTTAAGCAAGCTCCAAGCTCCAAGCACCAACAAGGAAGAAGGAGACTCCAAGAAGGACCGGCCACCAAGCTTGCAAGAGAAGAGAGTGTGTCGAGCACCAAGGGAGAGGAAGACTAAGGAACTAAAGGGATCCTTAGCAAGGGAAAGGAAACACATATATAGAAGAGGATGGAGGAGAAACCAAAGCAACGAAAAGCAAGGTGTCGCCCACCTAGGGACACTTGTCCATGTGCAAAAACCACCACTCTAGCATGTCTTAAACACATGTCCAAGGCCATTGCCACATGCAAGCATCAAGCACCAAGTGTCCACTAGTGGTGACACAAACGAGGTCAAAGATGGTCAAAGGTTCATGGGAGAAACACCTAGACGATACACCACCACCACCACCATGGGCGACACAGCCCTAGGCAACACAGCCTGGGTGACACAAGCACCCTCTTGCCCGACACAAGGTTCAACCATGCAAAGACAAGGCACCACAAGGCCCAACAAGCTCAACCAGACCCAAAGGAACTCAAGCAACGAGCCCAAACCTTCCTCTCTACTCTAGAGGAAGCAAGGAGAGGGAGGAACACCTCACAAGGTGACAAACTTGCTCACAAACCCTATACTTGGGTTAATTGCAAGTAGCACCTCCAACTCTCAACAAAGCACAACTAAACCCTAATCACCACTAAAGGTGATTAGCAAGCAACTAAGCATCAGGGTTAAGTAAAGCAAACAGGGTAAACCCTAAACGGAGGTCAGGGTCCTTACAAGCTAACCCCCTATAAAGGGATTTCGTCCCTGAAATCTGAAGAGAAAAGCGAGGGATACTTCCTCCTCATCTCTTCCTCAAGATCCCATGTGGCTTCCTCAATGCCACGATGATGCCAAAGAACCTTCACAAGAGCTAGGTCCTTCCTCTTCAGCTTCTTAACCCTTCTGTCAAGGATCGCCACAGGACCTTCCTCGTAGGTCACATATTCATCAAGCTCAACTTCAACTGGTTGTATCATTGTTCCTGAATCTGGATGACTTTTCTTCAACATACTGACATGGAACACTGGATGTAACCTGTGCAACTCTGGCGGCAGCTCTAACTTGTAAGCTACCTTGCCCATACGTGCTATGACTGGGTAAGGCCCCATATATCTAGGTGCTAGCTTACCCTTCCAGCCAAACCTTAGCACACCTTTCCACGGCGAGACTTTAAGATACACTTTGTCTCCTACCTAGAACTCCAAAGGCCGACAGCAATTGTCTGCGTAAGACTTCTGCCTGTCCTGTGCCGCTTTCAATTGTTGTTGTATCACTTTTATCTTTTTTGTTGTCTGCTGCACTAACTCAGGACCCAAAAGTTGATATTCATTAGACTCATACCAACACAAAGGAGATCTGCACTTCCTGCCATACAAGGCCTCATAAGGAGCCATGTCAATGCTCTGCTGATAACTATTGTTGTAGGCAAACTCTATCAAACTGAGATGCACGTCCCAACTGCCTAGGAACTGCAAGACACAAGCTCGAAGGAGATCTTCTAAAGTTTGAATAGTCCTCTCAGACTGTCCATCGGTCTCGGGTGGAAGGCGGTACTAAACCTCAACTACGTTCCCAACGCTTTGTGCAACTGTTCCTAGAAATGACTCGTGAACTAAGGACCTCTGTCAGAAACTATCTTCGCTGGCATACCGTGCAAACATACTATTTCATCCACATATACTTAAGCGAGCTTCTCGGCTGTATATGTCGTCTTTACCGGCATGAAATGGGCAGACTTCGTCAATCTGTCCACTATTACCCAAATGGAATCGTGATTCTTAGTTGTCCTGGGTATACCAACTACGAAATCCATGGTTATATGATCCCATTTCCACTGTGGTATCGGAAAGGGTTGCAACGTACCTGTCGGCTTCTGATGTTCAGCCTTGACTTGCTGACATACCGCACATCTAGCCATGAACTCAGCTACATCTTTCTTCAAACTGGGCCACTAAGACAAGTCCTTTAGACTATGATACATCTTGGTGACATCTGGATGCATAGCATACATCGACGTGTGCGCTTCCTCGAGCACTAAATTCCTCAGATCACCAGCATTGGGGACCACCATCCTATCACAATAGCAAACCAGCCCATCTTCGGACTCATGGAACCCATCACGCTTTTCGCTGCCGAACTCTGATCTGATCAACTGTACTGCATCATCTGTTTGTTGTGCATCTTTGATTTGTTGTCTCAGCGTAGGATTGACTTGCATCTGTGCTAAAAGTCCAGCTGGCAAAGAAACTTCCATCTACACATTCATCTGCCGCAAGGAAACAAACATATCCCGTCTATGGCATACCAGGGAACTCAACTGTGCCTTCTTTGAAGGAAAAGAAGAAGACTTTTGGCTAAGCACATCAGCTACCACATTCGCTTTACCAGGATGATACTCGATGGTGCATTCATAATCATTGATTAACTCCATTCATCGACGTTCTCGCATGTTTAACTCATGCTGCGAAAAGATGTACTTTAGATTCTTATGATCTGTAAAGATCTGACACATTTCCCCATACAGATAGTGTCTCCAAATCTTTAATGCATGAACCACTGCTGCCAACTCCAAATCATGAGTCGAATAGTTCTCCTCGTGTTTCTTAAGTTTTCGTGAAGCAAAAGAAACCACATGATCTTCCTGCATCAGCATACAACCTAAACCTTTTTTGGAAGCATCACAAAAAACAACATAGCCCTTCCCAAGCTCTGGCAGTACTAGTATTGGTGCACTAGTCAGCTTCTCCTTCAAACCCTGGAAAGCTTGCTGACATCGATCATCCCAGACAAAAGGTACATCCTTCCTAGTCAACTTCATCATTGGCAACACAATCGCACTGAAGTCCTTGATAAACCTTTGGTAGTATCCTGCCAAACTTGAGAAACTACGAACTTCTGTCGGCATCTTCGGTCGTTCCCATTCTGCAACTCACTCCACTTTCTTTGGGTCCACTTTGACTCCTTCAGCAGATATCACATGACCCAAGAAAGTCACTTCTTCCAACCAGAACTCACACTTATTGAACTTGGCATACAACTGATGTTGGCGAAGAAGAGTCAACGCTAGTCGAAGATGTCGCTCATGCTCTAGCTTGTCCCGACTATAGATCTAGATTTCATCTATAAAGACTACAACAAACTAATCTAAGAACGGATGAAACACTCTGTTCATCAAATCCATGAAAGCAGCAGCTGCATTGGTTAGCCCAAACTACATAACCACGAACTTGAAGTGACCATACCTCGTCCTAAAAGCTGACTTGGGTATGTCATCCGCCTTAATCCTCAACTGATGATATCCGGACCATAGATCGATCTTTGAAAACACTGTAGCACCACGCAACTGATCGAATAGATCATCTATCCTCGGTAACGGGTACTTGTTCTTGATCGTGACCTTGTTCAACTATCGGTAGTCTATACATAGTCGCATCGATCCATCCTTCTTCTTGATGAACAACACTGGAGCACCCCAAGGCGACGTACTCGGTCGGATGAAACCCTTATCCAACAACTCTTAAAACTGCTTCTTAAGCTCTGCCATCTCTACTGGAGCCATCCTATACGGTGTTTGTGCAACTGGCTGCATTCCTGGTACCAGATTGATCTCGAAATCAATTTCTCGGGGTGGAGGAACACCAGGAAACTCATCAGGAAACACATCGGCAAACTCTCGGGCAACCGACACTTCCTCGAGACTAGGACCCTTCGCCTTGGTAGTCACAACGGTATCCACAACCTGAGCTAAGAACACCTCACATCCTTGTCCTAGCAACTTCTCTGCCACCATAGCCGATACCAGACACGTCGAAAGGATCTTCCTATCTCCTTGAAAGATCCACTTCTCTCCAGCATCATCAAACACATCTTGCTTGGAACCACAACACAATACAACCTTATACTTATCTAAGGTATCCATCCCAAGGATAACATCGAAACCATGCATATCAAGTGGTATAAGATCCACTTGTATATTGTGTCCCAAAAAAGACAAGACACATGATGGACACTCTTCTCGAAGAATCGAGGAACCATCAAGAGGGGTTTCTAACAACAAGCTATCCTTCTTATAGATAACAGGTAAACGACAGTTTTCAAGCATACTATAGGTGATAAAAGAGTGTGTAGCACCCGGGTCAACCAGAACAGATATAAAGCAAGAAGAAGACATATCAGAATGAAATAACTCCATCTGACCTGTCACTACTCGCGGGTTGACTATCTCCTCCGGCTGACTCATAGCATAGAATCGAGCCATTGCTTGTTGTCCACGCCCTCTGTTTCCTTGAGCAGACAATCCCACTTGAGTCGCTTGACCGTGTCCTCGTCCTCTACTACTACTGGGCCTTTGTCTGTCTGACCCTTGATGATTCCGCCTCAGCTGCTGCATCACTTCAACATCCCTACTTGGGCAGTTTATCTTGAAATGTCTGGTCTGACCACACAGATGGCATACCCTATCATCGAACTGTGGCCTAAATGGCCATGTCACTGCCACTGAAGTTGTACTGTGTGCCTTTGACGGTGAAGAAACATATCTTCTTCCCTTACTCGAAGACCACTGCGACGGTGCACTGGAACCTCTCATCACTGAAGGTGTTGAAAACCTGGGCTTCTTGAAGCCACTAAACCTCTGTCCCTGGAACTGAGCAGGCCTTTTGTGAGACATAGATTCTCTTTTCTCCCTTACCGACCGTTCGATCCTCCGGACAGATTCCACAAACATAGCAAACCATTCTCGGTTCTCCAACGCAGAAGCAGGTGCTGTCAACTCAGCACTCAGACCTTTCTCAAAGTGTCTGATCTGCTCTTCATTTGTTGCTGCCATGTGAGGACAAAACCTCAACAAATCCATGAACTTGGCTTCATACTCGGTGACATTCATCGTTCCTTGCCGCAAGCGCTCAAACTGATTGATCTTCTCATCTAGATACGTCTTTGGAAAGTATCTGCTCACTAACTCGCGCCGGAAAACTTCCCAACTGGTCACCTCACCAGGTCGCTTCTCTTCCTCGATGGTCCACCAGTGACCAACACTACATTTCAGAAGGTAGACAACGTGCTTTACTTTGTCTGCTTTGGGGATGTTGAGGATCTGCAAAGCCTTCTCAAGACTTGTCAGCCACAGATCTGCATCCGCTGGATCAGCCGTTCTAGCATAATCTGAAGCTCCGACTCGGCGAAGCCGCTCTAAGGTCTTCCCAATACCCGATGTTTCTCCATGGGGAGCATGTGCTCTTGGTGGAGGCACTGGAAATATTTCAACCATGAGATTCATCATAGCCATCATCTGCCCCATAAGCTGTTGATAGGCAGGGTGTTCAAGAATGGCTGGGTCAGGTTGGGGGACCTCAGGCACCCGATCTTCATGTGCCTTTCCTATAGCTCCATCAACTGATGCAGAATCACTATGCTCGGGAGCACGTTCTTCATGGTTTCCAGACATCTTGGTTTTTCTTCCGCTTAGGGCAGAAGGTGATTGTAAGAAAATCTGGAAAACTCACAAGAACAGACACAACCTAGTCCTAAATCCCTATAGACTCAGGGAACCTAGAGCTCTGATACCAAAACTTGTGGCAACACATCCCGCTATCACACAGACAACGAGGTGTTACACGAAAATGTGCGGAAATCACCATAACCACAGATTATCAAAAACACGGGTTAATTAAAACTGATTGCGGAAAGCTGATAAGCTGAGAAACTATTACATTTAAGTCCTCAATCTGCAAGAAAACAGGTTATATAAACATATACAAGTCTTGATACGTGTCCACAACTTAGAGGATCAGCTGTTCCATCACATGAGTTCATCACCTATTTATATATACATAAAGGCCCACATCCGGCAGCAGTAGGATATACAAAACATCAATAGCTATACATCGTGAAACAACGTCAAAACACCTCAAAGGACCTGAGAGTACAAGGATGACTCTAAGACTCTACTACAAAACATCCAAAACAACAACATATCCATCTCTTGCCTTCTACTACTCGTCTTGCTGCTCGGCCGCAACTCTGCGACCACTACCACGTCTAGCTTGAACCCCTAAAAAGGGTGTAAACCAGTGGGGTGAGACACACAGTCCCAGTGAGAAACATAACTCCCCATCGAAAATAAAAAATCTCAGAAAGATAAAGCAACAATAGCCGATAACTGATAAGGGTATAACAAGAGAAGTTTATATAAAGTAAAGCTATTCATACCGTTAAACTTACCAGATGTACGGAAGGCATATACTCAAGTATTTCTTTATGGAACATGATTAACAAGATAAGATTTATAAGGTCTTACCACATAATCTGAGGAACATATAAGTAACTACGATACGTAACAAGATTAACTAAAAGCAAGGCCTCAACCAATGTTCTGTGTTTTTCCTTAAGCAGTAAATACTATTCGGCTGGATTACATATTCTTATGCCCTGAGGAAGTGAGTCGTACTGCTCAAATCCAACCGACGGCTATGAAACCCGGAGTCGGTGCCATACAAGGTCAATGGAAGAGCCAGACTCCATGACCTCCCACCTCGTGGTCAGTGCACGAGAACCAAAGTAGGACCGCAGTCTCATGCTTAAGTGGTCTCAGCCACAGGGTCAGGCTACCCTCTGCCTAGCCCGCCTCGGTACAGGTATCGACGCTAGTGAAACTAAGCCACATGCATGTTCACCATGCTCTGAGCCATGAACGCATTCATGCTCCCATATCACATATCCTGAGCCATGGGCATGTTCACCATGCTCTTCACATACTGAGCTACGGGCCTGAATCCGCACTCTGGAGTCTACAACCAAAGTTGCACTCTTACCTCCTCACTTTAGGCTAGGAGAAACCTCGCATACTCAACAATATGCGCTCTGGGTTAACCCACAGGAGAACCCGTTTCACCATCACCAGCTCCTGACGATGATGGATCTATGGCCAGGGCAACTACATGATATATTCCACTGTGATTAATTAATATCTATTATGTGGATTGCAAGATTCAACCAATTTATATAACATGTAAACTATAATAGAATAAATAGTATGAAACCCAACAGTATGCTTTCATTGTAGTCAACATCATCCTGATCCATCACAAGGATCCCACATTACATGTTATCATTGGGCCTCTTGCCAATCATCCCGATCCATCTCTAGGATCATTAGATTGCCATGGGATCTCAATCCCTTATCACATAATGCCACTGCCTCTCAAGGCTTACATCATCAACATGGGATAGCAATCCCAAGCACTTTAGTTAAATACATCATACATGTTATCTCATTATCAAGAGTAACCATCACAGCAGAGTTACTCAACATATATACCTCATAGCCCTTTACCTGGGTATGCATCTGTATGAGACATGCATGGTTAGTATACCTAATCATCATGAATAACTTAGAAGTTATATTATCAACATAGTGGGGACATTGATGCTTATATGCTTTATCAATCATGCCTCAACTTGAGATCACCGACATTGACCATATTATTAAGCAAAGCATCTTACATGTTTACCATTTGCCCAACATTATTCATAATATCAAAATGATCACATACCTATGTAAAGACATGTAAGTTACATAATTGAGTTCTACCATAACGATTACCATTAAGTATATCAAGGGTCACCATCGTGACTAAACGTGATACATACACAAGGTTTAGCATAGATGTGGTCTACTATATCGTGCACGTCTAGGGTTACTATCAAAACCAAACATGATGCAAGAACAACACATCGGTTTCTATAAGGGGCAGGACCCTCACTAACAATACCCACTACCCTCACCATAGGTAGTATCGGGCAGGGCTCATCCTATCATCCAACCACATCATCCTCATAACGGTCAAGCAACTACCAAGGATAACGGGCAGCATCTGTGGTAAAATGCGCAACGATGTGTCGTACTCTTCATGCATCTTGTGCAACGCTGTGCAGCAACGTCCGTTGTGCAGCTGAGCCCAAGGAGTGTATCATGCAAGGTGTGACATGCACCATATAGTGCAACTCTGTCGGGCATCTTGGTGTCGGGCAACGCAGCGTCATGCTCAGCTATCTAGCTCGAACCTATCGGCCGTCACACAGGGCAGGGGTTAACGCGACGCCCGTCATAGCATCTCAGAGCTAGCCAACACTTTCACACCTCAAGCCAACTACACTAGGCCATCTCTAAGTCGTGTGTGTGTGTGGGTCAAAGTGCTCAGCAAGGTGCAACTCAAACAACCAACAAGGAGCCTGTCGTTCAACCCACCTATCCATGCCCTATCTGCCGTCACAAGCAAGGACTGGGGTGTGATGCCTGTCACAAGGTCAGGGACTAAAGGGTATCGTCCGTCATAGCCACTACACATATCGTCCAAGGTTCTAGGTTAAGAGGGGTATCGGGCAACACCTTCCCCAAGATCATAACGGTCAAGAAACAACTCCACAAGGTCGTCATCAACCTCAAGCACAAGGGCACCAAACCCTAATGGATCAAGAGTATGGCTCACCTCTCAACTTAAATGAGAGAGGGGTCTTGTACATCTCTTAACACCAATCGGGCAACACAAGGGAAACCCTAGACGAGGTCCACAACTACCACCAAGCTCACCCTTCAAGTCCATGGTGAGAGGAGGGTGTTGCTCAAGCTACTAGAACACAAGCTCACCTCTCAACTTAAATGAGAGAGGAGTGTTGCTCATGATACTAGAACTCAAGCTCACTCCTCAAGACCTAGGAAAGAAGGGAGTATTGCTCACCAAGAAACCCTAGAACACATGGTTCGGCCAACAAGAACAATTTAAGCAAGGAACTAACTAGCAACATATAAGGACATAGAAAGAAGGTAGTGTAGTTAGGGTTAGGAGTTATGTAACCCACCTTAAGCAAGCTCCAAGCTCCTAGATCCAAGCTCCAAGCACCACCAAGGAAGAAGGAGACTCCAAGAAGGATTGGCCACCAAGCTTGCAAGAGAAGAGAGTGTGTCGTGCACCAAGGGAGAGGAAGACTAAGGAACTAAAGGGATCCTTAGCAAGGGAAAGGAAACACATGAAGGGGATGGAGGAGAAACCAAAGAAAAGCAAAGCAAGGTGTCACCCACCTAGGGACACTTGTCCATGTGCAAAAACCACCACTCTAGCATGTCTTAAACACATGTCCAAGGCCATTGCCACATGCAAGCATCAAGCACCAAGTGTCCACTAGTGGTGACACAAACGAGGTCAAAGATGGTCAAAGGTTCATGGGCGACACACCTAGATGATACATCACCACCACCACCATGGGTGACACAGCCCTGGGTGACACAGCCTGGGCGACACAAGCACCCTCTTGCCCGACACAAGGTTCAACCAAGCAAAGACAAGGCACCACAAGGCCCAACAAGCTCAACCAGACCCAAAGGAACTCAAGCAACGAGCCCAAACCTTCCTCTCTACTCTAGAGGAAGCAAGGAGAGGGAGGAACACCTCACAAGGTGACAAACTTGCTCACAAACCCTAGACTTGGGTTAATTGCAAGTAGCACCTCCAACTCTCAACAAAGCACAACCAAACCCTAATCACCACTAAAGGTGATTAGCAAGCAACTAAGCATCAGGGTTAAGCAAAGAAAACAAGGTAAACCCTAAACGGAGGTCAGGGTCCTTACAAGCTAACCCCCTACAAAGGGATTTCATCCCTGAAAACCGAAGAGAAAAGCGAGGGATACTTCCTCCTCATCTCTTCCTCAAGATCCCACATGGCTTCCTCAATGCCACGATGATGCCAAAGAACCTTCACAAGAGCCAGGTCCTTCCTCTTCAGCTTCTTAACCCTTATGTCAAGGATCGCCACAGGACCTTCCTCGTAGGTCACATCTTCATCAAGATCAACTTCAACTGGTTGTATCACTGTTCCTAAATCTGGATGACTTTTCTTCAACATACTGACATGGAACACTGGATGTAACCTATGCAACTCTGGAGGCAGCTCTAACTTGTAAGCTACCTTGCCCATACGTGCTATGACTAGGTAAGGCCCCATATATCTAGGTGATAGCTTACCCTTCCAGCCAAACCTTAGCACACCTTTCCACGGTGAGACTTTAAGATACACTTTGTCTCCTACCTGGAACTCCAAAGGTCATCGGCGATTGTCTGCGTAATACTTCTGCCTATCCTGTGTTGCTTTCAATTGTTGTTGTATCACTTTGATCTTTTCTATTGTCTACTGCACTAACTCAGGACCCAAAAGCTGATATTCATCAGACTCATACCAACACAAAGGAGATCTGCACTTCCTGCCATACAAGGCCTCATAAGGAGCCATGTCAATGCTCTGCTGATAACTATTGTTGTAGGCAAACTCTATCAGACTGAGATGCACATCCCAACTGCGTAGGAACTGCAAGACACAAGCTCAAAGGAGATCTTCTAAAGTCTAAATAGTCCTCTCAGACTGTCCATCGGTCTGCGGGTGGAAGGCGGTACTAAACCTCAACTGCGTTCCCAACACTTTGTGCAACTATTCCCAGAAATGACTCATGAACTGAGGACCTCTGTCAGAAACTATCGTCGCTGGTACACTGTGCAAACGTACTATTTCATCCACATATACTCAAGCGAGCTTCTCAGTTGTATACGTCGTCTTTACCGGTATGAAATGGGCAGACTTCGTCAATCTGTCCACTATTACCCAAATGGAATCATGATTCTTAGTTGTCCTGGGTAGACCAACTACGAAATCCATGGTTATATGATCCCATTTCCACTGCGGTATCGGCAAGGGTTGCAACATACATGTCGGCTTCTGATGTTCAGCCTTGACTTGCTGACATACCGCACATCTAGCCACAAACTCAGCTACATCTTTCTTCAAACCGGGCCACCAATACAAGTCCTTTAGACTATGATACATCTTGGTGACACTTGGATGCATATCATACATCGACGTGTGCACTTCCTCGAGCACTAACTTCCTCAGATCACCAGCATTGGGGACCACCATCCTATCACAATAGCAAACCAGCCCATCTTCGGACTCATGGAACCCATCACGCTTTTCGATGCCGAACTCTGATCTGATCAACTGTACTGCATCATCTGTTTGTTGTGCATCTTTGATCTATTGTATCAGTGTAGGCTTGACTTGCATCTGTGCTAAAAGTCCAGCTGGAAAGGAAACTTTCATCTACACATTCATCTTCCGCAAGGAAACAAACATATCCTATCTATGGCATACCAGGGAACTCAACTATGCCTTCTTTGAAGGAAAAGAAGAAGACTTTCGACTAAGCGCATCAGCTACCACATTCGCTTTACCAGGATGATACTCGATGGTGCAGTCATAATCATTGATTAACTCCATCCATCGACGGTGTCACATGTTTAACTCATGCTGTGAAAAGATGTACTTTAGATTCTTATGATCTGTAAAGATCTGACACATTTCCCCATACAATTGTAACATCCCTGGCTTGGGTTATGCTTTAACCCTAGGTGTTTTGATTAAGAAAGATGATTATATGTTTAATCTCATCTTGTGAAAAGTAATTAGGGCTCATGAGGAACTTATGTTTCAATTTTGGTCCTGTTTGAACAATGTTGAAGCAATGATTTCTTATTTTGGACTAAAGTGCAAATTACCCAATTTGAGGGGTTAACTTGCAAATTGCACATGATAAGATGTTCCTATGATTTTGAGACATCATAAGGATGAATATGATGTAGTATTATGGTTTCTACAAGCCTGGACACCAAGATAAAGCTTGTTGGACAATGTTGTGCATTAAAACCTAGTTTTGGAGTAAAGTGCAATTTACCCAAAATCTAGGGTTCAATATGCAAATTACCACTTCAATAAGGTCCTTAATGTTTCTTGGCATCATTTATAGCAAATAAAATGAGAGGGACTCCTCATTTGAACTAAGTTGGAGGAGAGAGAATCTTGACATTAAAATAATCAAGAATAATGCCTAATTGAAACCCTAATTCGATTTAGGGCAAAAATGAATAAAAAAATAATTGAAGGGCTTTCAACCAAAATGTTTTGGGTTGATTTTGAATAAGTATGGAAGTTCCTTTGCTAAGATAAGGAATGAAAATATCTTAAGTAGGTGAAATTCCACTCACCTTATTATAAAGAAAAGTAATTTCCACTCACATATGGGATATTAATATAATAAGCATTAAGGTGCTTAATTTGCTTTTCTTTAAATTGAGGATAATGAAGGGGAATAAAATGCAAAGGAAGGTGCCTCGTATCCATGGAATTTAGGGGGAAGAGGCGGCCATAATTTTTGGATGAATTGGATTTTTATAAGGCATTTTCTCTCTCATCAATTTCCTTATAAAAGTGCCTTTTCCAAATGAATTGAAAGGATATTTCGGCCCTTTCTTCTTCCTTTTCTTGGGATGAGCTCAAGGGGACTTAGGAGCAACAGGAGGACGCGCCCCAACCTGTTGGTAAGCTTCTTGACCCTCGTTCTTCATGATTTCATGGTGGAAATCGAAAATAAATTATGGATTCCTTCTTATTTCGATCTCCTCTTCAACCCTAGCCAACTTTTGCAATCAAAAGCTTGAGGACGAGCCTAGGGGGAGTTGCTAGAGCTTCATCCACCATTAATGACGTGATCTTGGAGCTTTTGAGCTCAATTGGAGGCGGGTTTTATAACTTAAACCATGAAACATTGCTATTGCGTCAATCTTCTATGCTTTGTTGATTGATTTCTTCAATTTTATACACTTTTGTTTCTTTGCTGCAAATTCCATCAAGAACGGTTGTTGTTGTTGGGTTTAAGAAGGAATATGATTATGAAATCATCATAATAAAGCACCTCACCAAATATCTTGGGAGAAAACGATCTCAAAAGTTGGGACCAAACGGTTTCACCAAAACCGTTTGGTGACCAAACGGGTTGCAAAGTGTTTGGTGGAAAACGGGTTCAAACCCGTTTGAAGGAGTTGACCAAGCTTTGACCGTTTGGGAATCTCGTTCCTAACTATGTAGGTTAATTAACCTCCAAATTTTAGGGGTTAAATCCAAAGGAATCATAGGTTGAAGGCCAATCAATTAGACAAATCGAATTGAATTAAGTGCTGATTTTCAACCTGAATAACTTGACCTGCTTGGGAAAACGGGTTCAAGACCGTTTGAGATGGTTGACCAAGAGTTTACCGTTTGGGATTCCTGTTCATAATTATTTTGTTTAATGACTCTCCAAATTTTAGGGGTTAAATCCAAAGGAATCATAGGTTGAAGGCTAATCAATTAGGAAAACCTAATTGGATTAAGTGCTGATTTTCAACCTAATTAACTTGACCTGCTTGGGCAAACGGGTTCAAGACCGTTTGAGTGAGTTGACCAAGCGTTTACCGTTTGGTATTCCTGTTAATAATGATGTTGGTTAATGACTCTACAAATTTGAGTGGTTAACCCCCAAGGAATCGTGAGTTGAAGGCTATTCAATTAGGAAAACCCTAATTGAAAACAGTGCTGAAATTCCAATGAGTTAAGTTGAGATTTTGGGTTGATTAGCCCAAACGGGTTCAAGACCGTTTGGGGATCATCCAAATGGGTTCAAAACCGTTTGGGGATCACCCCAAGACCGTTTGGAGGTCTGGGGTCAAGTATAGTTGATCAATTGAAGGTCCAAAGGTACCAAATCATACTGCAACTCAATGCTGATTTGTTGATCAACTCGATAGACCAATCCATGATGATTTTTCACTAAAGTCCAAAGGTTGGATGAGTCAAACGGTCTCAAGACCGTTTGGAGCTCATCCAAACGGTCTCAATACCGTTTGGTGGTCACCCAAGACCGTTTGGAGGTCTAGGGTTGAGTATGGTTAGGTGTTTGAAGGTTTAAAGGTACTAAGCTGATATACAATGCAATGTTGATTTGGTGATCAATCCAATGAACCAAACCCCAATTGGATTGCTTAGATTTGAGTGATATGATGGGCAAATGGTCTCAAGACCGTTTGGAGGTCATCCAAACGACCTCAAGACCGTTTGGGGTCAGGTCATACCCAATTTGGATGATGGTTCAATGGTTTCAAAGCAACTAGTCTTACATTGATTAGTGTTGTTGAATCATCGATTCCAAACCCTAATTCAATTGAATCAAACCCTAATTGATGATCAATTGAGGGTCAATTGAGGGTCAAATTAGTTGAAGGTTGACTTATCAAACTCAATTGAAGTATGAATATAGGTCCAATTGATGATTGGTTCCATGAATTCAATGATTGAAGGAATCAACATTGGAAACCCTAATTCAATTGGATACCTCATGTTATTGAAGGTCCAATTGATCAAACCTTTTTGGAAACCTAATGTAATTAGGTGATAGATACCTTAATGGTACTAATTAAGAATGCTTAACAAATGCATGGATCCAATACATGATGAAAACCCTAATTGAGGTTGATTCCATGTATAACCCTAATAAGAGGTTGTCTACATGTGAAATCACTAATTAGGATGAATAGTAAACCCTAGTTGAGGGTGTATCCAAGTGAAACCCTAGTTGAGGGTGTATCCATGTGAAATCCTAATTGAGGGTGATTTCATGAGAAACCCTAATTGGGAATGATTAGTAAACCCTAATTATGGGCAATGTGATATGAAATCCCTAATGAAGGGTGATGCTATATACAATCTCTATTCTAAAGAAGGGAGATGGTATGTGAAACCCTAATCCCTAATGAAAGAATAGAATTCATACTTGAATATGATTTATGAAGTGAACCCCTGTGGCACGACCGTGCAAGGTAGCACGGATGTGGTGGATTCACTTTTCACGACCGTGCAAGGTAGCACGGCCGTGGTAGCTTCATTGTGCACGACCGTGTACGGTAGCACGGCCGTGGTGGCTTCCCTTTGCACGGCCGTTCTTGGTTGAACGGCCGTAGGGCTCTATGCTGGACTTAGAGTTGATTCGAAAGTGACCTAACATGGTCGTTTTGTTAATTCCCAACTTAAGGATGAGAGATAAACTCATACCTTGTGATGATAATCATTTAATGATACATGATGAGAGTAATAAGTATGAATGAATACTTATGATATCAATGAATGCTTCCAGAGGTGGGTAGCAATGAATTAGGGTTGGAGTGATAATACAAATATGAAACCCTAATTGATAAGAAAGGAAAATCCTAACCCTACCTTTGGGTAAAAGGATGAAAAGCCCTAATTGATGGTAAACCCTAACCTTGGTAAGGGAATAGTGGTGTTACCCTGTATTGCATGATGTGTTGTGAACTTGATAAGTCTATTATCATGTGTGACAATCATGCAGGTCTCATGAGGTGATGATCATAGCCAGGTATGAGCTATGATGTTTATTTGATAAGAGTTCATTGGCCATATGTGCCATTATGTTCTTGTTACTTAGAAAAGAAGTAACAAGATTAGTATGGGCTTGTAAGCCTTGTTATAAAGTTGTTGCCTAGTGAGAGGTGACAAGATGTGAATGGCCTTATGAGCCATGTGAATAAAGTTGTTGCCTAGTGAGAGGTGACAAGATGTGAATGGCCTTATCAGCCATGTGAATAAAGTTATTGCCTAGTGAGAGGTGACAAGATGTGAATGGCCTTGTGAGCTATGTGAATAAAGTTGTTGCCTAGTGAGAGGTGACAAGATGTGAATGGCTTCTGAGCCATGTGAATAAGTATCTGATGAAAGTGGTACATGTCTCTTTATAGCATTTATTTGAATAAAATATGTTTGAGAAATTGACTGGTGCTAAAAGAATATGATAATGTACTTAATTAATCAAGTGAAATCTATTCATGTAGTGCTCTGACCATAGATCCATCATCGTCAGGAATAGGTGATGGTGAAACAGGTTGCTCCGCGGCATATCCTGGATTTCATATATTTTTGAATATACGGGGGTCAATGGGCAAAAATATCCTTACGTGCTCTTTAAGTGATTGTGAGGAGGTAAACAAGAAACCTCTCAAATCCTCCATGAATAGGTCGGAATAGATGATCACTAATCTCCCGATGATTGGGCCAGATGTTGTACCCATCTCCCAATGTTTTGTCGGGTCGATGGAGATAAACATGAAATCTCTCGATTGCTGACGAGAGTGCAGTTGATGCTGTAACTCTGTAGAGAAGTTGCCAGTATACCCTGGAAAGCTACGTTAGCAGAGACATGAGATGTCCTGCGTTTTGTCTCGCACTGACCGAGACGTGGGAGGTCTTGGAAGCCGGCTCTTCCCTAGACCTATGTATGGTACCGGTTTCGACTTCGCAATGGCCGGTTGGAGTATGAGCGGTATACCTCATCTCCTCAGAGCTTAAATATGATTGTAAAATGTAATCAGCCATATAGCATGTTTGCTTAAGGATTGAATACGGAGATTCATTGGCTGATGTTGCATTTCTTTGTGCATTTCTTAGCGGATAAATGTTATTTATGTTTCTTTATATTCTCCACAAAGTAGACAGATGAATTACTTATCTACCATGGGTAGATGCAATGCTCTCCTTGAGAATAGGAGATTATCTTATTCTGTTCTATGATGAATAATTCTGCCTGATAAGGTAAAAGTAACCCCTACTCAGTTTTAATTTAATAAACTGCAATAACAATGTTTTGGCGGAGAGTTATATCTCTCGCTGGGGCAATTTTTCAATTGTCTCACCCCCGTGGGAAACATTTTTAGGTATGCATGGGAGGCAAGGCAGGAAATCCCTAAGATCAGAAAAAGAGCAGCAACAACAACAACAACAAGGACAGCAATCAGATCTCATGTGGAGATATTGTCTGTAAAGTCATATAGATAATAGTCCTATGTGTCGTCTCTGTACTCTCAGGTCCTCGGAGTTTTAAATGATTCAATCGGAGTTTTGGCATAGTGCCTCAAAGTTTTTATATCGCCTGTGTATATTTGTAACAGGGCAGTCAATGTTGTAATCCTTAAAAAGGAATTGTACAGGTTGTGTACTTGTGAACCAGGATGAAATGGAAACACTTTGGTTCTTGGTTAAAGAGTTTTCCTGTGAATGGATCTCTTTGAAAAAGTTTAAATTTTTAGTGATTTTCAGTAATTCCGCTGCAAATGATTTGCTTTTGCATGTTTTATTATTGTTAATGGCACTTGTTATCTTAACGATGGGGAGTGTCGTTACAATTTAGTGGTATCAGAGCTCTAGGTTCGCTGAATCTATAGAGACATAGGACTAAGTTGTTGAGTCTGTGTTAGTGTCCTCCAGTATACCCTATAATGATTTCTGCTTGTGCATAGAAAGGGTAAAGTTTAAAATGACTGGAGAGCACAAGGAACACATTGCTAAGGGCAATGTTGTTGCACTAAGAAGAGGTGCAAGGGATCATGCAAGAATAGAATGAGTGCATGAGAATCCCCATTAAGACCTGATCAGGATAGAGAATCCTATGATCATGCTCTTGTTGGGTAGATTAGGGCAACAGTAATGCATATGAGTGGACTGGATGCTAGGCTTATAGCCTAGGTAATCAGTCCTTAATACAGAAAGCTTGATCTTAAAATGAGTTCCTAAATGACTTAGTCATGTTGGAACAAGGGAAAATATGGAAAAGATTAACTTATGGCAAGAAAGTAGACCCTGCCATGAGCTTAGACAGATAATAAATATGTGATGGCAGTGCCCAAGAAGGGGCAATAAGCTGAGAAGTAGGTGATGATCTCTATAATTTTAGAGACATTTGCCTAATGGTTCTAAAAAGCCAAGGTTTTTGGTACAAATAGTGCAATAAATGCCTAGTGTACCAGGGCAGCAGCCCCTAAGTAAGTGTAAAGGTCTTAACCTTTCACCTGTAAAATTCCATGGCTTAGTTTTTGCATCAGTAATAAGACTAATAAGACCATGATGTGAGGACAATGTATGTTATAAATGTGTACATGTTGAGTACACTAAACCCCTTTTGTTATAAAAAGGAGGACTGCTGATTTGGTTTTCCCTATTAGTTGTCATATAGGGAAGAAATGATGAGAATTAGAATTTGAATTCTGTTCAAGTATTCTTTTAAATGTTCTATATTGATCTTACCTCTATGAAAGAGGAAGAGGTATAGAAGATATGCCTGGATAAAATCCAGGGATGTTAAATCTTATGTTATGATAATATGAAAAACAAGAAATATGATAGCATGTAAGTGCATACTACTTGATCTCAGTACTTGTAAACCCTGATCAGGTTTACAACTATTGATGATAAAGTGAGTATGGAAACTCTTAGATTGATTTCTTTTTTATTGCCCTGATCAAGCAATCATTCTGATACAATCTAATGAGTATCATGAAACAAGAAATATGGTATGGATAAATGTATCATACCTTAAGTACAAGAAAGAAGGATTTGATAGGAATTCAGATCAGTATGTGTATATGAGGAAGTAAAAGTATGACACTCATATGATGAGAAAGAGAACAAGGGAAGTGATCCCTGTTCAATAAAGTTGTAAATATGATAAAAGAAAGATGAGAATATGATGTGTTTTCAACACATGTGACTGATACCAGGGTAATGGATTCTGGTATCTGAGAATTATCAGATGGTTTAGATTAGCTACCTGGAGTGGTCAACTATGAAATCAGTCTGATTATATAAAATGATATGAACATCATATGTTAGGGGTTTATGCTTTGCATAAACATAACAACTAAATATGTCTTTAAGATAAGATCTCAATTGACTCTATGAGAATATTGTGAGAAGGAACTTTGTGTTGATCAAAGCACTATGATGTCTCCATAACAATGAGGTGTTATGTAGAGATATGATGATATGATGAATGAATAATATATGATCCCTTTATCTGGGATTTTGGGGACGAAATCCTTGTTAGGGGTTTATAATTTGTAACATCCCTGGCCTGGGTTATGCTTTAACCCTAGGTGTTTTGATTAAGAAAGATGATTATATGTTTAATCTCATCTTGTGAAAAGTAATTAGGGCTCATGAGGAACTTATGTTTCAATTTTGGTCATGTTTGAACAATGTTGAAGCAATGATTTCTTATTTTGGACTAAAGTGCAAATTACCCAAGTTGAGGGGTTAACTTGCAAATTGCACATGATAAGATGTTCCTCTGATGTTGAGACATCATAATGATGAATATGATGTAGTAGTATGGTTTCTACAAGCCTGGACACCAAGATAGAGCTTGTTGGACAATGTTGTGCATTAAAACCTAGTTTTGGAGTAAAGTGCAATTTACCCAAAATCTAGGGTTCAATATGCAAATTACCACTTCATTAAGGTCCTTAATGTTTCTTGGCATCATGTATAGCAAAGAAAATGAGAGGGACTCCTCATTTGAACTAAGTTGGAGGAGAGAGAATCTTGACATTAAAATAATCAAGAATAATGCCTAATTGAAACCCTAATTCGATTTAGGGCAAAAATGAATAAAAAAATAATTGAAGGGCTTTCAACCAAAATGTTTTGGGTTGATTTTGAATAAGGATGGACGTTCCTTTGCTAAGATAAGGAACGAAAATATCTTAAGTAGGTGAAATTCCACTCACCTTATTATAAAGAAAAGTAATTTCCACTCACATATGGGATATTAATATAATAAGCATTAAGGTGCTTAATTTGCTTTTCTTTAAATTGAGGATAATGAAGGGGAATAAAAGGCAAAGGAAGGTGCCTCGTATCCATGGAATTGAGGGGGAAGAGGTGGCCATAATTTTTGGATTAATTGGATTTTTATAAGGCATTTTCTCTCTCATCAATTTCCTTATAAAAGTGCCTTTTCCAAATGAATTGAAAGGATTTTTCGGCCCTTTCTTCTTCCTTTGCTTGGGATGAGCTCAAGGGGACTTAGGAGCAACAGGAGGACGAGCCCCAACCTGATGGTAAGCTTCTTGACCCTCGTTCTTCATGATTTCATGGTGGAAATCGAAAATAAATTATGGATTCCTTCTTATTTCGATCTCCTCTTCAACCGTAGCCAACTTTTGTAATCAAAAGCTTGAGGACGAGCCCAGGGGGAGTTGCTAGAGCTTCATCCACCATTGATGGCGTGATCTTGGAGTTTTGGAGCTCAATTGGAGGCGGGTTTTATAACTTAAACCCTCAAACATTGCTATTGCATCAATCTTCTATGCTTTGTTGATTGATTTCTTCAATTTTATACACTTTTGTTTCTTTGCTGCAAATTCCATCAAGAACGGTTGCTGTTCTTGGGTGCACGAAGGAAGATGATGATGACATCATCATAAGAGAGCACCTCACCAAATATCGTGGGAGCAAACGATCTCAAAAGTTGGGACCAAACGGGTTGCAAACCGTTTGGTGGAAAACGGGTTCAAACCCATTTGAAGGAGTTGACCAAGCATTGACCGTTAGGGAATCTCGTTCCTAATTATGTAGTATAATGACCCTCCAAATTTGAGGGGTTAAATCCAAAGGAATCATAGGTTGAAGGCCAAACAATTAGACAAATTGAATTGAATTAAGTGCTGATTTTCAACCTGAATAACTTGACCTGCTTGGGCAAACGGGTTCGAGACCATTTGAGATGGTTGACCAAGCGTTGACCGTTTGGGATTCCTGTTCATAATGATGTTGGTTAATGACTCTCCAAATTTTATGGGTTAACTCCAAAGGAATCATAGGTTGAAGGCTAATCAATTAGGAAAACCTAATTGGATTAAGTGCTGATTTTCAACCTAATTAACTTGACGTGCTTGGGCAAACGGGTTTAAGACCGTTTGAGTGAGTTGACCAAGCGTTGACCGTTTGGGATTCCTGTTCATAATTATGTTGTTTAATGACTCTACAAATTTGAGGTGTTAACTCCCAAGGAATCGTGAGTTGAAGGCTATTCAATTAGGCAAACCCTAATTGAAAACAGTGCTGAAATTCCAATGAGTTAAGTTGAGATTTTGGGTTGATTAGCCCAAACGGGTTCAAGACCGTTTGGGGATCATCCAAACGGGTTCCAGACCTTTTGGGGATCACCCCAAGACCGTTTTGAGGTCTGGGGTCAAGTATAGTTGATCAATTGAAGGTCCAAAGGTACCAAATCATACTGCAACTCAATGTTGATTTGTTGATCAACTCGATAGACCAATCCATGATGATTTTTCACTAAAGTCCAAAGGTTGGATGAGCCAAACGGTCTCAAGACCGTTTGGTGGTCACCCAAGACCGTTTTGAGGTCTAGGGTTGAGTATGGTTAGGTGTTTGAAGGTTTAAAGGTACTAAGTTGATATACAATGCAATGTTGATTTGGTGATCAATCCAATGAACCAAACCCCAATTGGATTGCTTAGATTTGAGTGATATGATGGGCAAACGGTCTCAAGACCGTTTGGAGGTCATCCAAACGACCTCAAGACCGTTTGGGGTCAGGTCATACCCAATTTAGATGATGGTTCAATGGTTTCAAAGCAACTAGTCTTACATTGATTAGTGTTGTTGAATCATCGATTCCAAACCCTAATTCAATTGAATCAAACCCTAATTGATGATCGATTGAGGGTCAATTGAGGGTCAAATTAGTTGAAGGTTGACTTATCAAACTCAATTGAAGTATGAATATAGGTCCAATTGATGATTGGTTCCATGAATTCAATGATTGAAGGAATCAACATTGGAAACCCTAATTCAATTGGATACCTCATGTTATTGAAGGTCCAATTGATCAAACCTTTTTGGAAACCTAATGTAATTAGGTGAGAGATACCTTAATGGTACTAATTAAGAATGCTTAACAAATGCATGGATCCAATACATGATGAAAACCCTAATTGAGGTTGATTCCATGTATAACCCTAATAAGAGGTTGTCTACATGTGAAATCACTAATTAGGATGAATAGTAAACCCTAGTTGAGGGTGTATCCAAGTGAAACCCTAGTTGAGGGTGTATCCATGTGAAATCCTAATTGAGGGTGATTTCATGAGAAACCCTAATTGGGAATGATTAGTAAACCCTAATTATGGGCAATGTGATATGAAATCCCTAATGAAGGGTGATGTTACATACAATCTCTATTCTAAAGAAGGGAGATGGTATATGAAACCCTAATCCCTAATGAAAGAATAGAATTCATACTTGAATATGATTTATGAAGTGAACCCATGTGGCACGACCGTGCAAGGTAGCACGGTTGTGGTGGATTCACTTTGCACGACCGTGCAAGGTAGCACGGCCGTGGTAGCTTCATTGTGCACGACCGTGGTGGCTTCCCTTTGCACGGCCGTTCTTGGTTGCACGGCCGTAGTGCTCTATTCTGGACTTAGAGTTGATTCGAAAGTGACCTAACATGGTCGTTTTGTTAATTCCCAACTTAAGGATGAGAGATAAACTCATACCTTGTGATGGTAATCATTTAATGATACATGATGAGAGTAATAAGTATGAATGAATACTTATGATATCAATGAATGCTTCCAGAGGTGGGTAGCAATGAATTAGGGTTGGAGTGATAATACAAATATGAAACCCTAATTGATAAGAAAGGAAAATCCTAACCCTACCTTTGGGTAAAAGGATGAAAATCCCTAATTGATGGTAAACCCTAACCTTGGTAAGGGAATAGTGGTGTTACCCTGTATTGCATGATGTGTTGTGAACTTGATAAGTCTATTATCATGTGTGACAATCATGCAGGTCTCATGAGGTGATGATCATAGCCAGGTATGAGCTATGATGTTTATTTGATAAGAGTTCATTGGCCATATGTGCCATTATGTTCTTGTTACTTAGAAAAGAAGTAACAAGATCAGTATGGGCATGTAAGCCTTGTTATAAAGTTGTTGCCTAGTGAGAGGTGACAAGATGTGAATGGCCTTATGACCCATGTGAATAAAGTTGTTGCCTAGTGAGAGGTGACAAGATGTGAATGGCCTTATGAGCCATGTGAATAAAGTTGTTGCCTAGTGAGAGGTGACAAGATTTGAATGGCCTTGTGAGCTATGTGAATAAAGTTGTTGCCTAGTGAGAGGTGACAAGATGTGAATGGCTTCTGAGCCATGTGAATAAGTATCTGATGAAAGTGGTACATGTCTCTTTATAGCATTTATCTGAATAAAATATGTTTGAGAAATTGACTGGTGCTAAAAGAATATGATAATGTACTTAATTAATCAAGTGAAATCTATTCATGTAGTGCTCTGACCATAGATCCATCATCGTCAGGAATAGGTGATGGTGAAACAGGTTGCTCCGCGGCATATCCTGGATTTCGTATATTTTTAAATATACGGGGGTCAATGGGCAAAAATATCCTTACGTCCTCTTGAAGTGATTGTGAGGAGGTAAACAAGAAACCTCTCAAATCCTTCATGAATAGGTCGGAATAGATGTATCACTAATCTCCCGATGATTGGGCCAGATGCTGTACCCATCTCCCAATGTTTTTGTCGGGTCGATGGAGATAAACATGAAATCTCTCGATTGCCGACAAGAGTGCAGTTGACGCTGTAACTCTGTAGAGAAGTTGTCAGTATACCCTGGAAAGCTACGTTAGCAGAGACACGAGATGTCCTGTGTTTTGTCTCGCACTAACCGAGACGTGGGAGGTCTTGGAAGCCGGCTCTTCCCTAGACCTATGTATGGTACCGGTTTCGACTTCGCAATGGCCGGTTGGAGTATGAGCGGTATACCTCATCTCCTCAGAGCTTAAATATGATTGTAAAATGTAATCAGTCTTATAACATGTTTGCTTAAGGATTGAATACGGAGATTCATTGGCTGATGTTGCATTTCTTTGTGCATTCCTTAGCGGATAAATGTTATTTATGTTTCTTTATATTCTCTGCAAAGTAGACAGATGAATTACTTATCTACCATGGGTAGATGCAATGCTCTCCTTGAGAATAGGAGATTATCTTATTCTGTTCTATGATGAATAATTCTGCCTGATAAGGTAAAAGTAACCCCTGCTCAGTTTTAATTTAATAAACTGCAATAACAATGTTTTGGCGAAGAGTTATATCTCTCGCTGGGGCAATTTTTCAATTGTCTCACCCCCGTGGGAAACATTTTTAGGTATGCATGGGAGGCAAGGCAGGAAATCCCTAAGATCAGAAAAAGAGCAGCAACAACAACAACAACGAGGACAGCAATCAGATCTCAGGTGGAGATATTGTATGTCAAGTCATATAGATAGTAGTCCTATGAGTCGTCTATGTACTCTCAGGTCCTCGGAGTTTTAAATGATTCAATCGGAGTTTTGGCATAGTGCCTCAAAGTTTTTATACCGCCTGTGTATATTTGTAACAGGGCAGTCAATGTTGTAATCCTTAAAAAGGAATTGTACAGGTTGTGTACTTGTGAACCAGGATGAAATGGAAACACTTTGGTTCTTGGTTAAAGAGTTTTCCTGTGAATGGATCTCTTTGAAAAGGTTTTAAATTTTTAGTGATTTTCAGTAATTCCGCTGCAAATGATTTGCTTCCGCATGTTTTATTATTGCTAATGGCACTTGTTATCTTAACGATGGCGAGTGTCGTTACACATATAGTGTCTCCAAATTTTTAACGCATGAACCACTGCTGCCAACTCCAAATCATGAGTCGGATAGTTCTCCTCGTGTTTCTTAAGCTGTCGCGAAGCAAAAGAAACCACATGATCTTCCTGCATCAGCACAAAACCTAAACCTTTTTTGGAAGCATCGCAGAAAACAACATAGCCCTTCCCAGGCTCTGGCAGTACTAGTACTGGTGCACTAGTCAGCTTCTCCTTCAAACCCTGGAAAGCTTGCTGACATCGATCATCCCAGACAAAAGGTACATCCTTCCTAGTCAACTTCGTCATTGGCAACGCAATCACACTGAAGTCCTTGATAAACCTTCGGTAGTATCTTGCCAAACCCAAGAAACTACAAACTTCTGTCGGCGTCTTCGGCCGTTCCCATGCTACAACTGACTCCACTTTCTTCGGGTCCACTTTGACTCCTTCAGCAGATATCACATGACCTAAGAAAGTCACTTCTTCCAACTAGAACTCACACTTACTGAACTTGGCATACAACTAATGTTGGCAAAGAAGAGTCAACGCTAGTCGAAGATGTCGCTCATGCTCTAGCTTGTCCTGACTATAGATCAAGATGTCATCTATAAAGACTACAACAAACTGATCTAAGAACGGACGAAACACTCTGTTCATCAAATCCATGAAAGAAGCAGTTGCATTGGTTAGCCCAAATGGCATAACCACGAACTTGAAGTGATCATACCTCGTCCTAAAAGTTGACTTGGGTATGTCATCCACCTTAATCCTCAACTGATGATATCCGGACCGTAGATCGATCTTTGAAAACACTGTAGCACCATGCAACTGATCGAACAGATCATCTATCCTCGGTAACGGGTACTTGTTCTTGATCGTGACCTTGTTCAACTGTCGGTAGTCTATACATAGCCACATCGATTCGTCCTTCTTCTTGATGAACAACACTGGAGCACCCCAAGGCGACATACTCGGTCGGATGAAACCCTTCTCCAACAACTCTTGCAACTGCTTCTTAAGCTCTACCATCTCTACTGGAGCCATCCTATATGGTGTTTGTGCAACTGGCTGCGTTCCTGGTACCAGATTGATCTCGAAATCAATTTCTCAGGGTGGAGGAACACTAGGAAACTCATCAGGAAACACATAGGCAACTCTCGGACAACCGACACTTCCTCGAGACTAGGACCCTTCGCCTTGGTAGTCACAACCGTATCCATAATGTGAGCTAAGAATGCCTCACATCCTTGTCATAGCAACTTCTCTACCACCATAGCTGATACTAGACACGTCATAAGGATCTTCTTGTCTCCTTGGAAGATCCACTTCTCTCCAGCATCATCAAACATAGCTTGCTTGGAACCACAACACACAACATAACCTTATACTTCTCTAAGGTATCCATCCCAAGGATAACATCGAAACCATGCATATCAAGTGGTATAAGATCCACTTGTATACTATGTCCCAAAAAAGACAAAACACATGATGGACACTCTTCTCGAAGCATCGAGGAACCATCAAGAGGGGTTTCTAACAACAAGCTATCCTTCTTATAGCTAACTGGTAAACGACAGTTTTCAAGCATACTATAGGCGATAAAAGAGTGTGTAGCACCCGGGTCAATCAGAACATATATAAAGCAAGAAGAAGACATATCAGAATGAAATAACTCCATCTGACCTGTCACTACTCACGGGTTGACTATCACCTCCGGCTGACTCATAGCATAGAATCGAGTCGTTGCTTGCTATCCACGCCCTCTGCTTCCTTGAGAAGACGATCCCACTTGAGACGCTTGACCGCGTCCTCGTCCTCTGCTGCTACTGGGCCGTTGTCCGTCTGACTCTTGATGATTCTGCCTCAGCTGCTGTGTCACTTCAACATCCCTACTCAGGTAGTTTATCTTGAAATGCCTGGTCTGACCATACAGATGGCATACCCTATCGTCGAACCGTGGCCTAAATGGCCATGTCACTGCCACTGAAGTTGTATTGTGTGCCTTTGACGGTGAAGAAACATATCCTCTTCCCTTACTCGAAGACCACTGCGACGGTGCACTAGAACCTCTCATCACTGAAGGTGTTGAAAACATGGGCTTCTTGAAGCCACTAAACCTCTGTCCCTGGAACTGAGCAGGCCTTTTGTGAGACATAGATTCTCTTTTCTCCCTTACCGACCGTTCGATCCTTCGGACAGATTCCACAAATGTAGCAAACCGTTCTCGGTTCTCCAATGCAAAAGCAGGTGTTGTCAACTCAGCACTCAGACCTTTCTCAAGGTGTCTGATCCGCTCTTCATTTGTTGCTGCCATGTGAGGACAAAACCTCAACAGATCCATGAACTTGGCTTCATACTCGGTGACGTTCGTCGTTCCTTGCCGCAGGCGCTCAAACTGGATGATCTTCTCATCCGGATACGTCTTCGGAAAGTATCTCCTGACGAACTCGCACCGGAAAACTTCCCAACCGATCACCTCACCAAGTCGCTTCTTTTCCTTGATGGTCCACCAGTGACCAGCACTACCTTTCAGAAGGTAGACAGCGTGCTTTACTTTGTCTGCTTCGGGGATGTTGAGGATCCGGAAAGCCTTCTCAAGACTTGTCAGCCATAGATCTACATCTGTTGGATCAGCCGTTCTAGCATAATCTAAAGCTCTGACTCAGCGAAGCCGCTCAAAGGTCTTCCCAATACCCGATGTTTCTCCATGGGGAGCATGTGCTCTCGGTAGAGGCACTAGAAATCTTTCAACCATGAGATTCATCGTAGCCATCATCTGCCCTATAAGTTGTTGATAGGCAGGGTGTTCAAGAATGGCTGGGTCAGGTTGGGGGACCTCAGGCACCCGATCTTCATGTGTCATCCCTATAGCTCCATCAACTGATGCAGCATCTCTATGCTCGGGAGCATGTTCTTCATGGTTTCCAGACATCTTGGCTTTTCTTCCGCTGAGGGCAGAAGGTGATTGTAAGAAAATCTAGAAAACTCACAAGAACAGACACAACCTAGTCCTAAATCCCTGTAGACTCAGCGAACCTAGAGCTCTGATACCAAAACTTGTGGCAATACATCCCGCTATCACACAGACAATGAGGTGTTATGTGAAAACGTGCGGAAATCACCATAACCACAGATTATCAAAAACACGGGTTAATTAAAACTAATTGCGGAAAGCTGATAAGCTGAGAAACTATTACATTTAAGTCCTCAATCTGCAAGAAAACATGTTATATAAACATATACAAGTCTTGATACGTGTCCACAGCTTAGAGGATCGGCTGTTCCATCACATGAGTTCATCACCTATTTATATATACATAAAGGCCCACATCCGGCCAACAACAGGATATACAAAACATCAACAGGTATACATCGTGAAACAACGTCAAAACACCTCAAAGGACCTGAGAGTACAAGGATGACTCTAAGACTCTACTACAAAACATCCAAAACAACAACATATCCATCTCTTACCTTCTACTACTCGTCTTGCTGCTCGGCCGCAACTCCGCAACCACCACTACGTCTAGCTTGAACACCTAAAAAGGGTGTAAACTAGTGGGGTGAGACACACAGTCCCAGTGAGAAACATAACTCCCCGCCGAAACTAAAAAATCTCAGAAAGATAAAGCAACAACAACCGATAACTGATAAGGGTATAACAAGAGCAGTTTATATAAAGTAAAGCTATTCATACCGTCAAACTTACCAGATGTACGAAAGACATATACTCAAGTATTTCTTTATGGAACATGATTAACAAGATAAGATTTATAAGGTCTTACCACATAATCTGAGGAACATATAAGTAACTGCGAGTTGTAACAACATTAACTACAAGCAAGGCCTCAACCAATGTTCCGTGTTTTGCCTTAAGCAGTAAATACTATTCGGCTGGATTACATATTCTTATGCCCTGAGGAAGTGAGTCGTACCGCTCAAATCCAACCAACGGCTGCGAAACTCGGAGTCGGTGCCATACAAGGTCAATGGAAGAGCCGGACTCCACGACCTCCCACCTCGTAGTCAGTGCACGAGAACCAAAGCAGGACCGCAGTCTCATGCTTAAGTGGCCTCAGCCACAGGGTCAGGCTACCCTCTGCCTAGCCTGCCTCGGTATAGGTATCGGCGCTAGTAAAACTGAGCCACGGGCCTGTTCACCGTGCTCTGAGCCATGAACGCATTCATGCTCCCATATCACATATCCTGAGCCATGGGCCTGTTCACCATGCTCTTCACATACTGAGCTACAGGCCTGAATCCGCACTCTAGAGTGTACAACCGAAGTTGCACTCTTAACTCCTCACTTTAGGCTAGGAGAAACCTCGCATACTCAACAATATGCGCTCCGGGTTAACCCGTAGGAGAACCCATTTCACCATCACCAGCTCCTGACGATGATGGATCTATGGCCAGGGCAACTACATGATCTATTCCACTGTGATTAATTAATATCTATTATGTGGATTGCAAGATTCAACCAAGTTATATAACATTTAAACTATAACATAATAAATAGTATGAAACTCAACAATATGCTTTCATTGTAGTCAACATCATCCTGATCCATCACAAGGATCCCACATTACATGTTATCACTGGGCCTCTTGCCAATCATCCCGATCCATCTCTAGGATCATCACATTGCCATGGGATCTCAATGCCTTATCACATAGTGCCACTGCCTCTCAAGGCTTACATCATCAACATGGGATAGCAATCCCAAGCACTTTAGTTAAATACATCATACAGGTTATCTCATTATTAAGAGTAACCATCACAACAGAGTTACTCAACATATATACCTCATAGCCCTTTACCTGGGTATGCATCTGTATGAGACATGCATGGTTAGTATACCTAATCATCATGAATAACTTAGAAGTTCATATTATCAACATAGTGGTGACATTGATGCTTATATGCTTTATCAATCATGCCTCAACTTGAGATCACAGACATTGATCATATTATTAAGCAAAGCATCTTACATGTTTACCATTTGCCCAACATTATTCATAATATTAAAATGATCACATACCTATGTAAAGACATGTAAGTTACATAAATGAGTTCTACCATAACGATCACCATTAAGTATATCAAGGGCCACCATCATGACTAAACGTGATACATACACAAGGTTTAGCATAGATGTGGTCTACTATATCGTGCACATCCAGGTTTACTATCAAAACCAAACATGATGCAAGAACAACACATCGGTTTCTATAAGGGGCAGGACCCTCACTAATAATACCCACTACCCTCACCATAGGTAGTATCGCACAGGGCTCATCCTATCATCCAACCACATCAGCCTTATAACGGTCAAGCAACTACCAAGGATAATGGGCAGCATCTGTGGTAAAACGTACAACGCTATGTCGTACTCTTCATGCATCTTGTGCAACGCTGTGCAGCAAGGTCCGTTCTGCAGCTGAGCCCAAGGAGTGTATTGTGCAAGGTGTGACATGCTTCATATCGTGCAACTCTGATGGGCATCTTGGTGTCGGGCAACGCAGCGTCATGCTCAGCTATCTAGCCCGAACCTATCGGCCATCACACAGGGCAGGGGTTAACGCGACGCCCGTCACAACATCTCAGAGCTAGCCAACACTTTCATGCCTCAAGCCAACTATACTAGGCCATCTCTAAGTCGTATGGGGGGGTCAAAGTGCTCAGCAAGGTGCAACTCAAACAGCCAGCAAGGAGCCTGTCGTTCAGCCCACCTATCCATGCCCTATCTGCCGTCACAAGCAAGGACTGGGGTGTGATGCCCATCACAAGGTTAGGGACCAAAGGGTATCGTCCGTCATAGCCACTACACATATCGTCCAAGGTTCTAGGTTAAGAGGGGTATCGGGCAGCACCTTCCCCAAGATCATAACGGTCAAGAAGCAACTCCACAAGGTCATCATCAACCTCAAGCACAAGGGCACCAAACCCTAATGGATCAAGAGGATGGCTCACCTCTCAAATTAAATGAGAGAGGGGTCTTGTACATCTCTTAACACCAATTGGGAAACTCAATGGCAACCCTAGACGAGGTCCACAACTACCACCAAGCTCACCCTTCAAGTCCATGGTGAGAGGAGGGTGTTGCTCAAGCTACTAGAACACAAGCTCACCTCTCAACTTAAATGAAGAGGAGTGTTTCTCATGATACTATAACTCAAGCTCACTCCTCAAGACCTAGGAGAGAAGGGAGTATTGCTCACCAAGAAACCCTAGAACACATGGTTCAGCCAATAAGAACAACTTAAGCAAGGAACTAACTAGCAACATATAAGGACATAGAAAGAAGGTAGTGTAGTTAGGGTTAGGAGTTATGTAACCCACCTTAAGCAAGCTCCAAGCTCCAAGCACCACCAAGGAAGAAGGAGACTCCAAGAAGGATCGACCACCAAGCTTGCAAGAGAAGAGAGTGTGTCGTGCACCAAGGGAGAGGAAGACTAAGGAACTAAAGGGATCCTTAGCAAGGGAAAGGAAACACATATATAGAAGGGGATGGAGGAGAAACCAAAGCAAAGCAAAGCAAGGCGTCGCCCACCTAGGGACACTTGTCCATGTGCAAAAACCACCACTCTAGCATGTCTTAAACACATGTCCAAGGCCATTGCCACATGCAAGCATCAAGCACCAAGTGTCCACTAGTGGTGACACAAACGAGGTCAAAGATGGTCAAAGGTTCATGGGCGACACACCTGGATGATACACCACCACCACCACCATGGGCGACACAAGCACCCTCTTGCCTGACACAAGGTTCAACCAAGTAAAGACAAGGCACCACAAGGCCCAACAAGCTCAACCAGACCCAAAGGAACTCAAGCAACGAGCCCAAACCTTCCTCTCTACTCTAGAGGAAGCAAGGAGAGGGAGGAACACCTCACAAGGTGACAAACTTGCTCACAAACCCTAGACTTGGGTTAATTGCAAGTAGCACCTCCAACTCTCAACAAAGAACAACCAAACCCTAATCACCACTAAAGGTGATTAGCAAGCAACTAAGCATTAGGGTTAAGCAAAGCAAACAGGGTAAACCCTAAACGGAGGTCAGATTCCTTACACCCTACTTCCCTTCGTCTCCTATTTAAAGGAGCTTGACGTTCGATATCTATATAAGATATTGAGAGAGGCTTTTCAATTTACGCTCACGTACGTAAACCCTAGCCGTCACCATCCTCGGGAGAGAAAGGAGAGCACTACGACACTAGCACGCTGCCGCACAGAGATGACTCCCTCCTGTCGGCTTAGGAAGCATGACGTGGAGTTCCAGTCCATCTGCGTGGATGAAGTAGAGACGTAGACGCTAAGACGCCTGCATTCAGAGGACATCTATGACCATCTGTACGCGCTATGAGTGGCGTACATCATTGCACGAAAGGAGCACCACCAGATCTTCCTGTGACACACTTAACAAATGGGAGAGAAGTTCCATCCATGTAGGCCAGCATCATTGCACACCATCGTGTAGCGGGATATCGTCGGACTTGCTCCACGATAAGGTATATCCCGCAAACACTCTTTCCGGATATGTTGTTGTCGACAAGATCCTATTTTGGGTTGCATGGAATTTTTTGTTGCTTCCGCCGTGTATGTTTTCTCCACAAAACCCAACAATTCTCTCATTAACTAACCAATACCACTTTATTTCTCATTCCTTGTCCTAAAAGCCATAAAAAATCTAAATTAATATAATCTACTAATTGTCTCTCATTAGTGCTCATTTTGCATTATTAGACTCTAACTAAAACACTAATTAAGTTATTTGTGCATAAACCCATATGGGTGCATCAATGTGAAACAAATATATTCCAAACCACTAAATATTGCTCAATTTCAAAATTGAGGACAAAAAGGATAGAAAAGATAGGAAAATTTATGAAAAAAGCCAAAAAGGATATGAAGAAGATAAAAAGATTAAAACTAGGTTAAATTATAAATAAACCTGAGTTTCAGTATGTTACAGGTACAAACCCTAATATCATTGCTTATTATGATTAGGGAAGCCTTAATTGTCAGATCTACATCAGCACAGGATCATGATCTATTGACTTTCAAAAAACCCTAATTCATTATATATGTATGACTATCCACTTTAGAAACCCTATTTGTTCATAATTATTATCATGATTATCTTAGATTCTCATTATATTCAACAATATCAGATAATAACACAAAATACAGGTTTTAACATTTTCTACTCTCTAATATTTAAATCTAGGGTTTCCATGTATTACTCACCAGTTGAACATATATTAACACTATTTTTGGCATCAAAATCATAATTAATCACTGAATCCATTTTTTTGTGTTCTACATGTTCTCCTAATCAACTTTCATATATAACTTGGTTCTATTTGATCATCTTAGCAATTATTGTGATTTTTGCAAGATAAATTCATACATACCAATGAGAACACGCCACATTGGTAATTAATGTATTAGTTGCAAAAAAGGCTAACAATTATGAGCTTTAATATCCGAAAGAGAATCTAATGCAATTGATATTCTATACAAGCATCATAAAATGGGGTATAATTATATTGAATAGTTTATTACACTGCAAAAGAAGGTAATGTTGGCTACAAATGGCTAACTCTCAAAGAAAAGATAGTTTATTTTTAGGTAGAGAGGAGACATGCAGGTTAATATCATGGTAATGTTGACTCAAAGTCTAATTGCTTCTCAAAGTCAAATTGACTAAACCCTTATTTTTATGATGACTAACCATTCCTCTTATTTGTGTCTAATGCTTCTACTTGAGTGATTTCACACTACGTATAGATACACTCAAAATACCCTAACATGTACATCCTAACTTGGAGAAAGACAAGTCAAAATGAATGCAAGTTCACTTCTGTTGAGAAGACATAAAATCTATTAGAATCATGTTGTAAATCACTTGTAATGATTGTATGACTTGTAATTAAGCTTGGAAAAAATCAAGATCACTTAAATCGAATATTTAAGCACTTTTATGGCACTTTCTAAAATTCATCATAAGGACTTTTGTCGGCTGAGTTTCTTCTGGGATAAATTTGACCAACACCATTGATGAATCTTGGGAACTACCAGGGTCGGTCAAATTCACCTAGATAAAACTCGACTGACACCTTCGCACAAGCAAATCAATTTTAAGCCATCAGCCAAGTTTCATCCAGGATAAACTCAATCGATAACTCGAAATTGATTTTCCGCATAGTGCTACCAGTCAAGTTTCCCAAAAGTAAACTTGACCGACCATACTGTACATAATGTACAGAAGAAGTGTTTCTAGCCATTAGAGTGTTTCAAAACTCAAAAATAGATTTGTTGCAACATCCCAAAGTACTTAAGTGCTTCTAGTGTCTAGGAGACATCATCAATTATAAATAAGACCCCTTGGGCTTCATCCTATGGTTGGACAAGCACCATAAAGGTCCCTATAGTATAGTTGAGAGAGATTTGCCTCCTTCCACTCTCATAAGCTTAATCACTTGCTACATCCATTAGAGTGAGTATGATATTTGTAAGAGAGTTGGTCCTACATGTATATCTTGTGAGGCTCTCACTTCCTCTACCTCCCAATCTCTCATTCAACCTTGAAGATGAAGATTCTCTCTCTTGTCTAAGAGAGGTGAATAAGAAGAAGGGAAGGAGTCCCATAGTGAAAGCTTCTCCTTGGTGAAGACGAAGTGAAAGGCAGAATATCCAAGTCAATAGTGGGTAATTCCTTCAAGATAGAAGACTTGTTGCAAGAGTGGGTAAGTCCTTGGTGAAGGTGAAAGACTCGTTGCAAAAATGGGTAAGTCCTTGGTGAGGTAGAAGACCCTTGGTCATGGATAGATAAGTCCTTTATGAGGTTATTGGCTCCCTTGTCCTCAAAAGGAAGGTTGGATATCCTTCTCCCAGAAAAGGATGGTCATATGTTGTAACTGTTATAACGGAATATAAGGAGAGAAACATGGTTCAAAATCCTAGAGGTTGACCTCTCTAGCTAGTAGATGTATACTCTCCTAGTTTGGAGTTTGGAACCATTATACATAGTTTATCTTCTTGTTCTTATTCAGTCTCTCTCATCCTTGATATGTATGTTTAGTTGCACTCAAATTTTATATTAAAACATTATATTCTGATATACTTTGAAGGTCTAATGAATTTGGTTTAAGTGTTTTTATCTCTATTCACCCCCCATTCTAGAGTCTGTCATCATAGATCCAACAAGTGGTATCAGTGCGGGTCTTCTCCTAAAAATACCTCCACAAGTAGGAGAAGATGGGAAACTATTAAGAGGGAATATACTCCTTCAAAGAGAGTAAGAAAAGAAAATGAAGAAGGAGGACAAAAGAGAGAAAGATCATGTAGGCTCCATAAACACAAATGAAAGCACTAGTAGAAGATCTAGCAGATGTGAAGATGGAAGATGTCATTGTGCTCTCATGGCAAGTACAAATGAAGTTTCTTAGTATATGACACTTGCAAATGGATTGAATTGAGTCATTGACTTACAAATTGATTCCTCAATCCACATTAAAGAATAAATGGTAAGAATAGAGGTAATGCTATCCTTACTCGTATCCAATCATTGTTTGCTTTTGCCAAGTTTGTATGCACTTTACATATGGTTTTTGAGTCAATGTTGGTATATTATGATTCTTTCTTATCACATTCTTGCTCAAAAACAATTTCTGATGCTTTCATAGTGCATTACTAGCTTACTTATACATGTTTGGGTATGGATTATATTTTTATCATGCATCTGTATATATTTTTTCTGAGAAATATATATTTTTGACAACAACTGTTGTTGGCTGAGTTTGTCCTGAGGAAAGTCAACTGACAAGCACCAATGGGTGTTGCCAACAGTTGTTGTTGGCCAAGAAGTTCAACTCAGAAACTCAACCGACAACACTATACACAAAATATACATATGGCTTTTGAATGAGAATTTCCCTTTCAACTAGACTTTATCAACCAATAGGCATATTCTTTGACACTCCCTTGGAACTTTTATGATATTTATATTACCATGCTTTAAAATTTATATCTTGCATACAACTCTATCTCTCTAATTGCTCTAAATTGGCATCTCTATATCTTGAAATTACTTACCTTGAGTTGTTATGCATGTTTTGATGATGGTCTCTTTGAATCCCTTGGTTGTAATCAAAATTGCTTCTGTTGTGCTCTAACTTGCTATATCTATTTAGTTGTATATCTTTTAAATGTAATCTTGAGTTTCTTAGTGGTAATCATCTTTTGGTAATGATGCATATTTGCTAGTGAGTAATATCTTTTAATGTTTCTAAAATTGCATATCTCTTTGTTTGGATATTTCTCTATGTTTAATCATAGCTTGATCTTTAATTTGTGCATATTTTGCTACGATATAGATCCTACTAGTATCCCTAACATGTTATATCATCTACTAGTAGTTCATATATATGTAGTTCTAGCCTTGTTCATCTTATGGTATCCAATTATATGCTATGCTTGCATCATGTTTCATATATACTCAAGCTTGTTCCTTAACCTGCATATTTACTATCTTGAGTTACTTGCTTGCATAGACTTGTCTTGATATATGCTAGAATTACATATATGTTTGTTCAAATTATGTCTTGATTTGTTTCATATATGTATTGCTTGGACAAGCCCCTAGTTTTTTCTCTTCCACTCCCTTTTTCTAACAAATTGTGTTTTAGCTCTTCAAAAACCCCTCACCTTTTTAAATTAGCAAAGGGGGAGAAGACATGTCTTATGTAAAGGGGATAACACATGTATGTAGAAGGCATATATGAGTAGAAGACATAGTTTTTATAAATGTTATGAAAGCTAACCATGTAGGAGAAATAGAATAAATTAAGGGGGAGTATGAGAACTCCATTAGCATCAATTGAAGGGGATAATATGAACTAAATTATATTGAAACCCCTAGGTTTATCCAAATGTATAATTTTACTTAAATGATTTCAATACATTTATGGAATGGGTTGTCATCTTCAAAAAGGGGAGAATGTTGAGTCAAAGTCTAATTGACTCTCAAAGTCAAATTGACTAAACTCTTGCTTTGATGACAACTAACCATTCCACTTATTGTGTCTAATTCTTCTACTTGAGTGATTTTAGGTTAGGTATAGACACACTCAAAATGCTCTAAGTTGCTCATCCTAACTTGGATAAAGACAAGTCAAAATCAATGCAAGTGCAATTTTGTGAAAAAAGACATCAAATCTATTAAAATCATATTGTAAATCACTTGTAATGATTGTATGACTTGTAATTAAGCTTAGAAAACAAAATCAAGAGCACTTAAATTGAATATTTAAGCACGTTTATGGCACTTTCCAAAATTCATCATAGGGATATTTTTCGACCGAGTTTCATCTAAGATAAACTCGACTGAAACCCTTGATGAATCTTGGGAACTTCTTGGGAACTGCCATTGTCGTCCGAGTTTCCCCGGGACAAACTTGACTGACACCTTGGCACAGGTCTATTTTAAGCCATCGGTCGAGTTTCATCCAAGATAAACTCGATCGACAACTCAAAATTGGTTTTTTGCATAGTGCCATCGATCAAGTTTCCCAAAAGAAACTCGACCGATCACGCTATATGGAATGTGTAGAAAAAGTGTTTCTAGTCATTGGAGTGTTGCAAAACTCAAAAATAGATATGTTGCAACACCCCAAAGACTAGAATTTGTCCCTAAGTGCTTCTACTGGCTAGGAGACATCCTAAACTATAAATAGGACCCCTTGAGCTTCATCCCATGGTTGGACAAGCACCATGAAGGTCCCTATAGTAGAGTTGAGAGAGATTTGCCTCCTTCCACTCTCATAAGCTTAATAACTTGCTACATCTACAAGAGTGAGTAGGGGATTTGGAAGAGAGCTAGTCCTACATGTATATCTTGTGAGACTATCACTTCATGTACCTCCCAATCTCTCATTCAAACTTGAAGAGGAAGATTTTCTTTCTTGGATAAGAGAGGTTAAGAAGAAGAAGGGAAGGATTTCCTTGGTGAAAGCTTCTCCTTGGCAAAGGTGAAGTCAAAGGCAGAAGATCCAAGTCAAGAGTGGGTAATTGCTTCAAGGTGAGGACTTGTTGCAAGAATGGGTAAGTCCTTGGTGAAGGTGGAAGACTCGTTGCAAAAGTAGGTAAGTGTTTGGCGAGGTAGAAGACACTTGGTCATGGATAGGCAAGTCCTTTGTGAGGCTATTGGCTCGCTTGTCCTCAGAGGAAAGCATGGGTATCCTAGTCCTAAAAAAGAAAGGTCATATGTTGTAACTCCTATAATAGAATATAAGGGGTGAAACATGGTTGAAAAATCCTAGAGGTTGGCCTCTCTATGTAGTGGACATATACTCTCCTAGTTTGGAGTTTGGAACCATTATACATATATTATGTTCTTGTTGTTATTCAATCTCTCTCATCCTTGCTATGTATGTTTAGTTGCACTCAAATATCATATTAGCAACCTTATCTTGTGATATACTTTGAAGGTATGATGAATTTGGTTTGAGTGTTTTCTAGATCTATTCAACCTCCTCTCTAGAGCCCATCATCATAGATCCAACTAATGAAAATGTAATCATAGAGATTTCTATAAAATTGTCACAATCCATTTTCATTCATTGCTCTGTTAATTTTACTTGACTGTATAAATAATAAACTTAACTACTTCTTTGATCTACTTGATTTGGTTCCTTGTTAGTGGTAGTTTTTAGCTTCACAATTCCCTGTGTTTAATAAGTCGGGACTCTTTTGTACTAATTACTTGACATTTCACTTGCATTTTGCATACATGGCATATGGGTATTACCAACCACTTCATTTTTATCACCCAAAGAATGTCAACTACATGCGTACATATCTTACTACACTTGGTCAGCTACCGAATTCCTCAAATCTAAGGGGCCCACAAGAAAACAATGGCTAGAAGTTTTATTAGCCAAAATCTAGTATATTGATAGAGTATGGATTAGACTAAATATAAGTGAAGTACATCAAAGTTTCATACAAAGGTTCCCAACACAAGGAGAGAAGTAGTTATATCCAATTGCATGCCAAGAGTTTTATATGGTAAGAATCAAAATTATGTAAAGAAATAATTAGAAGTGAAAACCTAACAACATATGGTAGTCATGGCAGATAACCCAAAACCTGGTAGAGAATGGCACATAACCAAACTCCTCATTGAGAAGCTCATAGCCCTCATGTTAAATATTTAATTGGTGGGCACATAACCCAGGTATGGGGATCATAACATCTATTCTAAAAGATATGAAAATAATATATTACTCTAACACTACTACTTAGTAAACAATGCATTAAGTGTGGAGGCAAGCCAAGTTCAGTCACATCATGAATGAAAATATGATTTCCCTTGTAAAATGGAACAATATGTGCAATAAATCACATATGATTACAAATTAAAATAATATAACCATGATACATAAAAATGTTTCAATTGAAATAACAAAAGTCCATAAGACTAATTCTCAAGGGATTGGACTCAATCAAGCAAAATAGATATAAATAACTGATAATTAGGACAAAGTGTTACAAACTAGTTCATAGAGAGATAAAATATAATCAATTCTCTAATATGATTTCAAATGGAGTGCAAGATACCTCAAATGTGTACCTACTGGACAAGGTCAAACCTTAGGTCTAAAAAGGATATCCTTCACCTATGATTGCATTGAAATATAAATATGATCAATTAAGTGTATAAGTCAAACCCTTAGATTAACAACTCTTATTATCACCAGATTTAGGTTATGAATTATATTTACTTAGATAGAGAATAATTTTTAATTTAAGAAGTATTTATCAATAACATTCATACAAGTATAGATATAGTTATTAATTGTCCAAGCTAACCAATTTATGGATTATCAAAAAATTAAAATATGTGGATGACCAATATACCCTACATATGTTTTTGGTATCATATGTGTGACATGTCATATTAGTACATTGCCATGAAAAAATTGACCGTACAATTTTATCAAACATGCTGTGACGGAAAGCCTGAAACACCCATATGAAACGTGTCATGATTAAAATGAAACCAATGCAAACATGTAATATTGCAAGAATCATTGTTCTTATGAAACACAATGAAAAGAGAACATGATCTAGGATTGCAAATCCAAGAATCAAACTTGCAATATGGTCTAAATCAAGCACCACCAACAACAACATGGTCTTGATGAAGTCTTTTTTTTAACCCACGACCCAGCACCTGAGATGGTCGATCGTGTCTGGGCAACACACTGCCATGGATAACACATAGAGGAAAATGGATGACCTTTGATACAAGGAAAGAAAAATCCAACTAAATGCCTAGAGTATCCTAAACCAGTCTTGGAAAGGGCTAACAAAGAAAACACAGCAAAAAAGGACCATAAGGCATGTATTACCAGCCACCTCAAAGTTACAAGAAACCAAATCATAAGTGGGAAACGTGTATACACATGTAACCAAGGAAGAGAAACACATGAAGATATTTTTGGGAATAAACAAGGCATAGACATATAATTTCTAGACCTCATGATAGTTAGTAAGGTGTTGACAGACTTGAACCAACTTTAATAACAATCTGGAATGAGGGATCTTGTTTAGCGGTGATAGAGAGACAAGAAGATGTGTCGAATGCTTTTTTTTATGGTTGAAGATGGTGTAGGGACTTATTTTTATATGTGAAAAGGGTAGATATGATAGGGATCTGAGATGTGGAGGAAAACAAATATTGAGAGGAATCCTAACTCATTTGGGATGTTGGGGAGGTGAAATCTATTCAATCATAGGACTCTAAGTTCAGGCTCAAGAGAGGAAGGTCAAGACAAGGGGATCTTGTCAAGAGGAGTAGTGGATATAGAGAAAGGAAAAGCAAGGAGGATGAAGACATCGTGCTATATAATCTCAATGTTAATAGGAAATAGATGAGGAAGAAACACCAGGGCATGCGACTAGGTCCAACAAACTAATTCTGACTAAGAATGGGAAAAGAACAAACAGAGCCTAACATATGACTTAAGAAAAACCATTGAAATTGATGATTAAAACAAAGTCTAATGCAACCACTTATTACTACCAACTTTTAATCAAATGAGGTACCTATACTCATCCAATTATGATTACATTTGATATCTCAGCTAACTAGGACGTGCAAATCATAATTTTAAAGTTAGAATTATCATTTAAAACTTCCATCACTGAGTTATAATGGAATTAAATTTGGACAATATTATCTTAATATTTGTCAATATGTGTCACATTAAGTATCAACATTTAGGATACATAGTCATATTATTATCATATTGTTATTCTCATGATACATTATAACATCTTTCACAGATATGATTGATTACTTATTTATTCAATTATGTCAATTCATTCCATATTCACTTACATGATGGTGCATTAATTGTCCTTTCCCAATTCAATATACCAAATAGTATTCCTTTATATGTACGAAGAACATTAAAAAGCCTAGTAATCAGCCTGCTAACTAGCTATGTAGAGGTGATCCTCCTTGGCCAGCTTTTTAGAAGGACTATGGTTGCATATGCCATAGAAGTTTGAGGCAATAACATGTTTGTAATGACCTTAGATGTTCTCGGTTGTGCACATGCTATGCTGGTGTATTCAATGAGTCTATTACCTTAGTCAACATGATTGAGTAATCTTTGAAAATTTCATCATGATGGGGATAGATCATTGCAATTGTTAGTTTTCAACTAGAAATTCCTATTAAGCGCCAGTCATCAGCTTGTGGTTGACTAAAGAGCGTGGTAATCAGTTATGCATACATTTTCACATATGATTACCCCTTCATCCCATTTAAGTCAATATGCATATATTAGTTACAAATATGATAGGTAGAACATGTTTGTGAGCACAACCTACATATTAAGCCATGTTAATTTGGGTTATTAGGTTCATTTTAACTACATGAAAAGTTGTCATATGACCGTAACACCTAGTTTCACTAATTTATCACTAATGGTACTAAGAATATATATGATAGGTTTATTGGACTCCAACTTAGATTTTAGGTCAAAATGCTTACCATTCACATCCTACATATCATCAACATGTACAAAGTCTAGGTTTAACTCTCATTTATATAACTTATCATCACATTAGGGTTTATTTGTCTTGGGCATGGTCATGGTTATATGTATTTGTAGTTATCACTTAAATCTAAGTTACTCATATGCACTAGTATGTTCATTAGGGTACACACAAGTATATCCAGGTACATCTCTAACCTTGTTTGGCCAAATCTAAAGATCCAAGCACACCAACTTGTTTTCCATGGGATTAGGGTCTCTATAGTTGTAGATCTCAGTACGTTCCACCCATTCCCTCTTTCAGTGGGCATGATCATCTCTTAGGTGTAACAAACTATTATCGCTAGTGAACATCAAGTGACATCATTTATACATTAATTGGATCATGGTCTACACCACATAGTTGTTATTTAAAATGAAACCACGCATGCTAAACATCATTACTAATATTTGTATTTGATAATCATATATCTTACAAAAGTAGGGGCTTATCATGATGATCTAGACAATCAGTAGGATAAAATTAGGGTTTGGAGCATGTAGATTAGGTCAGGAACACATAACCACGAATTTCAATATGTTCACTAATCCCAAATATTATAATTATTTTTGATATAGAAAATATGCTTAAATTTCTTTTTGGACATTTACCTATATACCACTAATTTTGTAAACTATTCTTTTGGTTTGTTACCCATAGGGTCTCTCGTGTAGGCCATGCATTCTATTATATAAACCATGATATGATTTTTCATATAATTACTAAATAATCTTAGAGGTCCAAGGTAAGATAAAAAGATTTATAGCCGATAATTTTTAATTATATTTATTAACTATCATCAAGCAATATGCATATATTCTAATATGGTTATCAATATGTTATAAGAGTCAAGTCTCGTAACCAACATGGTGTATAAAGTTATGGACTTCCATATATTTAAAATGGGTATCTTATATGTCTAGAGAAATATATGGATCTCAAGGCATGAATATATTAAATTAAGATACCTTTGTTATGTTAGAACTGTAAAACTACATTTTGATGTCTAACATTACACAACCCATGTAAAAATCTAGATGCATGACTAATCTACTGGAGAGGATCTCTCGCAACGTCCATGGGCCAGAAGGATGTATGATTTGATTGGATCTCTAGGTGTCTCGTTTGACCCCTTCCTTTCATGTGGGAAATATGATTTCATCATGAATATCCATCCCAACAAGGACATTCTTCATGCTTATCTATTCACATCGCAATGAAAAACTCTTCCTACCTCCACATATCATAGACATCGGTCGAGAGAGTTGACTATGGTGAGTGTTACAATCCCAAATACCAAAGTATGGGATCTACTACAACCTCTTCAATAAATAGGCATCACACTTGACTCCATCACATGATTAGAACACCCTCTAGTAAGTAGGGGTCCACCATTGCTTTCTATGTAAAAATGCAATTGCATGAGTATGGATTCTATATAGAACATTTTTGCCATCATACTATTACTTCCATGGGGTGAGGGTTAATGTGGATGTTTTTGTACACAACAGTGGCATTATGGTTTTCTAGACCCAATATGACATAAGAAACCTACTTAGAAGCTTCATTGAGGCACATGATACCTTCCAACATCTCAAAAAACCTTAGAATATTGCACCAGAGAGAAGTAGGGAATAAGGGAGATTGTCTCCTTGCTCTTCATACCATTTCAATCATTCAAGGGGTCAAATAGTTCTATAAAATGCATGACAAACAACTAACATAGCCAGTCTCTATCAAAAACTTTGTGATATCACCCCATCATCAATTTTATTCAGACTATCTGCCCCTTATTCTCTAGAGCTTTAAAACAATTTATGACCACACAATTAAGATATGGGGATCAACTCAACTCATTTACTAACATCTATTTAACCAAATATTTCTTAAATACACAATATTCCTCTTGATAATCATTTCCCTTCATATCTTTTTGGTTGTATGTTTTCCATTGGTAGTAACTAAATACCAACAAATAATGATCAATTGTTAATAATAGTCAAGAGCAGTTGAAACAAACAAACTTTTGGCTAAAAATCTGATCTTGAGCTATATTATGTAACTTCCTCGATTTGAACATCTGTATTACCAAATTCCTATGAATATTTTGTAACTTGCTGAATATCTTGAACTTGCGTACCTAAAATGCAATTATGTCATATTTTGAAATCAGCCCACTTGGGATCCACAACTAGTAATTGAACATGTGTTATGATTTTTGGATTTGGAATCACATAAAGAAATGTTATTGACTTCAAGATATTCATGTATGAGTTAATGATGAGAGTAAATTTAGTATCTACTTTAGACTTATAAAAATGGGAGCTAATATTTTCAAGAAATAGAGTAATGGAAACTAAAATCGTGCCTAAAATTTGAAGGGGAACATATCTATGGATTAGGAGATAAAATAATGAAGAAGATATATTCTTATAGTAAAAAGGGGATACATTTCTAGTTTTGTTAACCAGTCAAACACTTATCGACCATCTTCCAAAACACCATGTGCATGGAAGGCCCCTAACCTAGCTTCATGATTGATCTTGCATGTTAACATAATAAGATTCATAAAACCTTAATTTAATCATGTAATGAGCCTTAATAACATGTGACATGCTTATGTTTCTATTTGGTCTAGTTTGGTTGACGTTTGAACTAGTTACACGTATATGTGCTTATTTTGGACTTAATTGCAATTTACCCATGTTTAGGGTTTATCGTGCAATTTGTGACATACTTGATGTGCCTCACATGTTTTGGTATCATGTTGGAGATAGTGGCCACATCTTTGTTGCTCCTTTCTTTGATGTGGAGAGATGTGTTGACATCACAAGTGTTGATGTTTTTAGGGTTTGCTTGGATGCCCTAGTTTAGCGTTGACCTTGAGTGTTGACCGATGGGTTTCCTTAAGTTTTGCTTTCTAGAAACCATCTTGATGTTCCTTTGATCACGATCCTTCATCGAAAGAAGTGTTGGTGTGTTTCTAGTGGTCTCTTCGGCGGATGAGCCAAGAAACCCTAGATGGAGTTCTATGCGATCAATGATCCTTGTTTGTTTTCAACCATTTAAATTTTGGACCTTGTGTCCCTTCGAATGATGGCGTACCATACCAAGTGAGGTCTTTTGGGTTTCATAGGTCTTATTATCCATGTTGCATGCATCTGTTTAGTGCTTGCATGGCCGAGTTTTGGTGGACAAGTGGCACATGTGTGCATGACACCTAACCTCCCTCACCTCTCTCTACCCTTGGACACACACACACACACACACACACACACACACACACACACACACACATATATATATATATATATATATATATATATATATATATATATATATATATATATATATATATATATATATACACACACCTCTTTGCATGCAAGTGATCCTTTTTCACTCTCTTATTTCTCTCTTCTCTTTAGAGCTCGTCCCTTGTGTTCTTAGTGGAGAAGGAGAGTTGGCCTTCCTTTGAATGTGTGATCTAGGGTTGGAGTAACTCATCTTTGGTGATCCTTTGGTGCTCCTTGATCTTGGTAAGTGATCTATCCTTCTTAGTTTCATTTTCTTACAACCCTACCTCTCTTTTCTCTCTCTTGGCCGAACTCATGGTTCTCCATGGTGGTGCTTCTTGAGGAACTTCTCTCTTCTTGGTTGAATCCATGGTTCTCCATGGTAGTTTTAGAGTTGAGATGAAGAACTACTCCTTCTTCTTGTCTTTTTGGCCTTGGGTTTTACCCTCTTACTTTCTTGCTCTTTAACTTAGGGTTCTTCTTCTTCTTCGAGGTGACATTAGCTTGGTCGGGAGTTGGTGATCAAGCTTTGGTTCTCCTTTCTTTCCTTGGAGCATCTTGCTTTTGGAGTTGTTCTTCACAATCAAGGTGAGTTACATAACTTTTTCCTTGATTATTGTTACACTTAATCTTGCATGCAATTAATCTATCCCTAAATGTGGTTCCTAATAGTATGGTGATGATTTATTGAGCTAGGGTTTGTGATTATGTAGTGATGTTGAGTAGAGTAACTCCTTTATCTAAACCCTAATTCTTGTACCCAAACTCTTGTTGATGATGGAGGTGTTGGTTCTTTCATGCACATGCTAAATGGTAGTTTTCTTCTCATGATCATGGTTTTATCCTCTTGCTTGAGAATGGAGGTTTTGGATACATGTGTGATGGCTAAACCTTCATTTTCTCTCTCTTGCTTTATGGTTCAGTTTCTCTCATGATTGATGATCAGATTCAGGGTTTTGTTGATGACCTTCTTCTTATACCTTATTCTTGGTGATTTTAAATTCCTCGATAATGATCACTTTGTTCAATCATGTGGTGGATGGTCTTTCTCTCTCTCTTCATGAGGTTTTGAAAGTTTTCTACTTGTTTTGATCGCCAAGCCTTGAGGTGGTTTGGTTGAAAAGGATTCATCCCTTATGGTGTCAAAGTGATGTTGTCCAAAGATGGTCGCTATGTGTATGGTCTCTTGGTCAATGAGTTCTTGACCATGGTCTTCGGTTGTCAAGTTTTGGGTCATGTGGTCATTGAGATATGGTTTCCTTTGGTTGATGAAGTATCTGGTTCCTCTTTGGTCGTTGACATGCTGACCTAAGTGGTCGATGAGGATGATCCACCTCTTCTACTGATGAAGATGGTGATGTCTATCTCTCAGATTTCCTGGACATGTGTTTCCTTACATGGTTGATCTTATAATGATGACATTTGACTCTCTTCTTTCCAAGAATGTGGGAGATGGTGATAATTAGGTTTGATGTTAGTTGCTAGTTAACTAAGTTGAAACCTAATCATAAATGCAAATATATTATGATGTTGCCTAGTTCCTTAAGTATTTAGCATGTTGATGAAATGCTTTCTCCCTCTTAAACTATTATAACCCTAATTTGTTATCATATAAGCATTATGGTTGTTGGATGCATGAATTATGATGAACTTAAGTGACATGTACGTGGTGATTTTGAGCATCGATGAGGCATGGCAAGACAATGATATTCTTGTAGGGATTAGTGTGAATGGTCTTATGACCTTGGCAATGGCTTATGCCTTAATTGAGGTGATATTCTCTGGTGATATGATAAGGGATTGATATCCCATGATGATGTGATAATAGTGATGGCCTTGTGTATGGCAGTGAGACAGTATCATGTGGTGATGTGATCAGCTTTATCCTTTATACATTTTATATCTTCTGAAGTTTCACTCTACCTATGCTTCGTAGAATTCATTTAGGGTTTTCTTCTAACTTGATTGATGCAGTTAAAAAATACCCAATTGGCTTAATTAATCAAATGGAACCCTAATCATGTAGTTTCCTTAGACATAGATCCATTCCAGTGTCAGAACTTGTTAGATGGTGAAACAAATATTCCTAAGAAAAACTCAGAGGGCATATTGTTGAGTATGTGGGGTGCATGGAGAGTACATCCTTGTCATCTAGATCCCAAGTGTTTAGGGAGGATGGATGCGGCCATACCTACCCCTTATTTTGAGAATGGATGCGATCATGTCTAAGTGATTATAAGTGTGATGTGATTGGAGGGCAACTGCGGTTGTACCCCGGTGGTAGGGTTATGCTTGCATACCCTAGTGGCTAATATTGTGATCTATACCAAGGGTGGACTAGGTGTTTTCAGCTTGATATATGTCGTTGATGGTAGTTTGACTAATACGTCACTACGGTGCACACTCAAACTGACTCAATAGTGAGAAGATCTTAGATTCTGGCCCTTCCTAGATCATGTATGGAACTGATTTCAACTTATCAGTGGTCAGTTGGATTTGGGTGGTATGACTCAAATCCTCAGGGCATTAATTAAAAGATGTAATACAGTCGTGTAGTATATATGTTCATGGCTAAACATGATTCACATTAGATGTTTACCCTTGCCTTGCTTTTATTACTACTTATTTGTTAGATAATATGGTAAGAGAAATAAATTGTTGTTCATGTTCTTCATATTCCTTCTAAAAATATATGATGATCCACTTATCTTCTAGAGTTGTTACATCTTCCTAACTTGTGTACTCAGTTTAAATTGTTCATTTAGCTTATTCTACTCAGCTTGTTTATTAATGTTATATCTTGTCGTAGTAATAATCGTTGGTTGAGAGTTGTATCTCTAGTTGGGATATGGGTCTCACCCTTGTGGTTCATCACATCTTTTTAGGTGGCATCAATGTCATGATTAGGATCGTGTTGTTGAGGAAGAGCAACTTGAAGATCAATAGTCACATAAGGTTGGATGTTGCTAGTGTTGTGTAGTAGAGTCCTATGTGTCGTCCATGTACTCTCAGGTCCGAGAGGGATGCATTTTGTAGATGATCTATACTAGATACATGTTTTTAGTAGTGTGCCTTGGTTGTACATATGGCTTGTATAAGTGGCTTGTATATGTGAATAGACTTTTGTAACAATGTGTGGAAGGTGGCCACTATACAGATGTATATACCTGGTATGGTATGTGATATATTACAAGTTGTGGACCTTGTTGTAATATGTTTCCGCATAGTGATGGTTGTATGAAATCAATTTTAATTTACTCATTCTTTTGGTAGTGTGGTTGGTTAATTGTTGATCGCGCACTTGGGTTTTGAGTTATCTCATTTGTCTGGCGTCAGTGCGCCACATTGCACCTGGTTTTTTCTTTCTTTCTCTTTTTGCATCTGTTACCAGCCATAGGGAAACAACGATTCACATCTCCCCCTTGCTACCCCTTACTCCATCATTTCAACTCCCTCAACGTTGGTCTTCACTTCTCCAACCTGTCGACCCATCAATTGGGGGCGAGAAGAATGAAACTGCCAAAAGCTATTAAAGTACAACAAGCTTGAGGGGTAATAATCAATGAGCCATAATCAAGGCATCGTTCCTCCCTAAGGCAAATTAGAAATGTCCAGAGTGTCACCTAGACTCCCTGAACACAAAGCCTAACTTGTTTGGACCTATATATACCCCTAATCATTTGGTTGACAAGCTCCCAACCTCCATAGTTGTGACATTCCTTCTTCTTCCTTTAGGACCTCAGACACCCTCCCGACCACCTCTTTTGATCTACCAGAATCCAGGGCACGCTGTCGTACCATCCTTAGACTATGAATTGGTCTTAATACCCACCTCTACTTTACATCCCCATAGCCTAATGGATTCTCTGACTTGTACTTCTCTTTAACTAGCAACTACAACACCACCCCCATCACCTGACATGGTAGTAACTGGTACCCTAGAGGCTGCGAGAGGACCTCTCTCAGTAGGGAAACTTGTCATGGCCAACGCAGGTATACCCTACTCGAGTCTCCTTACCATCAAACAATGCAAATAAAAATGTTAATAAAGGAGGATTATGAATCAAATGAGCCCATTGGCCATAGTCCTATATACATAGCATAACTTGGGAATACATTGGTATGATTCTAAATACAAAAGTCACATATGCATAGACCTAAATAAGAATCATGGAACTATGATGTACGACGATATGATGGGGAGAAATAGGGAAATCCCTAAATTTTACAACCCATATAGCTTTAGACTATATCCCTTATTGACTACTCTTATTTGTATTATGGAAGTATCAATCAATAAGGATGTGAAGGAATCAATTGAAGAAATTGAATTCAATATTTCTAACTATGATATTACTTTGCAACCCATGAAGATACGAAAATGAAGCCCTGGTAAGTGTTTACCCCTTTTTCATAATACCAATACGTATCATTAGATGTTATAGATGATTATACATCTATGTGGCATGTACTAGTGTATCATATAATGTGAACACAAAGGGATACTTTGTAACATGTGATTAATGAATTCAAAGGATTGGGATAATCTACCCTATCACCTTGAAGTAGTGCTAACACCTAGAATATGAATAAAAGTGATAAGGACAAAGTTGCACCTAATGAGACATAATAAGTCATTTCAAAGCCAATGATCACATAATAACATGGAATATTTCCTCTTTGCTAGGATTTGAGACTTTGGATCTCCCTAAGCCCTAATTGTGGAAAATTTTGAGATTTTCCATAGAACATAAGGTACGGGATCTTGGATTTCATTATTTAAATATTATGTTCCCTCTTAGACTACATTCATATTATCTTGATTCATGGTGAACCAGAAATAGTTTTGAAAACCTTTCTTATCTCTTGAGGTTCACCACCCATATTTTGAAAATGATGAATTCTTGTGGATAATAAATTTAGCACTAGACTTGATCTCATGGAATTTGGACTCCCTTAGTGGCTTTGGACCCTTACAAAGATTTATCTCACTTGTATGGGTCATGTTCCCACAACCCTACGCAATGGATAGGGATAAGTTGCCCCCTGATATACTTGAGTATCTAATAAGGCACTAGTATCGTTCTCTCCTATAGTATGAGAACACAAGGTACTTAGCCTGATAAAAGACATTATAGGAAGGTGCCAAACTTGCCAAATTGAATAATTTCAAATTGATCTATGTTGTACTTTGGATGAACCTTACATATTTGAGATATTAAATGCTAAAAATCTTGCTTAGTTGATGAGATTGAAAAAGGATTGCCATCTTGAACTTGATGTTGAAATTCCTACTTTGTTGACCTATACTCCACCAAATAGTCCCTTCCTCAATTTAATATTGCATCTAGATCATACTCTATGCATAGTTCAATGACTAGGATATAGTACCAATATTTTTTGACTTACTCTTTCCCTTTGGTCCATTATTTTATGAATCTTTATGGGATATTGCATGGACAATGTCACCTACTCAACTGGACTCCTTCTGTGCATATTATTTAGGAAAAGTTTGGAGCATATCAAAGTTCCCTTTGTGTGGCCATATTATCTTAACTTTCTTTCGCATCATGTTGATGTAGTCCCATCGGTGGACAATACTCTTTCCTTTATTTTATGTTTCATGCCAAGAAGACAAACACTATGTTTTCATATCATTGTTGTTATTGAACTTTAGCATCATATTATGTTGCACATGGTTTGGTATTATGTTGGCACAACAATTCTCTATCAAAATTAGAACAAATGAATACTATACAATATGTTACCCAAAACCTTCCAAAAAATATTTTAAGGAGGATTTAACCTAAAATAATTATTAAATAATTTCAAAAAAACTTAAAATAGTATCATCTCTAGGCCATCAAATTGTATCTCAGTAATAAGTTTTAGGTCATTTTGATCTATCAATAAATCCAACTAGATCACTGAGTGAGATTGAGATTTATATCACTTATGAATTGATTCATCTTATAGAAACCTCAATGTACCTTTTAGCAACATTATCTTGCACTAATAATTCTAATGGATCACTCAACCAACTTTTGAGTATTATAAAACCTAATTTCATAAATATAATTGCTTTCTATTAAAAATTGTATAAACACATGTAATAAGCATGTGAGTGGTAGTTCATCTTGCACAATAAAACACTAAATTCACAATATGCTTGATTTGTTGCTTAATCCTATAAGGATACACATATACCCATTCTTGTGTTGTAATAATATAGATGAAGACAATCACATGGGCATGCAACTTTTTCATTTAGAAACACTATGGTGCTAAGACACTAAGAGGCAATGATATATATTTAATTGTTTCTAAAATAAACCAACATGTTCTTATTTCATGCAAGCTTCCTTGAAATATTCATTACATTATTACTATTTTTAAGAACCCTATTTTACCCTATAATCTAGCAAGTTCACTACTCAGTATGGCATGCAAAAATGTGCTTCATAAACATTGTCTTTGGTGTCACATGAGATAATTGGGGATGTTGGAGACCTAATAATATAAACATGCCCGAGAGGATCGTGTAAGTAGAGTTGTCAAAGGTACTAATGAACCCTTAAAATTGACCCCATTAAATTTTTATAGGCTATATTCCAAACAACGTGTAACTTCCTCATATGTTTAGTCCATAGTAATCCTAACAACATTATAAGTAGGTAATATGCTTAAACTTGTGAACCCAACCCCAAAAAGTATGGGTTTTCAATTTGACTTTTTAAATGGGTTAGATATTGGCATGGAAGTAATTGGATTGGTTCAGATTTAGCAACTTTAGGCAATCTAGGTCCTAAAGGAGTGCAATATATATATATATATATATATATATATATATATATATATATATATATATATATATATACATACATATATATATATATACATACACATATATATACATACATACATATATATATACATACATATATATATATATATATATATAATCTAATACAAAATTTACATTACTTATCACACAAAATAGTAGTACTATATAATTACTAGAGTTATTAGTTAGTGGGTTTCTTATCTAAATGGGCCCAAGTGTATTGTCTCGCTAGGGTTTCATCCATATCTTGTTTAGTCCCCTCTCCTATATCTAGGTCCATGATTTTATATAATAGAATAATCTCATTAACCTCCTTCTTATTTTCTACATGGTATTAGATCATGAGACATTGTAGTGGAAAAAAGAAAAATGTGTCTCCACTTGCGGGCACCTGCCCCTCCCTCCTTGGAGTTCAAAACCACCCATCACATTTTGTTGTTCCTTTTTTCATGGCCACCACCCACCTAATGGTTTAGACTCCCGATGTTACCAACACGTAAACACTATTCTCCCTTCCACATTCTTTGTCCTTGTTTGTTACATCAAACAATGCACCATCCTCTCAAAGTTCAAAACTTTATTTTCTTATAATCCCATGGCCTCATCCTTTTCTTTGCTTTATCTATAAAATCCCATTTTGGTTATGATCTCCTCAAACCTATCCCTGAGCGCCATTAGTTCTAGCAGTGGGAGGGTAAATGCCAATAGATGGTGTACGACAAAGATGGCCCTCGATCGCTACATGTTTGTATACGCTCCAAGAACATAAGACATCCTTTCCATCATCAGCTTCCACCACTACACCAGTCGTTCCCTCAGTTGTGGCACTGACATCAGTGGATCGTAGCTTTGTTTAACTAGTAGGGTCAGTGGATCATAGCTTTGTTTAACTAGTAGGGGATAGATTCACAAAGTACATGCATGAGTTGGGTTCCTCGAGGAGGTTTCCCAAGAGCAACAAAAAATCCTCATCATAGAATACTTGCATGATCTATTTAGGAAGCAATAAGCCATGCCCTCTTCACTGCCTAGTTCTCTTGCATATTCCATTTCGTATGCATCACCTCCGACATCAAATAGGGCAATCCAACTGCCCCCTACACCCTATACCTATTTCTAAATAGATTTTTGACTTAATCCATGTTGTGGGGAATCCTCCTCTACCTTTTTGCATCACCCAAAGATCCACTTATATTTATTCTTGAATGTGTCTATTGTGGTCATGTAACACATCAACTTGCATTATCAGTTACCCTCCTCTACTTTTTTGCATACATGCATGTCACTTGTTTCATCTCACTTTCCACCCAACCACTCTTGTGATCTTTTCATGATCAGCGTGATGGGAATAGTAGGGGAAGATAAGTAGAGGGGAGAGTGATATGGAGGAGAGAATATGAAGAGATAAAGCCATACATCTATTCCTCCAACCATGTTGTCTAGTTTTTGAATATTCATCTGTGATTGGTTGAAACCTACTATGTTGCATGTTTTGCTATGATATTTTATTTGAATTATGTTGCCAACATTCGATAATGCAATCTTCCTATTGAAGCGCTTTTATCCCAACTACCATGCATCATTCCGGTGTTGATGCTTCTTATGTGGAACTACTTTGACAACAATAACGATGGATGACTTCTACAAACATCTTTTATCATCGACTATGATCTGGATGCTCATTAAAGTTTCAAAAATCTATTTTTGGTTGCTCCCACTAGTTTGTGATTATCTATTTTAGGGAGACTCCAATATACTTTTACTGCTTCTACATTAATCATATCTTCATAAGGGGAGAAAACATGTTTGTTGATGCATGCCATCTTCTTTAGGGGGTTTCTGAGCATTTTGATTATTGTATTACAAAATTTAGAGAGCGATCAATATCTATATGGACCATTGTTCTCTTCTTATGTATCGAAAAGTTGGATCTATGTTTCATCCACACTACTACTTAAGGGGGGGGTGTTAGAGTTATTAGTTATTGTATTTCTTATGTAAATGGACCCAAGAGTAACTGGCTCACTAGGGTATCACTAATGCCTTTTATTAGTCCCCTCTCCTTTATATAGGAACAAGGTTTTATCTATAGAATTTTATCATTATCCTCCATCTTTATTCCCACAATAATAATATAATGAACCATGGCTATTCATGCATAAATGTCATACCCTCTTATTATTGTTTGAATAAATACAATAGACTATAAACATTATGGATTTTGTTCCTCGTTGTCTATCATAAACTTCAATTTTGGTGCTGCCAATTTGTAGAAAATGGAAGTAACCAGGTTTAAATATGAACATCAACATGTAAACGTAGAATAGATTGACAAAATGAAAAGCCAAAATTAGTTCTTTTCCCCAAATAAGACCTAGTTTAGATTTTTAGCTTTGAGCATAATATTGACAACCATAGTGGTTAGTGTTATCCACACTGAAATTTGAGTATTTTACAAAAAAAGATGGAATAACAATAAGTGAGTGTCAAGGTGTCTCCAATAAATAAGAAGCTAGACACAATGCAAGAAAAAGCAGCCATGCTACACAATATTTAGGTATAATCATAAATGAAAAACTATCATCAACATGTTGCAAAATGCCCCCACCAAAAAAAGAGAAAAGAAAAATGAAGTGTCAGGTAGTTGGAAAGAAAGAATACTCATCACATGTACTCATTATAAAAAAGCCAAACATATTAAAAGAAAAAGTAGGCATGTCTCCCATGATATATAGATAATAAAACAAGTACTGTTAACTATAGATAAAATAATTGCCAAAATCTGACCCATGATTGAATCAAAACTAGACTTTTTCTGGTAGTGGTAATCTTCAATACATAGTCATATAAGATCGATGAGCAATGTATGTTAAAACCCATGCATCCCAAATTTGTAAACCTCAAACAATCAAATTTGTAAAATCAAGACGAGAGCCATCATTATTTAAACGAAACGTTATCTTCTTGCTTAATTAATAAGGAAGCCAAACACATTGCAATCATATTTGTCATGTCACTTGCAATATGTAGATACAGATATAAGTGTATAGATAAGTACCTACTAAATGAGTATCGAGTAATCACCCTAACTCGGCCAATAACAACCTTTTCACGTAGCAGTAAACCCATAGAACGTGTTGGTTTTGTAATGTATAGTCTTATATTACATATTCAAATAATTGATTTGCATGCATGTTAGAATTTTGATTGTTAAATTTTGTCGATTAAGTACTAACCTAGGTTGAGACATTAATCTAGAATTGAATCTTTTATATTTTAGATATCAACTTCCTCTTACAAAAAAAGGGAAGCCATACACATTGCAAGAAAAAAATTAGGCATGCCACTCGAGATATATAAACATGGACATACATATAAAGATAACTACTAGTAATATTATTATTACTTCCAATTTGGGAATGGCCTGTAATTAGTTTTTTGCATAACGGCAAACCTCAACCCAAAGTCGATTCTATAATGTCTAACACATAAAAGAATTCAATTCAATATCTTCAATACTTATTATTTATTTGCAACTCATGTTAGCACCCAATTTGTCCAAATTTGTCAACCGAGAATCATTTTTGAATTGAGAAAATCCAAAACTGTAACTGAGCTTATTCAAACACCATCTCCCGAACCTAGAGCCATCCCAAATTGACAAAATGAAAATCCATAAATTATTTCTCTAGCTACTTCTGAGCCAGGTTCACAATCGGTTACTGCACTGCCATACACGATAACTCCATTTTTAGATTTGTCACACCTTGCCAATGGCACATATGGTTATCCGTTTGAGATATGATGGTTGATGTCTCTTTGACATCTATACATCCAAAGCAGACATTATTCAAGAAAAAGCATGAGTTGCACTAAAAAACAATAGATAACCTATTGAAACAAGATTAACTCAATTAACATACTCATCACTCCCTCTTATTATAGGTATGTAGAAACAATCACTTGAAACTTAGATTCTTCAATCATCCATCATGATCTAAATCATCTCATCATATGAAACCACCCTTTCATGTTCCTCACTACGCACTTTAACCCATTAGGGTTGAAGTATATGAAAATACCCTTGATTGGACCTTTGGTAGGGTTTTGAATAACAGGTCCAATGATCCACTTGGCCTCTGGTTATAGAACCCTAAAAATTAGAATATTACATGTTCATACACTTTTTATATACTTGCATCTAAGTAAACTATGCCTACTTTTTTGATATAAATATAAATGTCAGCGCGACGTTTCTAACCTAGCACATTATGGATATTTTGACTATGGTGTCAAAGATACTAGTTTATGAGTGGAGTTATTAAACTTTTCTCAAGGGTTATTACAAGTAGGTGAATTGCAGCAGTGCTCCGATAGGCACAAGCCGCACAGCAACCCATTTCTGCATCCTGTTCCGGTGCTCCACTGTTCTTGTTGCGGTTCTCCGATCACCTTCCGAAACGCAAAGGAACTCCATCGGATCGTTGTAGACTCACACGAGGAGCAACAGCAAGCGGCAAGCCGGCAGCTCTAGTTTACTGACCTCCTCAACTCGCAGAGTACCACGAACTACGATGAGATTTCTCCGCGGAGTCCCTGGTAAAACCTCATGCCTTCCGGCGGCCTTTCGATCTGTCGCCAGGAGATTATGTCTCTTTTCCATCTCGGGCCACTGTCTTACTCGTATCTTTTGGTCTTATAGTGCGGCTTTGGCGTGGCCATTGGGTATCTTCTCGTGCGGGGTCCTCGAGGACCTTTGCAGTGGCGGCGCCAGCAGCAGATGGAAACCCCGGCACGGCGGTGGCGTCCGTGAACAAAGAGTATTTGAAGCGGAACTATGCTGACAATGTGTCCGAGTATAATACAGTTCTCAGCTCCCTTATTGGGCAGAGGAGGTATCCCTTTCTGATTCGCTCCGTACCTGTTCGAGGTGATACGGCTGCCGGGCCATGTGAATGTCAACGCCCTTTTGTTCATCTTCGAGTGTATTTTTATAGGTTTTACCTCTTGAGAGACGTATATGACGACATGATGCTGGATGGCGTCAAACCGGTGAGAGACACGTTCCATTCCCTCGTCATTGGGTCCATGAAAGGGAGCCGCCTCCAGGATGCTTTCTTCTTCCGTGATGAAATGAAAACAATGGGATTGCTGCCTGATGTATGTTCTTTGCTTATTCCTCCTTGGCTTCCAGGCCTCTTTTCTCTTCACTTAAAAAATCATATCACCTTCTTAATTGATGTAGGTTGCCTTATACAACTATCTGATCTCAGCTTGTGGCAAATGTCGGAACTCTGATACTGCAGTCCATGTAACTATACCATTCCATCTTTCTGTTACAGACCTGTTATTTACTTTCTTAGTATGGGATCTCTATCAACTGGTATTTTTGGGTACCTTCCGGAATTGATAAATTTTGATTTGACTTGAAGCTTTTTGAAGAAATGAAGAAGGTTGGTGTGAAACCAAATGGGCAGACATATATCTGCCTTTTGAACGCTTTTGCTTCAACTGGGCGGACCGATAGAGTGTATGATTTTGATTCAGTCATGACTGGAATACCTTTTGTTAATATTTTTTACCATGCAGCGAGTGCTACTTAATGCTTAGTATGCCCAAAGGAATAACATGCAGCCATCTTTCTTTCAATATTCATTTTCTTTTTGCTGGTTCTTGTAATTGATGTGGTTTCAAACTAGTAGTTATGAATCGGATCTTAAGCTGATTATAACTGTATCTAACTACTGAATACGTGAGATATTTGATAGTACTTGCCAATTTCCATTCAAGGATGTTATTTAATACGGGGATGATATATGACAATTGGTGCATTGCACTCAATCATATACACATTTAGACTCGCCAAAGGCTCCATATACAGAATATAGGCTATATTTAAAAAAAAATGATGGCTGCACAACCATTAAAAAAACAAATTATAAAAAGAAGCAATAGTTTTGTATTCAATTGAACCATAAAGATGCTCCTAAATTAGCACAAAGCCATTGGTGATGCACTCCACATTGGCAACTCCAACATTGCATGGTGGTACATTTTGTAGTATTGAAATTCCTTATTTGAGTTTGCAAATTTTCCTTGCGTGCAATGTCTTCCGTACCTGTTAAGACAACACAGTGTGAAAGCTGGGGGCCTTGCTGCGTAGGTACCTTCCCCCTATATGTAAATATACATGAAAGTACTTAATGTTTTTGAATATGTTTAATATGTATTAAACTACAAAACAATCCTAATCCCATCGAGATGCATAATAGAAGTACATTGCAATTATTGAATTGAAAAAATGAATTATAAGAATAGAGTAATTCAAAATAACTAAGGAGGTAGAAAACGAAACAAGAAAAGAAACAACATACCTTGACATTTCCAACTAGTCATGAAATTAGAGAAATTCCTTCTACTCTTTGAATCCCCTAATCTCCATTAGAAGACGTACATAAATCGTATAAGTTTGTCCTGCTAGCATATGCCAACAAAGACGGGACTCTACTGTCATTGATGATAAGTGAATCCGTAACAAAAAGTCACATGTGATTAATATGGAATTTGTTTGCCTACATTGCAACATCGACAAACATAGAAATCGCATTGGAAATATAGTTGATAAAATGTTGAAGGATGATGTCGTCAAGATCACACAGACGGACGATATAATCATAACTATTAAGGTTGTTCTTGGGGAAAGGTTTTTTAATTTATTAGCGGTTTTGCCCCCCAAGTTGCCCTTAGTGAGGAGGCAAAGAAGGATTTTTGGGATAACATAGATGAACTGCAAAAAGTACCCATAGAGGAGAAGATCATTATTTTTGAGTGATCTAAATGGCCATGTGGGGGTAGCAATGTGGATATGAAAGAGTTCATGGAGGTTTTGAATATGGCAACAAAAATGGAGAGATGATTTTAGATTCTGTGGTTGCTTATGATATGATCTTGGCAAATAAACATTTCAAGAAAAGAGATCCTCATATTATTACTTTCAAGAGTGGGCGCTATTGTAGCCAATTGATTACTTTCTTACAAGATGACTGGATCGTAAAGTATGCAAGGATTGTAAAGTGGTACCTGGGGAAGAAACTCACCACTCAACATAGGCTGATGGTTTTTGTATGTGGACATGAAGATCAACAAAGGTAAGCATAACAAAAGTCAAGACAGATGGATCAAGTAATGAAATCTTAAAGGAGAAAAGAAATTGACATTTTATGATAAACTTATCAAGAAGAGAACTTGGAACTCGGAGACTGGTTTTAGCTCTATGTGGCTAAGTATGAGCTCCTGCACAATAAAAATTGCCAAAGAGATTTTGGGAGAGTCCAAAGGGTGTGGGCCTCCACAGAAGGAGACTTGGTGGTGGAATGATGAAGTACATAATGCTATTAAAGTCAAACGAGAGATCTATAGGAGCTTGTCTAAATCTAGAGATGATGTAATTTTTTAGAGTACAAACAAGCAAAGAAAGATGCTAAAAAGACAGTTCAAGAGGCAAGATGAGATATATAAGAAGTTGACACTAGAGAAGGGGAAAAAGATATTTATAAAATGGCTCGTATAAGAGAAAGGAAAGGAAGAGACTTGAGTTAAGTAAAGTGCATCAAGAACAAAGATGGTAGAGTGTAGGTGAAGGATGATGATACAAAAAACCGATGGAGAAACTGCTTTCGTAAGCTTTTCAGTGGAGATACTGGGAATAAAGTATGAGACTCGAGTGAAATGAATGCAAGAGATATCGCTTACGCACGAGGAATTTCACTATCGAAGGTCAAGAATGTTTTGAAAAAGATGAAAATGAAAAAGGTGTGCGGTCCAAACAATATTTTCATTGATGTATGGAAGAGTATGGCGGATGAAGGAGCTATGTGTTTAACACATTTTTTTAACAAGATGACGAAGACAAAAAAAGTTGCTAGATGAATGGATAGACTATAATCTTGATCTACAAGAACAAAGGAGAAGTTCAAAGCTGGACAAACTATAGAGGTATCCAGTTGATGAGTCACACTATGAAACTTTGGGAGAGGATTATTGAGCAAATGCTAAGATCAATAACATGGATATCAGACAACCAATTTGATTTTATGCCAAGAAGATCAACAACAAATGCTATTTTTCTGATAAGGAGGTTTATGGAGAAGTACAGAGAAAACAAAAGAGATCTTCATATGGTGTTTATTGATCTGGAAAAGGCCTGTGATTGAGTACACATGGAAGTGTTATGGAGGGTGTTGCATAAAAAGGGTGTGCCTATCCAATACATAGACCTGATTAAAGACATGCATGATGGCTCAACTGCTAATGTTCGAACTCCTGGAGGAGATACACAAACTTTTCCTATCACCGCTGGGGTACATTAAAAATTGGCACTCAGCCCATATCTATTTGTTCTTGTTATGGATGAGTTGACAAAGCATGTTCAAGATAATATCCCTTGGAGCATGTTATTTGTTGATGATATTGTGTTGATTGACGAAAGAAACGATATATTGAATGATAAAGTTGATCTTTGGAGAAATGCTTTGGAATCTAATGGATTTATGATCAGCAGAAGCAAAACTGAATATATGCATTGCAATTTTAGCCAATCTAGAGTTGTGAATGATGGGGCTAAGTTGGATGGAATGGATGTACCATTATGTGATAGGTTTCTTTACTTGGGTTCTATTATTAAAAAGGAGGGTGAGGTCCAAAATGATATATGATACAGGATCATAGTAGGATGGTTGAAGTGCAGGAGTGCAACTAGAGTAGTATGTGGCCAGAAGATCCCTCTTAGAATAAAAAGTAAGATTTATAGAACAACTATATGGCCAAACATGCTATATGAAAGTGAATGTTGGGCATTGAAGAAACATGGTCTCAACAAGATGAATGTGGTCAGAATTTGTACGTTGAGATGGATGTGTGGGAAGACAAGAAAAGATCGTTTGAGGAATGACTATATCAGGACCAAAGTGGTGGTGAGCATCGATGACAAGTTATGTGAAGGTCATCTAAGATAGTATGGACATGTGCAACACAGACCGACAAATACACCTATTTGAAGCAAGATAAATGAGTCAATCACAATTAAAAGAAGCAAAGGCACACCTAAATCCAGTGTTCTCATATGCCCCGCATGAGGCCGCTTATGCGGCCCTCAGCCGCTCCGCATATAACTATGCAGTGCTATTTTTGGGCATGGACCAAATATGCGTCCTGCGGTCCGCATATGCGGCCGTTTAGGCCCCGCATTTCATTTGATGACTTAAGTAAAAAAAATAAATAGAACCTCAAATAAAATCAACCAAATTAAATGACAACTTCTATATAGTTGGCTTTAGATCAGATATTGAAATTTTGCTACCACAAAAATAATTCTATTTTGAATGAGTGGTGCAAAATATATTATTACATTTTACAATTGTCAATGTTTCATTATGCTCTTTCCATTTGTTCTTTTTTTTCTCTTCTATTTTGCTCTAAGATTAGAACCTGTTGCACATGCAACAGTTCTGATTTTGTCTTGTATAAAAGGGGAATCTATTGCAGATATTAATTGGATGTGATTTTTTCTTTTACAAAGTTTCAAATTTGTGTGCTGCCTAGGGAGTAATTTATATTCCCTACAACTTTTTCTTCTCTATTTATTACTGACTTGATTTCTTCATATCATTTTGATGTTTTGATTTTGTTTTTGATGTTCCTTTTCTATTTCTACTTTGAACTACCATGTTTTGTGTTACTGTGGTTATTCTTATTGTGTTCATTCAATAAATGCTCTGCTATGAACTGCATGTGTTAGTGTGTTTTGTTACTTATATATTCTAGTACATTATAAAAACTTAGGGTTTTGTTGATTGATTTTTCTTCTTGATCATTGGAAAATATGTGTTTCTTCTTCCATGATGTAATGATCCATTGGTACATTTTGGACTATTAGGCTACAAACTAGATAGCATGAAATTTATGATTATGATTCTATTTTTTAAATAAATAGATGTATAAAATACAGAATTAATTAAAAAAACCCAAAAACGCATATGCCCCGCTTATGCTCCCGCATTCCGCTTATACTCTATGCGGTACCCTGACCGAACGCATACCGCATAACGCATTTCAGAACATTGCCTAAATCAACTTGGGAAGAGCTTATAAAGAGAGATTTTTAAATCTTTATATCTTGATCAAAGTGTAACCCATAACACATCTGATTGGAAAAGAAGGATCGATGTAGACGACCCCAACATGGTTTGGATTGAGGCTTAGATGATGACGATGATGACATTGCTTATTGGGCGATCGTCTTTCTCTTTGCACAACAGCCATGTCCTTTCTGAATAAACCACATGTGTCCATGTATTGCTCTAGCTCTTGTGGAACTTATCATGTTCCCCATGGTCATCAATTATCTGCTCCGCATTAAATGAAGCCCCCTTACATGTGTTGTACTATCTTCTTTTTCTTCTCCTTTTGCTCAAGGAAACATATATGATTATAGGAAACATGTGCCATGAATGGGATGCTGTATTTGATATAGTGTGAGCAGTCTTGATCAAAATTGATAGGTTTGTGCTATTTTGTCTATCGACAACTTTTAGTATCTTTTCTTTGGCCATATCAAAAGCACAAGCAATTTAGCCTATTGATGGGTAACCAATATCAACATTGCAACAAAGGATTGGGTTGCCTTGGGTAGTTTTGTATCTTTTCCTGCTAAATTTGCCATAACAACGTTGAAATGAATTCTCCTTCTATAGTCTTCGACTATGATCTGTTGGTCCGAATCTCAGAACCAAAGAGTTATTTAAAGAGGCGCAATGCTTCAACAAACAATTCATATCCAAATAATGGGCAACAAAGTGTGTCACAGCAGTGTTATGAAAAATCTGCCTAATCCGCCGGATAGTTAATTCGATAGGTGTATTGCTCTGAATATGCCAAATCGGTCCTATTACTTGTCCAAGGTTTATTAATCGACCGCTCGGGGGTATAATTGGCCGATTAATCGACACTTTATGAAATCGACCGCTCGGGGGTATAATTGGCCGATTAATTGGATTGGTTCTTACTAAATTGCTTCTTATTGTTGATGTTACCTTCTCCAATATCATCAATGTTTCTGATTACTTATTGACTGCAATATCAGTCTATGACTAACTGTTATTGTTAGCTCCTCCATATTGAATGTTGATTTAGATGCATATTCTTTATACTGATTACTTGTATCTATAGTTCATTTTGTCTGTATCTACGCTTAGTTACAATCAAAATGAAGTTTCAATCTCACATTACAATAAAATTCTACTCAAATATTACTTGTACAATTTTAGTATATGAGTTATATGACTAATATGAAACTTGTATATGATATATAATTTGTATATTTATATTTATTGTTTTAAAAAAAATATTCAAAACGGAATAATACTGATTATACTCATGCTTATACTCTTGGATACCGTATATACTCATTTTGGTACCCTATCCGCCTATACACCGATTACCGCTTTTTAGAACATTGTGTCACACACTTCTTACAAGCTCTCGTTGATCTTCATTGCGTGTCACAAAATGCATCACCTATTCGAACATGCTTGTAATTTTTTAAAAGTGACTTTCATAGCCCGTTGATAAACTTTGTATATATCTATGTCTTGAGATAGATTCTAACATAAGAGCTAGTAACTATGCTACACAAGGAGTCCATATCAATTTCCGCGTCTTCTCAATCAATTTCTTCCCGGCCAAGGTAAAGTTGGAACCATTACCAGTGGCAACCAACACCACATTCTCCTCCAAAGCCTTCTCACATTGTATCTATCCGAATCACTTGGAGAAAGTCTGAATTGGCATACTTCGCAGTTAAGATGTAAGAACACTTTGGTAATCAAACTATATGTTGTTTGAGTCCATTTATCATACACTATGGTGCATATCTCATATTTCTTTTTGAGTAAAGGCTTTCTTAGTTGATGATAAGAAGGTGGAATGAAGCCCTTGCCGGCTTAGATAACAACCTCAAACATGACCTAAAAGCTGTGAAATTTGAGCGTTGAATGTGATACATGATTAATAGAACCGCTCTGATGAAGTAGAAATCTATGTAGCTTGCTTTTTGTACATGTTTCCAGTAGTTGTATATGAGGTGCGATAATTGGCCTTCCTTTGTGCAATCACCTCCCATGGGATAAGACTAGGAGACATAATAGAATTCGTAAGGCCCTATCCATGAGATTGTTTGTGGACTAGAGCCTATTTGTGGAACTAGAACCACAATCGGTAGCATCACTTTGATTGTGAGTGGTTTGTGTAGCAGGTTGGACAACTATATCATCATCAACCTCCTCATCAGTCAACATCACATGGGATGTTGAAATCACCTTAACGATAATGGTATAAAAGCACACACTACTCTTTTGAAAGTGGTTTGTATAGCAGGCAGACGATCATATCATCATCAACACCCTCATCGCCATAAAGAACATAGGAATCACCCTGATTATATTGGTGATCCAAGTTCATCCTCCTGTTCTTGTTCTGGTTCTTGAAGCAAACATAGCTTATGGATTCATTTGTTGTTTTGGGACACTTGACACAATCACCTAAACTGTCAATTTGATGTTCCTTAAATCTAATTATGCCCTCACTAGTAGTGTGGCCACACATGGTATTTTGTGCCCTAATTTTTTTCATTCTCACTGTGCCAAGATGCATATTTCAACCATGTGGCCATAAGTCACATCATTGGGCCGCTGTTTGAATAGGAGGTATAAACTTTTTTCATCAACTTAAGTTGTTTCATTCTTTATAAACTACTTATACACCCCACACACCTCCTTGTAGTATATATATCTATATCAATATGTACAAACACAAGGTATTTATATGTGTGTGTATACACACATTTACAAACATATATGTGTATATTTTGAGATACATTCATGTGTATATGATATGCATAGATATCCATATACACAGACATTTCTACATTAGGCGTATGTGTGCATTGTATACACATTTCAACATTTATATTTATACATGTGATATACACGTGTGTGTGTACATACATATATGTGCAGGCGTGTGTGTATGTACATAACTATATATACACACACACAAATACATATGTGTGTGTGTGTGTGTGTGCGGGTACATGCACGTCGGCACGCACACGCATGTTTGTGTGTGTACATACCCACACAATACATATTTCAATGTTTATATTTATATGTATATTACACCTATTTCAAATATGTATACATATGTACGTACACATATACAAAGATATCATAATTTGTACATGTTTGTGACTCATATAGGTTGACTGCTTCAAGCCTGATAGCAATATTAAATAGTTTAACACTTTGCACTGACGATACAATTCCCTTTGAATAACTACTTGATGGATTTGCTCTTTTAGTTATGCAATTGTGCGTGACATGACTGCTGCCGGTCTTGGCTTGAACAAGTACTGTTATGCTGGGCTTATCACCGCCCATAAGAATAGTATCCCTATCAATGACGAAACTTACACAAAGGTACTTTAATTAGTATTTCAAAAAACTTTTAGTGTGTGCATCAATTCTTATTGGATTTTGTTGGTAATTATATTCACTTTTGGTCTTGCCGAAGATTGTTGATCTCGTCAGACAGTCAAAAGGCTGGTCATCTGTTGAAGCTTCAAGTGATATTGCTGAAAATGTTATGGTGGGTGTCTCCGAGGAAGAACTATACAATCTCCCTACTGCAGAAGTTGTACATAGGCGAGCTTTTGTGGATAGGCGGCTAACTGTATATCATATTGCCTGTCATGCCTGTGCTGAACTGAAAAGTACAAAGGTGTGTGCATCTTTCTGTTATATTTATTAACTTTCAATTTTGTCCTTAGAAAGTATCATTTAGATTGACCACTTTATCTTTTTGCCATAAATGATTAGTCCATCTTATAATGTAAAAAATAACAGGTTTTTCCTGTATGTTATAATGATCTATGCTGACTGTTGCTCTTCCTTTCCTCTTTCAGACTTTAGAATCAGTACTTGATATGCTCAATCAAGATGGATCTAATCTTGATACTTTCATTTTCATCCAAAAGATGAGGTAGTACATTTGAAATCATATTTTGTATAAATATATGCATAACATATTAGTGTTAGTTATATAATCAATGCACACTCATTTCTCTATAAGGAGCCATCATATTAAGTCAGATGGAGGTGTATGGAGCCACTCTGTTTTTAGAAAATAGGCGTCACCCTAATACATGTGAAAAATAAAAGAAAACATATAACTGTCCCCTTGAAGCAAAAACATGTATGTCATACAAGCATGGAACAAGACTTCGACTTTGAGCCGACTTCGACAGGTGTGGACATGGAAGTTTGTGGAAATGTCGAGGATTTTTACACTCAGACTTCGACGCAACTTCGACAAAAATTAAGCTAAAATAGTCATTTTGTGATGAAAACCGACAAATTTCATCAAATCTAACTAAAAAACACAATATATGTTTACATATGGCCATCCATATAGGTTTACATATGTAGATAAATACACGATTACATACCGTCGTCTTCGAACTACAGAGTTCTTCCATATATAAAGTTTGTGACACTAAACAAACTACATAAAAATGGTGTAAATCTATGGTAGATTTAGCAGAGTGGGGGTTGGTCTATTACTATTAGCTTAAAATAGTAAAAAATAACATCAAAATCATCTTACCTCAAGCTCCAACACTTTTTCCCCCTCACACAACAAACTCCACAAAACACCAGAAGAATGTCGCCAACTTCGACGACTTAGATGTTGAGGACATTGTGGAATTTTTGAATGGCCTTGGGTCAACTTCGTTGGCAGATGGGGAAATGTCGATAAATTCGACGAAATGTCGAGGATATTGTGTAATAAGGATGTTTATGTGGATTCGACGTCGTCAGCCGTCGACATAGACATTATCGGTGAAATTTTGCCCCATGTCGAGGACATTTAGTACCATGCATGCAAGCATGAATCCTTTACTTAGCCACAGTTTTATCGAAGGATCGGCCACTAATCTTTGAATCTTAGCAAAAGAGTATAAATCTTCTTGGATAGCATTCCACAAGTGACAATTCAAGCTCAACGTGTTTCGTCCTCTCATGAAATTTATGGTTACAGGTAACGACATCACTGCACCGTGTTCACGATACATAGAATGACACAATGTTAGATAGCCAAATTCAACAAGTAGACATTTTACCCTTAGTTTTTCACAATAACCAAATTCAACAAGTAGACATTTTACCCTTAGTTTTTCACAATAATACAAAGCTTGGATATATATTTAGTTTTAACACTAGATCTGATCGTCACATTTTGTTTTTTGCTTTATCATTTCGAATTTAAGTAACACTGGAATAAATTGGAGTAGATCTTCTATCCAAACAACTTCCAACCATTAGAATATACCATGTGAAATGTGGTGCCGCAATGCAACGTGCAATGCAGCGTTGAGAGAGGCCATAGGCCTTCTCCCTTTTTATTAATAAGAGAAATTGGATTATTTACATAGAGGTCCAGCAGGATATAGAAATTACAAAATAGAATAAATATGAAATATATTAACACTCCCCCTCAAGCTGGAGTGTACACATCGTGTAGACCCAGCTTGTTCCAAAAACTCTGGAAAGCTGTTGGACTCAATGGCTTTGTAAGAACATCTGCAAGTTGATCTTCAGACTTGACATGTGGAGTCACAACAGTTCCATTCTTGATCTGGTCTCTGATAAAGTGACAGTCAACTTCAATGTGCTTAGTACGTTCATGGAAGACTGGATTCTTAGCAATGTGTATGGCCGCTTGATTGTCACATCTGAGTTCTATAGGAGACAAAACAAGAATCTTTAATTCAGAAAGTACAGATTGAACCCACTGTAACTCACAACATGCATGTGCCATTGCTCTATACTCAACTTCCGTGCTAGATCTTGTCACAACATTTTGCTTTTTTTCTTTTCCAGGTAATAAGATGATTCCCTAGAAATGTGCAATATCCAGACGTAGACCTCCTGTCATTGAGATTACCAACCCAATCTACATCTGCATAACCAGTAAGAGACAGTGTGGATACAAGAGTCTTCGGCCTATAATAGGTGATTCCCTTACCAGGTGCACCTTTCAGATATCTCAGAATACGACAGACAATGTCCAATGAGATTGTTTTGGAGAGCTCATATGCTGACTCACCACTCCTACAACAAAAGAAATGTCAGGACATGTGACTGTCAAATATATCAATTTTCCCACAATTTTCTTGTAATATCCTGGATCTGGATAATCAACATCATTAGTCATCTCCTTCACATGATAGTCCATAGGAGTAGACACATGCTTGGACTCACTCATACCAGTTTCCTGTAGTAAATCCAGCACATATTTTCTCTTGAGACAAATTGGTACCTGCATGAGATCTAAGTACTTCAATGCCCAGAAAATATCTCAGTTTTCCCATATCCTTTGTGTGAAAGTGCCCCTGCAAGCCCGCTTTCATACGAGATATGCCTGTGGAATCACTACCAGTGATAACAATATCATCAACATACACAGCAATAAGAATAGATCCACCAGAAGAAGTAGAATAAAATAAAGAGTGATCAATAACAGAACGAGAAAAACCCATCTTTAGCACAACATCATTGAACTTGTCAAACCAAGCTCTAGGAGATTGTTTCAATCCATAGATGGCTTTCTTCAGTCTACACACCTTCTGACACTCCCCCCGAGCAACAAAACCAGGTGGTTGCTCCATGTACACCTCCTCTTGTAGATCACCATGAAGAAAGGCATTCTTGACATCGAGCTGAAATAGAGGTCAGTCAAATGTAGTAGCCAGAGAAATAAGAATACGCACAGAATTCAGACGAGCCACTGGTGAAAAGGTCTCAAAGAAATCAACCCCGTATGTGTGAAAGTGCCCCTGCAAGCCCGCTTTCATACGAGATATGCCTGTGGAATCACTACCAGTGATAACAATATCATCAACATACACAGCAATAAGAATAGATCCACCAGAAGAAGTAGAATAAAATAAAGAGTGATCAATAACAGAACGAGAAAAACCCATCTTTAGCACAACATCATTGAACTTGTCAAACCAAGCTCTAGGAGATTGTTTCAATCCATAGATGGCTTTCTTCAGTCTACACACCTTCTGACACTCCCCCTGAGCAACAAAACCAGGTGGTTGCTCCATGTACACCTCCTCTTGTAGATCACCATGAAGAAAGGCATTCTTGACATCGAGCTGAAATAGAGGTCAGTCAAATGTAGTAGCCAGAGAAATAAGAATACGCACAGAATTCAGACGAGCCACTGGTGAAAAGGTCTCAAAGAAATCAACCCCGTATGTATGAGTGTACCCCTTTGCCACCAGTCTAGCTTTCAATCTCTCCACAGAACCATCTGGATTATGTTTTACTATAAATATCCATCTGCATCCTACAACATTTTTATCTGGAGGTAAGTCAACAAGTTCCCAGGTGTTGTTCTGTAACAGAGCATACATTTCAACATGCATAGCCTATTTCCAGCCAATATTCTTCATAGCATCAAGATGATTTCTTGAAATGACGACATAATCAATCCCAAGAGCAAATGAGCAAGCCTGCTGAGATAACTTGGACAAACAACACACATTTGTAATAGGATGCCGAATAGTACAAGAACGGGTACCTTTGCGAACAACAATGGGAACATCAAGGTCAGATGGTTCTTCAGGAATCCCTTGAGTAGAGGAGGATGGGGAGGGCTTAGAGACTGGAGTCGCTATCTCCTCTGGATCTTATCTGCCTCGTCTGCTATAAGCATGTGAATATTGCTGAATTGGTGGACCATCTGCTGGCTGCTCTTCCTAAATTATAGTATAGTCAGGAATGATAGGTGGCACTCTCTCACTCTGATGTGGTGGTGGCACTCTCTCATTAGCATCTGATGGTGGCACTCTCTCACATAATTCTCCCCCTTATTGGGAACACTAGAGAAATATGGAGTGGATTCATGAAAAGTCACGTCTCTAGACACAAACATGCGACGAAGATTTGGACAATAACACTTGTACTCTTTGCTAGTGTTGGAGTACCCAAGAAAGAGAGTCCTAATTGACCTAGGAGATAACTTATCAGCCTTAGGATCAAAATTGTGGACAAAAGAAGTACAACCAAACACTCTAAGAGGAACAAGGAAAGGTTGATCTTTGGGACGTAGGATAGAGAAAGGAGTACGTCCTTGAAGCACAGAAGAAGGTTTCCTGTTGATAAGAAAACAAGCAGAAAGAAGGGCGTCAGACCAAAAATGCTTAGGAACATTAGATTGAAACATGATTGTCCTGGTAATATCAAGGAGATGACAATTTTTCCTCTTTGTTACCCCATTCTGCTGAGGGGTGTGAGGACAGGATGTACGATGTATCATCCCAACTGAACTACAAAAACCAGCCATAGCATTTTGAACATACTCCAAGGCATTATCAAATTGAAGAACTTTAATATTGCAATCAAATTGAACTTTTATTTCTTGATGAAAATGTTTGACAATAGATAGCACAAACTCTTGACTTTTCAACAAATAAATCCAAGTCATACGCGAGAAGTCATCCACAAAAGAGATAAAGTAACGAAAACCATTATAACTATGGTCTTTTACAGGACCCCAAACATCACTATGAACCAACTCAAAAGGACATGACGCCCGTTTATTGACACGACCGGGATAAGACATTCTATGATGTTTCCCCAGTTGACAGGACTGACACTCTAGAGACGAAACTTGAGACAATTATGGTTATAACTTTCTCAGGCTCTCTAATGAAGGATGTCCATATCTGTAGTGTCACAGTAAGGGAGAGCCACTCAACAGGACAGCTGGAGCAGGAGCAGACAGTTGGTGAGGCAGGCTGTCACCATGGAAGAGGTAGAGATCACCTTTCCTAGGCCCCCCACCAATCATCCTCATACTCTTGAGATCCTGTAATACAAAACAAGAAGGTCCAAAAGTTACCGTACATTTCACAGTATCAATCAACTTAGCAACGGACAGAAGGTTAAAAGGAAAAGTAGGCACATAATGTACGGATTTAAGATCAATTCCAGGAGTCAGAGAAACAGATTCACTGGCTAACACTCTCCTCACTGAACCATCTGCTATTGTTACAGATTTGTGAGGAATGTGTGAGTCAATGGAATGAAGAAGTCTCCTCATACCAGTCATATGCTGTGACGCTCCAGAGTCAACGACCTATGATGAAGTAGAACCAGAAGCCAATAAAGAGGTAGCCTGATTACCAGTGGTGGATGCCAAGTTGGCTGAAGATGATGATCCCAAGCTCAGATGCTGAGTCGCCAGAATAAATCTATCATATTCCTCCTTGGTGAGTGTAATGCCAGAAGGACTAGAACTCGAAGCAGGAGGCTCAGTAGACTCAGTAGTGGTAGCATAGTTTGCTGCTCCCACAGGTGGTGCAGCAGGTCGACCATGTCTTCCAACATTTCTCAACTGTGTCCAAGTTTGTCACAGAAAGTGCATTTAGGGTGAGTTCCACGTCCTCAGCCCATACCTATCCGTCCTCCTCACACTGCAACAGCTACAGAAGCATGAGAATCTCCCTGAGATGAAACTACGGTAGGATCAACGGGTTCGAAATTTGCTTGTAAAATCCTTGAATAGGCCTCTTCCAAGCTGGGAAGTTTATCAGAAGCTAAGATAACACTGCGGGCTGAACTGCACGAAGAACTCAGACCAGACAAGAATTTTGCTGTAATCAAGTCATCTCTGTCTTTGACTTGCTCCTGGACAGTTACTGGATGGTAGAAACTCAGCTCTTGTGTAATACCTTGAATCACTCCCAAAGTATTCATCTAAAGGTTTGTCTCCCTGTTGTTATGCAAACAGTCGATCATATATCATGAACTGACGAAGCGCATTCTCTTCTTGAGAATAATGTTTCTTCACTGCATCCCAGATCTCTTTGGCGGTAGTGTAGAACGTGAACCTCGAGGCAATCCCAGGTTCCATGCTCCCCCACAACCAGGTCTTCACCAGACTGTTATGACGCTTCCATTTAGCATAGCCTTTGTCAGTAAGTGCAGGAGGATCAAAATCAACGTGTCTCGCCTTGTCGTGTGACTCCAATACAATATGGACATCATTCATCCATAAGAGATAATTCTTCCCGTTCAGCTTGATGGAGGGGATAGGAGACATCTCACTGTAGATGGTAGATGCCTTGGTGTCCTCCATGATTTGACGAGAAGAAGAGTGACAGATTGATGCATGTCACAAGAAGATATCAGTGACGGGGAGATACACGTCACGTCACAAGATCAGATGCGTATCTGACGCATCCACAACCCCCAACTTATATTCCCTAATCACACATGGAGGAGATGTGATTAGGAATTTCTTACGTACCGACGGACCCTCCAATTTGAGATTTAGAAATCCGTTGGATCAACCAAAGGACCTGACGATCCGGAGATAGAAGAGAAGGGGGACAGGGGCTACGACGCTTGCTCCGCCCGCTTTGGGCCAGCGGCGCGGCGGCCGGGGAAGGCTGGCGACGTGCTCTGTTCACGCAGGAATTACTGTTCACTCTGTCGTACTGTTCACGCAGCGTACTGTTCACCGCAGGAGTCACTGTTCACGCTGGTCGCCGAGGAAGGCTGGCGGCCGCCCGACCGACGGCGACACTGGGTTGTGACGGCTAGGTAGGGTTAGGTTAAGAACCTTGCTCTGATACCATGTGAAATGTGGTGCCACAATGCAACGTGCAATGCAGCGTTGAGAGAGGCCATAGGCCTTCTCCCTTTTTATTAATAAGAGAAACTAGATAATTGACATAGAGGTCTAGCATGATATAGAAATTACAAAATAGAATAAATATGAAATATATTAACATACTGCAACATCAAATGATTCTGGTCTTCTTATTAAGCAAATCCTTGCTAAGGATTTCTTGAAGGGCGGAATAATCTTACACTGTAATTGAATGACACTTGTGGGTGCATCCGTAAAGTGACCAACAATGCCAACTATGAAGGAGAGGTTGGGTTAACAACAACTAAGTAACTCACTATACCTACAAGGCTTCCATCTCTTTCTTGTGTGTAAACCCTTCAGTCCCTAAAAAGTGATCTGTCCGATCCTTGTGAGAGCCTGTTAATTTGCATTCCACTTTTATCTTTTTCTAAAAGGTCCAGACTAATCCTTCTTTGTGAATCAATATACCCTTTTATTTGCTACGGACAACTTTCTTTCTAAGAGATGTATTCCTAGATCTTTTGTGGATATTGTGTTTGGCAAGCTTGATGGTCGCTTCACTCCTTGTGACGTTGTTACTAGATAGAGTCATACAATTTATATCGACAACTAGACTCACAACTTATGCTGTTGTTTCTTCATACTTGTTAGACTCGAACCATGCACGTGGACTTTGTGTAAGCCCATAAATAGATTCATTTCATTCTACAAACAATATTACTCCGAACGAGTAATTCTACACCTTAATCCATTGAGGCATTTACATGGAATCCTTTTTTCTATTAAGCTTGTTTTGAGTCTTCTTCTCACCAAGTCGTTTGGAGCACGATCCCTCTTAATTAGCGCCCTTCCTAAGTTATTTCAGGCTCGTCTTTTCCCCTTATTACTCTAATCCAACATCCCAACTCAATAATGTTACTTTGAACTTGTGTACTAATCAACCTACCTTATACATGGGGAACCATCTGAGATGACCTTCTCATAACTTACTCAATACTAACCCTATGACTTTGCATTTTATATGGCAGTTCTTATTCAATCATTCCTTATCTTGCTACTTTCTATCTTAAGTTATTTCCTCTATGTTCATCTTGTTAACACACGCTCTTCCCAGCCCAAACCAAGTTGGAGTTTCTCCATATTACTCGTCTAGTGATGAATTACATGTAGAAATGTATTCTTCACGTCCAGTTGATAGAGAGGCCCCATTTCTGAGGTCTCTAAAATGTCAAAACCAGATCTTTAGCTGTGTAGCCTTTTTTTTTCATGAAGTGAGCCTTGAGATGTTGCCCTAAACCGTCTAGATGATATAGAACAGTGGATGTTCATTTCAGTTGACATTTTTTTCTTCAAAAAGACATGAATTTTGCATGTTTATGCTCTGTGTGACAATAATTCCTCTTCCATTTCTTGCCTTCAGCCGACTTTGAAACCTTCACAAAGAATGAACTCAATGAAGCATCAATATACTTCTTCATGTTGAAATTAAGGTGACATGCAAACTCGATAAGTGATGCATCATTAACATAGTTGCAGAACTATCTATTTAGAGCAATAACGACTTCCAAATCAATGGGAGGGGGAACCTGAGCTCGTAATGGGAGATTGTAGGTATTACAAGGGGTTGCTACTTCTGCAGGTGTAGGCAGCTTGATTGAGCAGTTTAGATAGTTAGTGTCTTTATCTCCCAGCATTGTTACCAAGGCACTTATGGGGGGTTCAGTTTCCAGTTAAGTCAAATTTGACCAAATTATCATAGAATTAGGTTAGTTTGGGTCTGATTTAGGTAAAGTTTGGCCACTTCATTTCAAAGCAGTTCTAATTCAGGTCAAACTAGGTTTGATTTGAGTAAAATTTAGATCAAATTTAGTATAATTTATGGCTATCTGGACAAAGTAGGGCTAGTTAGGTCAGTGATACGATAAGTTAGTTCTGATTTAAGACAATTAAGGTTAGTAAATTTAGGCCAATTTAGATAGGATCTAAGATTGCGATTGATCAAATCAAGCTTCATGGAGTATATTTTTGCAAGTGTATAAACTATAAAGTGATGTGGGAATCGTCAAATAGATTTAATGCATACATAGACATCTTACATGAACGAATTTAGAAAATATTATATGAAGTTTATGTATACATAAATAGGGCAAGGTTCTAGTTGGGAACGTATCTTGGTGAGAGCATGAGAGGCATATGAATAATATTGGCTGAAACCACAATGTAGGGAAGGACAAGATCAATGAGAGAATTGATGGTATGGAAGTAAGTGGACCATGCAGAGGAGGACAAAGGGGGTCTCCATAAAGATCACTTTAACATTGACTATTGTAGGGTCTCTAGACCATCTTCTGTTTAGCACCTTAGTAGATTTACTAATAATTGGTTAAGTGCCTCAAACGGTTTATTTGATAAAATGATACATGTTCTTAAAGTTTTCACTCTTTTTTACTGAAATAAAGGTTAGTCCCATTGAAGTTGTTTACATAAAGATGCTCTTAACGACGACCAATATGATTTTTTTAAGCATTTGCATTGCTATTTGAATTTTACATTGAGCGACATGAGCATTTTAAAAAAAAATTGTCCATTCATTCATCCTGTGGCCAGGGGGTTTTGAACTTGCGACCTCTCGGTCTTACATCAGTACCATCTGGGTGCCACCTCTTTGAGCGACATGAGCATGTAGTCCCAAGTAGAACAAAGTTGTCAATAGATGTAGACATGGTTTAGTTTGAGCTTAAAACTACCAATCAAAGTGATCTAATCAATTTTGAATTTAAAACTACACTAACTAACATCACACTAAAGAAAAAAAATTACCATGCAGTTTAGTTTGAAACCATTTCCATGTGGAGTTGTTGTGGAAAGCTCTAGCCGTTCGTCAGTCAGGTCTAGCTCACTTGGTAAACAAACATTCTGTTAAACATGAGATCCTGAGTTTGAATCCCTAGGGGACATATAATATGATTTTCTTCTTCTATTAGAAGGCATTCTTGCTTGGGCTAATCTTGTGACAACACCACACAATGGTGGTGGTGTGAGGGTGACTAACCACACCACGTTCAGCCCCGAGGTTTACTCTGTTGGAGTGGGTCCAATGTGGCCCTACCTGAGAGGGCTCCTCGAGATAAAAAAGAAAAGGTGCCTTCTATATATCTCATTTTCAAATTTGATATCCAATTTATAAAAGACACATCTCCATGGTAGCAATGTGTTGCCTTATTAGTTTCAAAGAACTATATTTATATATATATATATTTATAACGAGTTGATAACATATTTATATGAGACATACATCCATTTCATCTACTAATATAAATAAGCATACATAGGAATGGAATAACCACATACCAGCCCTAAACTAGCCCTGAATAGAACCACTCCATTTGGGCGGATTTTTTGACATCTAACAAGTCAACGGGGCCCCGATGATGGGCAACCGCGGTTATCGTATGGTTGAGTGGGAATCCAAACTATGTAGCGTGATATTATGAGCTACACCCTCCTGCCTCCATCGGAAATAACGACACCAACTATATTTCTTCCACTATAGCTACGACTAATTAGTAGCAACTGCAGATTAAGCCTCAACTTCATCTTCTTCATCGTCCCTTGGTAATTGTCTACCACACTCCTCCCCCTTCCTGTACAAGTTCTCTGCATCTAGGCATGAACAAGTCACCTCCCCGTCGTGCCTCTCTGGTAAGTAGACGACTATTGCCAGGTCTCATGAACTCACTACGGCGGTGGTGGACTCCATGTTATTTCCCAGCTGCTACTCGTCATGGACACCCATGGCGACTCCATGGCTCTTGGGTGCACTGAACCAAGGCCGTGTGGGAGCAAGAAATGGTCTTCAAACTTGGGCTCCATAGGCGACACTAACTTGTACCTCTAGGCTTCACTTCTTCTATGCCAAAGTAGGTGTCGACAAGGAATGAGGTATCCGATTCCGTTGGCGTTTCGACAACATGGAAATTGAAATTTATTTGAAATTTCGACAAAAAATTTGATAAATGCAACAACAGCTGTTTCAATGCCAAAGTGAATGAATTAAGTCATGAAATTTTATAGGCATGAACTCTACACCTATATGCATCGTTTTATGCAATAAAATTATATATGGGGATAGGTGGGGGGTCGTTCATGTGGGAGATAAGTAAACTATAATGTATCTTAGGAAAATTTCCAAATTTGGGCAAAAGATTTCACTAATTTCGACACAACAGTACAACCACATGATTTCATAGTAGATGCTGGCATAATCAAACATTTTTCAAAATTTGGACGTTTTCGTGGAAGCCTCTTCCTTGGGTGCCGATGCAGACACAACCTCCCTCGTGGTGCAATCTGTAAGCCAGTGAGTGGCGCAACTACCCAGTCACCTCCTACTCCGACAATATCCTTTCTTCAACCTCTGGTTCATCATCGTAGCAAGGGGTGAGGAAGCTGTAGGTTGCATGTAGGAGGAAGATCTCTTAATCCAGTGAACGGTTAACGAGTCCGGCTAGAGAAGTACAACATGCTACCGCCGCTTCCTCCACAATTATGGCTTATTGCCATGACTAATGCATAGAGACAAATTCATTTCAATTTCCATAGCTTGGCGCCAGGCTGGATGCTTAAGAGCTTGTATAATAGTCTTTGAGACAAAAACAATGGAAATAGCAGCTGTAAAACAAACAGAGCTAGCACCAAGATTAGTTGTAGAGCAAAAATGACTAATTGGATGTTGAGTGCATGAACGAACACCTTTCCTTTAGACTAATTGGAAGATGTAGGTCAGAAGTTACTTGGGAGGTGTTGTGATTAGCCGACGAAGGAGTTGGTTATTTAGGGGTCATGGAGGGGTCTGTAACATTGGATCTTCTCTTGTACACCTTGATAGGAGGAAGAGCTTCAATTCGTCAGTGAGATCATGTTCTAGCACCTGAGGCAGGGGAGTGTGATCCAACAGATCACTCGATAAAGCAGACCCCTTTTTAGAGTAGTATGGCATGTGTTATAAAAAGACAACATTCACACCAACAAACCATTGTCTTTTGGCAGGATCATAACACCAATATCATTTTTGAGTTCATGAATATTCCAGAAAAACACACTTAGTGGAGTGGGGTTCAAGTTTAGATATCCTGAGGCGGAGATTCGTAATAAAACAAGTGTTGCGAAAGATGCACGGTGGTAAAGAAAATAAAGGTACATTGGGATACAGAAGAGAGACAATGACTTGATTGTGCAACATAAAAGAAGGCATGCGGTTAATTAAGTAGCACGCAATAGAAACAACTTCATGCTAAAACTTTGTAGGAACATGGTAGTGAAGAAGAATACTGCGTACTACTTCAAGAAGATGGCGATTCTTCCTCTTTACCACACCATTTTATTGTGGTGTGTAAGAGCAGGGAGTTTGATGAATGGTACCTCGAGCTGTACAAAATTGATGCAATTATTTTGCATGAATTCTAAGGCATTATCAGTTCTAAAGATTTCGACAGTTGTATTAAATTGGGTTTGGATCTCAGTGAGAAAGGTGACCATAGTGTTCAAAATATTACTGCAATCCTTTTAAGAGAAACAACGAAGTTGCCTAGAATAGTCATCAATAAAAGTCATAAAATAGAAAAATTCGGACAGGCTAGTAACATAACAAGGTCCTTAGATATCAACATGAATAATATCAAGCCGATGTTTAGAACTAATATCTTTTTTCTTATGAAATACAACCTGTCTGTTTGCCAAATCGGCAAGATTCACACATAAATTGTTTATCAGAATTTTCAAGAAATAGACATCGCATTTAGCCACAGAAGGGTGTCCCACACGGTAGTGCCATTGTAGACCAGTCACAGAAGATGATAGACGAGCTATAACAGATTGTGGCACATCCAGGTAGTACAGTACGTCAGGTCCCTCATGGCTCAAACCAATCCTCGGCTTCATGCGGAGATCCTGAAACACAACCCTCAGGATCAAAAGTGATTGAGCACTAAAAGCTCTTAATATTTCTACCAACAGATAACAAATTAAGTGGAAATTCTGGAACGTATAAGACAAATATTCATGGCAGACTTTTAGATAGAGATATAGTTCTAATTCCATGCACTGCAGATTGAGTCGCATCAGCCACTATTACAGGTGGGACCCAAGTCGTTTTAGATAAGGCAGTAAAAAGGGCAGATAGCTAGAGATACGAGCGGATGCTCCTGAGTCGATGACCCATTTTTTACCGTAAGTAGCAGGAGGTGCAAGTAAAGCGGAAGAACTTCCGTGTGGACCAAGTGTTTGTAAGGATAGACGAGCTTGGGGAAGTTTTTCGAATTCCGAGCGAATCCACTCTACCGTGGGATGAGTAGAACTGGAGGCAGCAATAGTGTAATCTTCAGAGGCATCATAGGTGGCATGGTTTGCCCATGCAAGTGTACCTTGCTTTTCCCAACAATGGCCCTCATTGTGGTTTGTGAGCCCATAGAAGTTGCAGAAACAGTTGGCAGTAATAGGCTGAGGTTGTCCTCGTCCAGGTCTAGTAGGAGGACCACGTCCAAGAGTACCAGAAGCACGACCACCACGACCGCGAGTGCGACCACGTCCACGTCCTCTACTAGAGTCATGGGATCGGACCGCAAGGATTGAACGATCATAAGAAGTAGTAAGTAGGGAAGACATAGGAGGAAGGTGTTGAATGTGTTTGAGAACATCCCTTAGTTGGTAAGAGATCATTGGATAAGATCTGATTGACTATGCCAGAGAAAGAATGAGGCGGTCCAGCCAAGAACTAAATCAATTGAAGTTCGTTGCGTTGCCACTGAACTTCTTTGATGTTAGAGGAGAGAGGACGATATATGTATTCATCCCACATTGCCAAGCACTGGTTATAGTAGTCTTCGACAGATTCATCAGTTGAATGCTCCTTCACCAGATTCTTAAAGATCTCAAAGACCTTCACATTTTGTTGGTGAGAGAACACATGGGATAGTTGATCCCACGTGCTTTGACATTCTGAAGGCGGATGAGAGACTGACTGATCTTAGGTTTTATACTATTTACCATCCAAGTTATTACTCCGCAATCATCTTTGGGCTGTTGAACGCAGGTTTGCTTTGCTTTTTCATCAGTCGAGTCATCAGGAGGGATTTTAGCAGCAATAGAGATATGTGAATAGCGCCCTTGAGCTTTGACATAGAGTATAAACAACGCCGACCAAAGATGATAGTTCTATCCATCAAGCTTCACGGTCGTAACACACAAAGACCGAGGATCTGTAGTCGCTATAGGAAACAGAGCGATGACATGCACAGAGAAGAAGAGGTAGCAACAACAATAGTAGCCGATCTGAGAAACCCACATAGAGGCAACAAATTGTAGTAGCAGATCTGGATCAATAGATCAATGAAACCCACATAGAGAGTAATAGCAGAACTGGATAAGCAGATATGAGAAACCCGCATAGGGGCAGTAGAAAGAAAGAAAAAGACCTACTCCACCATGGTGTGAGAGTTACTCGTCCATGTGACGTAGGCTAGGGATGGCAAATGGGTGGGTATGAGCAACCCATACCCTTACCCATCATACCCATTCGTAACTTTACTGAACCCATACCCACCCCGTTTGAAGAAAATACTTAAGAATAGATACCCATACCCAACCAAATAAGTAATGGGTACCCATTATAACCCGTTTGGACGAAATCCTGAGATTTGGGGACTGAGAATAAATTATTTTTCTAGCATGGAAAAATTATTAAAACCCTCCAAAATTATTTCTACCCACATGGTTTGCAACATGGCCCCTTCATATGTACTATTTGTAAATTGATCATATGACATTTTCAAACATGAAATTATTCTTATTATAATGAAATAATAATACAAAATCCTCCTTACAACTTGTGTGCATGAAATTTGCATATGTAACATTTATAACCCCGACCATACTGTTTACATGAAATCTGCATATAATATAATGATACAGGAAACCATGTTGACAGATTTTGAAACATGACCCTTGCAAATTATGATAGGAAGGTCGCAGGCCACGGGATTTCAGCTTCGACTATCATCCCCACAACTGTTTACCGCCGGAGACGAAGGGGCAACGATCCTGAGAATGATTGGTGATGGGGCACAGTTTACTGGCGGAACCAAAGCGTCAGCAGGCAGATCCAGGTACAAACTTGGTTGCCCACGAGGAATGACATCTTATCATATGTCCAGGGGAGATAAGGATAACGGAAATGTCCATATAATGAACTGGCGGGCATGGGGCATGGAGTAGTGCTGATATGATTGAACAGAGCAGAGTGTGTTGTGCAGCATCACACATCTTCCCAATTTGCTAGTGGAAACTGTCACGCCATGACAACAAAAATCTGGTTGTTCACAGATTGCGGGAGATTCAAATGCAGGAGGCGACAATTAGGATTGTTGGCAGAGTTGGCTTCAGTGCGAAATCAGGTGCGGGTGGGATGAGATCGGGTTGAAGCAAACCAGGAATCAGTGTGTAGAGGAAGAAGACGAAATAATTTCCAGCGATAGGTAGCTCTGAGACTCTGAGTTGCACGCTGGGCTTAGGACGAGGAGAGGAGCTCGGAGGAGTATTACGATGGCCTGTTAAAGCGATCGACGACGGTGATCCTGGTTGATGTTTCTGGTCAGCGACTTGACGACGTCTTGTTCGCACGGCGATTGCAGGCCTGCTGGCGCCACCAAGGATCGCGATGGGCAGGAGGGACAGAGTGGAAATCGGAGTATCACGACGACCTGGTGAAGCGATCGACGACTGTGTTCCTGGTTGGCGTTTCTGGTCGGCGACTAGGCGACGTTTTGTTCCTGGGGCGATTTCGGGCCTCTCGGCTAGGGATGAGCATCGGGCCGGGTTATATTGGGTTTTGCCTGTCCCAAACCCCAACCCACATTTTAAAGCGGGCCACGGGCCGAGTTTGGGCCCGGATAAAATTAAAAAATGTCAGCCCATACCCGACCCATATAAGAATGATGGGTTTCGGGCCGGATTCGGGTTTGCCCATATAACATTGAATGAGCATACTAAATTTTGCTAGATCTAATTTGCTAACATGAAAACTGAATTACTGAGATATGTATTTTGTGATAAACCTTCAAAAGAATGTATATACACTATATCGAAAGAGTAACAAATCATTTTCTCGTACATGTGAATGTATGAGAAGTAAAAAATCAATGGAGTTCACAATGTTGTGCCTTTTTGCCTCCTCATCCTATATGTATATACAATGAAATGGGTTTTGGAAGGAAAAAAGATCATTTGTCTCCTACAAGTGGGCATATGAGTAAAAAGATGAGCATAATCTACTATGCACTGAGCAAAATATCATTTGTCTCGTATATGTGGACACAATGAGATCAAAATAAAGAAATCAAGTATGTCTATTCATGTCAATGATGGTTATCTTACTAGTATGAATTCATTAATCATGTTGATTGATTACATAGTATCTATGTTGCCATTGGTAAGGTACATACTACATATTGCATCAAGAAATTTGTATGTTTTTCTTTCAGGACAAAGATAGAAGTATATGTATATAATGTACATAAGATATAATCTGGGCATTCGGGTTTTCGGGCCTGGGTTTACCTCCGCCCGTACCCGGCCCAAATAAAATATGGGTTTAAATTTTAGGCCCGGCCCACCCATATTGTAAATTGGGTTCGGGTCTGGATCGGGTTATGCGGGCTGGGTCATGGGTCGGATCGGGCCGGCCCAACCCGATGCTCATCCCTACTCTCGGCGCCGCCAAGGATCGTGAGGGACGGAGTGGAGACCAAAGGGGGTGGCTGTGACCTGGTGGGGAATAAGGGGTCCTGACGGGGGATACCCAACAACTTATCCCAGATCCGGGTACCCCATTTGAGCCCCATTACACGGACCGAACCAATCATACCCACTGTTTATTGGGTTGGGCTGTATTGGGTTAGTTGGGTTATGGGTTTATGGGGATATGTGCCATCTCTAACGTAGGCAGGCAACAAAGACAGTAAATTTAGATGTTCAACGTGCCATTTTAGAAAGTGTCGGGAGACGAAAAGGAGGAAGAGGGAAGATAGGAAGGCTGATTGGTGGAAGAGAGGAGAGTGGGGGCTGTTGGGTGGCGGAAGAGAGGGTGGAGGGCTGTTGGTGGCGGCAAAAGGGAATAGTGGGTGGCCGCGACGGGTATGTGGGGTGAGGGTGCATTGACGGGTTGGGGGGGGAGGTAGGGTGGCGGCGGCGGGTATGTGGGGTGAGGGTGCAGTGGTGGGTAAAAAGGGGGGGGGAGGCAGGGTGGCGACGAGTATGGGGGGGTGGAAGACATAAATGGGGGTGGTGGTGGGGGGAGAAGAATAGGGAGGGCGGATGTGGCGAGAAAGAAATGAGGGATGGGGATGGCAGGCCGGAGGAAGTGGCTGATGGCATGGCGGGGAGAGGGTAGGGATAGGAGGCGGCAGGTTGGAGAGGGGTTGAGTGGTGGCTAGAAGTAGGGTTTGGGAAGCATTAGAGTTGATGGGAGAAATTACAGAGGGTTGTAGCCATTTGATACCATATAGAATGAGAAAACTTTTATTTGATCTATGTTAAACAAATACAAGGCGCTCCCTTTATAGGATAAGAGAGTAAGTGGGAAATAAAATTAGGCAATATGGGATAAAAGAAAAGTTAAAGACAAGACAAGTCCAAAGCACACAATAAAACATAAAGCGTAAGCATATATACTGATAATCACTACGTTGAGAATACCTTGATTGACTCTGGACCTGGGGATTGAATAATTGACCCATTTGACCCGGCCTTGGTTAGTTGAACGATCCTATTTCTACATTGCTTGTTTTAACATCAAAATCTTGTAAGTATGATGGACTACTTGATTTTATCACTATTTTGACAATACCTTTATTGCCTCTTGCCTGCCTAACTTTACCCAATGATGAGACCCGAGGCCTGAGACCTGGGAACCTTGCTAGGTCAATTTCAAGGCAAGGAACGAAAACCTTAATCAGTAGATGGTGTTCATGTGCAACACCGGCTGCTAGACGCGGAAGGTGAGGAGTTTGATGCTAGGAGTGTGGTCAAGCTGGCTGGCTGGATCAACCACTAGCCACTGCTCAGTGGACCTGCTGGCTTCCATATGAGAGCTGATTGCTGAAATTGGGCTGCAGCTCTCTTCTGGATGCTGGATGGTGGCAGTGCCTAGGACTATAGGATTGAAACTGGATTCCATGTCTCCCTTTATAGGTTTGGTGGCTATGGCTGCGTGGTAACACTGGTCCAGCTATCCCTACTCTGAAACCATGCAAGGATCCTGTCATATCATAATATTAAAAAAGAAGATATAAGCAGCCACACTATGTTAAAGAACACAAGCTTAGACAAGGTTGTATTATTTTGAATAGGAAAACAGAATATAAGGCAGCAAAGGTAATAGTAAATAAACTTTTTAACACTTCAAAGAATTCTGAAGTTGGATTTCTGCAAGTACTACGTGAGTTATTATTGATATTTCTACCTAGAGAAGTGTAAGTTGTGTGATGCAACTATCCATGACCCCAAATGTCAGAAATGTGAATGGAACTATTATGAATCTTATGGTATTGTGGGAGTCTTATTTATCCCCTTTTCCTGCAGTCTTAAAGTACAAACTACTTGACCGGAACAGAACTCCGCCAATGTGAGTTTGGTTGTGTGTTTAGAAAACTTTAAGGTTGTAGGATCTGTGAGTTCTCAGGGTATATAGAAGATTTACAGGCCTACCACCCTTCAGTTATTCTTGGCCCTTATACCGTGTACCGTCCTTCCAAATGCTAGGTGGGAGGTTCAATTGCTAAGAAAGATTACTCGTTTCTAGAGAAAGCTTTTTTAATGGAAAAGTATGCAGAATATACGAGTCTCAAAACAGAGTACAACTGTTCTTCAATCTCATGCCAGGAAATTGGATTTGTCATATTGCAAGATGCAGTATGCTTACTGCTTGACATGCGACTGACAAGATGATGGCATAAGGGCCACCAGCTGGGAGGTGGCCTGATATTTGATGACATGGAAATCGGGAAAGTCCCGATTTCATGCAGTGTGGCAACTGTCAACTAAATTATTAGGATAACCTATGATGGGCTTCAGTTAATTTGCTACTGCGAAAGAAAGACGGGTCATCTTCCATCTCAGATTAGTGGTATCCTGCCATTCTACCAAGTCCCATTGTTTTGCCAAATTATATCTATGATAGAAAGCGTGTCTGCATTATATGTTTTCTTCACTTTAATCTCTCTCTTGCTGCATCTTGCTTGATATTAAGAAATAACTGTCATAAATCTTTTTTGTAGGTGCTATTTGCATTGTGGAGACATTGATCAAGGTGTTAGCATATTCGAACAATGTTTGAGCTCTCGGCCGCCCGCGTCAGAGCTGTATGTGGTGAGTAATGCTAACATATCTGTCTTAATGCATTTAGCAATAGAGGAACATAACTGTAAGCTGTAATCCTGAAACCTAAACCATTTGCCGATATGACTTTTACACATCTCTTGATTGTTTGATTCCCATTTGTTTTCAATGCTTATGGATGATACTTCTCCAGAAACCCAATATAAAGTGGAACTAACGTAGTTGTCGTTGTGCAACTTGTATGTGGGGTTGCTCTCAAACCTATTTCATGTTAAGGAACCTATGCTAATATGTGACATGATTATAAGTTTATGCTGCCAGTTACATCATACTTTCTGATGCTGAATCGGACTTCTTGAATTTCAATCATAGTTTTCATAACCGAACCAATGAGCGAATCGGTGAGGCCTCCTGTTCGTCGTTCATTGGTTTAACCGGTGGTCAGACCGCTTCAACCGGTGACATCATCATGATGCGTAAATGATTCAACTTACCTGAGGATATACTTAAATCATGGAAAATATACAAATGAAAATGAACGATAACATGCTTTCTCGCAATAATGTAATTGACTACTTGACTAAATTCCTATATCAAACTATCAAAGTAGAAAATCATTAAAAAGAGCAAAATTCACTAGTCAATGAATGAACTAAACCATCTACTAATCCTTCAATCAAACTTTAATCTTTACGATAAAGTAGATAGCTCATGACATGTTTACAAAAGTCCATACTTGTCTAGGCGGTGCTTCCCACCCAAGGGAAGCCTAGGGGCCCTGTGTTTATAGGCATTCTTCATATTTGTTTTAATTACATTTATATATATATATATATATGACTCATCTTTAACACCCGTGCGGGTAGCCTGATTTTCCGCTACCCACCCATCCAAAAGAGTAACTATATGGTACACAAGAGTAACTCTGAGATCAACATAGTAACTATGTGGTACACAAGAGTAACTCTAAGACCAAAAAAGTAACTGCACAGAAAATATACAGTCAGTAAATATATGGATGGGTTTTTTGATTTGGGGGGGGCAAATGATATTATTTTTGGATGAAATTTTTTGGGAAGCTAGATAAAATGCTCCAATACAATTGCGAAAAAAAATAAAAAAAAATCAGGAAGGGTGCGCGGGTAGCTACCCGCGCTGGTATTAAATAAATCCCCATATATATATATGATTTTACGTATACAATTAGCTATACTCAAATATAGACATTACTATATATATTTGTATTGGTTATACCTAAGCTTAATCAATCATAACTAAACCTAAATTGCACCTGTCATGACCTAAGCTAGACCCATTTGACCTATCATGATCCAAGCTAGACCTAATTTAACTTAGTTTACCCTTGTTTCGCCTAAGTTAGACCTATTTTAGCTTAACATGACTTAATTAGGCATAACTTCCCCTAGTTTCTCCTACATTGACCTAAGTGAGCCCTAATTTGGCAAAAGCAGACCTAATTCCCTAAAGAAGACGTAATTTCCCCTAACCAGACCTATGTCCCCCCCCCAACACACCTAATCTGCCCATTAGATCTGATTTGGCCTAAAGCAAAATATTTCTTCCCTAAAATAACTAAACTTGATCTAATTTGACCAAATTCAGATCTAATCAACTCTAAGTTGATCTTTTAGTGTCTTAATTTGGGCTCAAAAGCCCTTAGACATCCACATTAGTTATCTGAAAGCCTAGGCGCCCAATTTAAGGCGCTCCACCTAGAGCCTAGGGGGCCTAGGCGGGAGTCTGGATAACTATGAAAAGTCCGCCTAGGCGGGGGTCTGGATAACCATGAAAAGTCACAACTCATAACAAGTAGTCAAGTACTAGCTGACCATACAATTTCAAACAAGAGAAGCAAGATAACATACTAACAAGTGAACCACACACATACTTCATAGTAGAAAACCCAAAATGTTAAGGTAATATATATCATCATATAACGTATCCATCATTATGAGTCATGACTTGCGTGATGTAATCTTCATCTACATTCTGTTCATCACCATCATCTTGGTCTTCTTCATCACCAAGATCATCTCCTAGTTCCATATATGTTTTTGAGAATATAATTACAGCCGTTACTAAGCTACATAGATGGAGTTAGAGATTAAAAGTGAATCTCATATAATGATTGTACCTCCAAGTTCTCCACCATCTTCATTGCTTTGCTTCGTCCTCTTATATTGAGGCATTGCAATCTTAGTGAATCATGGCTGCCTCTCATTATCATCTAGTGTAGGTGGTTCATCCTCTTCTTCCAACACCCAATCATTAGTGAAAGAAATAGCATCAATGTCAATAGGATCAATATTCTGATCCTTTAACATACGGGGCATTCATAAGAAAAATGACATATGGTAAATATGAAGTAATTAGGATTGCAAGAATATCTAAAAAAGAAATTCATTTGCACAATGCTTACTTGTGCCTTGATGTCAAGTTGCTTGTAACATAATCATGGGAATCGAGCCTTTCATGCTCTAACTTATTCCTCCTTTTTGAATGGATATAACCAAATGCACTCTTATTCCTTTCACAACCAAAAGAGGAATAAGTTTGGCGCAAAACCCTAACAACAACCCTTTGCAAATGCAAGTTAGGAGTATCTCCACCAAAAAGATGCCACCAATTATGTGGCAATCCAATATTCAATGATTATTTTGCCAATTGTCCTTTAAAGTTCATCTCCTGATTTTCAAATATGCTCATCTCTCGAGTAAACTTTGGAAGTAAACTATCATTCCGTTGGCCCATTTTTCCAATAACATCATACAATCCACCAGTAATCTCATGATTTTTGGAGATTGTGGTCTTGTTGCTGTTCAACTTTGGATTTAGCCAATAACCCGCAATATCTAAATTTTTCTGCAAATGCTTATCCCACCTTGTGTCAATAATCTTCCAGTAAGGATCATACAATTTCTTCTTCCCCCCACATGCTTTTCTAATGGACTCTTTTGTCCTGTCCATGGATTCATACAAGTAGCCCATAGCCGGTCTTTCAACAGAATCAACAATACGCAAAACACGGACTAGAGACTCAGTAATGCGAACTATAGCTGCACATTCTCTCCATAAAGATTGAATAACAACAATATCTTGGACAGTTTTACCATTGTCATTGCTGAGTTTGGGAGCACATAATTCTTTGATCAAGAACACACTTTGCAACTCCAGCTTGTGTGAAAGGACACTTTGCATTGCCAAAACTTGTGTGGAAAACTTTGGAGGCCCAGGGTGTATGATTTCTACCCATCCCGGCCTCTTCCTAAACATATGTAAAACATATACACGGTTGTAAATGCTCGTGCAGATATTTGTAGCCTCACGATATATTTTACTTGTATCAGACCAACAATATCCTTTAAAACCAGATCGATTCAATGTGCATCACATGGAAGCCAGTATATAGAGGGTATAAGCGGTTTTAATTATCTTACCACATAAGACATAATTGGCAGCTTTGTCATTACAACATGCACCACATTTTTAGGACCAACCCATTGAATCCCTTCTCTGTAAAGATTGAATAGGTTTTACCCAGTCTTCACAATCTCACTAGCATCCAGTGACTTCAAGAAAACTGTCACTTTATGGCAATACACCAAGAAATTGATCAAGTTTCTAGTCCTTTTATCTTTCCACTCATTTGCCATAAGAGTGGCTCATATTCTTCTCATGTTGCCCTAAATGAATCTACAAATCCGGATATCTCCTTCGACTTTGCTAGCAAATTAAGTCAAAAATCATGATAAGAAGGTGCCTTGATACTTGGGCCTACAACTGCAATGCCATCCAGCATATTTTGAAATAATGAAGAATTGATGGCATTAGAAGGAATACCAGTGTCATAGAACCAGTCTGCCACTAGAGAGTTTGCTCTCTTGCCTCAGATGTAAGAAATGCGGCCCATCCCTTTATCTGTCACAGAATCATAATCTTTAGATGACACTCCAAAAAGGGAATCCAAGACTTGAAGATCATCAATTGTTTGACTTTGTTCCGCAAAACCACGTTATGTTCTGCCGTCTGCTTCTTTTTCTCCTCATGTGCCTTCAGAAGTGCTTTCATCTGTTCCAGCAGATCATGCACATTACCTTTGCATGCTTGGAACTGTCCTCCTATACCAGTCAAGTATTGTTTTAACCTGTCTTAATACTACCACCTTTGAATTTGCTTCGGCAATGAATATAAGTCCAACATGTTCATCAATTTTCTCCATCACATGCGTCCAAGCTGGATCTGACTTCCCTCGCGCAGGTAGTGCATTGAGCTCTTGTGGAGGAGGTTGGGGGGAAGCCATAAGCGATAAATCTACAAGAATTTCAGTAACAAAACCATTAACCAATATCTAATTAGCAAATTAAGAATAAATCACATTGTGAAATAGTACTATTTAAAACATATTGCAAGGCAATACATTCATTAAGTGGTGAATTTCTAATTGATATATAAAAAAGTAAACAAACAAATTATATCATACTTTCTTATTTTTTTATCTTATTCAACAACAATATTGTATCATTGAATTTAGGGAGAAGAATCGGTACCATTTAGGCAGTAGATTGCAATTGGAATCACACAAATCCGACAGTGACAAGCGGCAACAGTGCAACAACCAATTCAGAGCAGTAACAAACCGTAACCACTGCAAATTTGACGCCAACCAACTTGAAGCTAGCAGTAGAAGGAAGAGATAAGATATAACTAAAGGAGATTGACAGGTAATAAATGCAGCTTGCACTAGAACCGTCCCAATCTGACACCAACTGGAAGTTAGCAGTAAAAATGGATCAACAAGCAGCATAATTAAGTAAGAAATAACAAATAAGAAGAAAAGAATAGAGAGAAGGGGTTTTGAACAGAAAGAGCCCAACAGCCCAAGAGGAGAAGGGAGGTGCACGGCAAAAAGGTTGTAGGAAGAGGAGGGAAATTGGTACAGAAAATGAAGGGGGAGGAGGAAGATTCAAACAGGGTATAAAGGAGAGGATGACTTAGAGGAGGAAGAGAAGAAGAGGGATGTGAACACTAAAAGCTTAACAACCCGAGAGGAGAAGGGCAAATAGGGTATAAAGGAGAAGAGGACTTAGAGGAGAAAGAGAAGAAGTGGGGTGTGAACACGAAGAGCCCAACAGCCCAAGAGGAGAAGGGAGGTGCACAACAAAAAGGTGACAGGAAAAGGAGGAAAAATGGTACAGAAAACAAAAGGGGAGGAGGAAGATCAAAACAAGGTATAAAGGAGAAGAGGACTTAGAGGAGGAAGAGAAGAAGAGAAAGCATGGGGAAGTGTGGCCATCGTCACCTTGCAGGAAGATGGGGAGGTGTATAGTAAGGAATACAAAGGTGATAGGAAGAGGAGGAAGAAAAATAGAGAAGAAGGTGAATTTTAGAGGAAATGTAGGGGGGAGGAGGAATATCAAGACGTGGTATGATGGGGGTGAAGGAAGAGGGATTAGAGGAGGAAGAGAAAATTAGAAAACAGGGGATGGCCATCGTCGCTCTGTAGGAAGAAGAGGAGGAAGAGCACACAAGAAAGAAGGGAGGAATATGGCGGGAAGAGGGAGATAAATAGAAGAGCAGGAGGTAAAGATGTAAAGAATAAGAAAAGGACTAGGTGCATTGGCGGTGGTGGCACCAACAAGTAGGGATGGCAAAAAAATCAAGCTCCCAGTGAATTTCCAAAATCTGATCCACTCCAACGCATGTTTTGGTCACCCAAACCGAAATGGATGGTGCTGGTATGGATCATATGAAATACTACATGAGTGTGGTTCGTGGATGGGAAACCACAGAAACCCATCCTTGGCGGTCCCGTCTCGGCCAAAAACCTCTACTTGCACAACATTAATGCACTTGCATACTTGTTTATCACATCTTTTTACATTAGCACCTGTTGGCCAGTGGGCATTACCGTAATATATTGCGATAATGAGTTTTGTAGCGCCAAATTGCTTTACTTTCTGATTAGTGGATTAAAAGTATAATGAAGTCTCGTAATCAGTTATGTAGTTGTGTGCTCCACATTTGGTGGCGGTGGGTAGGAGCCCTTATTCGACGCTAATTCATTCTAGACTATGCTGCATGCGTGGTGTGGATTCCCATGGTTACCCTGCCAGTGGCAGAGGGGAGTGGTGTGGCACCCAAATGAATTAGCTTTTTAGTGGTGTGGGATTAGTTTGGTATGGTATATAGAGAAATCACACCATTGCCATCTCTACCAACAAGCAGGGGCAACAACTCTCTTCGTAGCAGCAACACTCCCAATAGTGGCCTTGAGCAACGCCAACAACTGCAGAATTGGTGATCGGAGAAGATGTAACTATGTGGGCCAGATATAGAGTGGCGGCAGTGGCTGAAGAGGAGCAACACCACCACCACCTTCTTAAGTAGTCGTTGTCAGAGATAGGGAGAAGCGACATCATCTTCCGTTAGGGTGAGGTACTTTGAGGGAATCCCTGAAGAGGGGTTAGGGGGGTTGGTTTTTCCCCCTTTTGCGAGCATGTCAGACACGCATGGTTTAAAAATTAGGAAACAGAAGAAACTAGCCGATTGCGCATAATCGGGCCGTTTCACCAATTATTTGATGGTTTAGCTTGATTAGCGGGTACTCGGACCGATCCAACGGTCATTTCTTGTTTCAACCGATGGAACTGGCCGGTTTCATTCGATTTTGATAACCTTGATTTTAATATGCACTTGGAAAGCAGTGAAGGTTGAGTGCTCTCTTAAGCATGAAAACATATATTATTAGGAGGTGAGATTTGGTAGGTGTTCTATTGTGAATGTAATCTCATTTCATTTAACTATAAAGAATGTGTCCAATGTGATATTTTTATAAGAAGACTATTGAAGGCAAGCTGCCAAGTGTTTGCACATAACAATTGTAGGAGGCTTAGAATTGAGTTGATGCTTCTCATTTGATATTTTGGTTATATTTCTTAGTTTGCAAAATGTTCACTTTAAATAAGCATATTTCTTCTTTAAGCTTGTATTGGAGGAAGAGCCATTTATCATCATCATCAACTAAGCCTCAATCCCAACTATGTTGGGGTCGGCTATATGGATCCTTCTTTTCCATTCAGCTCTATCATGGGTCATATTCTGGTTGAGATGTAGAGATTCAAAATCTCTCTTTATAAGCTCTTCCCATGTTAATTTAGGCCTTCCTCTTCTTCTATTAATTGTGCTTGCCTCAATAGTATTGCTTCGTATAGGCACATTAGTCGGTCTGCATTGCACATGTGCATACCATCTGAGTTGGCCCTCGCAACTTGTCCCCGATGCTCACCACCCCCACTTTATTCCTGATATAGTCATTTCTCAAGCGATCTTTTCTTGTCTTCCCACACATCTATCTCAACATACACATTTCAGCCACGTTCATTTTGTTGAGTCCTTGTTTCTTCACCGCCCAACATTCACTCCCATAGAGCATGACTGGCCGTATAGCATTTTATAAAACTTGCTTTTTAGTCTGAGAGGGATCTTCTGATCACATAATACTCCAGTTGCACTCCTCCATTTCAACCATCCTGTAGTGATCCTATGACAAACGTCATTTTGGATATCGCCATCTGTTTGAATGATAGAGCCCAAGTAACGAGATTTATCACATTTTGGTAAATCTACTCTGTCCAACTTGGCTCCACTATTCACACTGCGAGATTGGCTGAAATTGCAATGCATATACTCTGTTTTGCTCCTACTAATCATCAATCCATTTGATTCCAGTGCCTTTCTCCAAAGTTCAACTTTATCATTCAAACCATCTTTAGTTTCGTCAATCAATACAATATCATCAACAAATAACATACACCAAGGAACATCATTCTGAACATTCTTTGTTAACTCATCCATAACAAGAACGGACAGATATGGGCTGAGTGTGGATCCTTGGTGTACCCCAACTGTGATGGGAAATGTTGGTGTCTCACCTCTAGGAGTCTTCACACTTACAGTAGAGCTACCATACATGTCTTTAATCAAGTCAATGTATTGGATTGGCACACCCTTTTTCCTTAAAACCATCCATTACACTTCTCTGGGTACTCGATCATAAGCCTTTTCCGAATCGTTAAAAATCATGTGAAGATCTCTTTTTATTTCCCTACACTTCTCCACAAGCCTCCTTATCAGAAAAATAGCATCTGTTGTTGATCTACCAGACATGAAACCAAATTGGTTGTTTGATATCTGCGTTATAGATCTTAGCCTCTGCTCAATAATCCTCTCCCAAAGCTTCATTGTGTGACTCATCAACTTGAAACCTCTATAGTTTGTGCAACTCTGAACATCACCTTTGTTCTTGTAGATGGGGACTATAGTACTATTTCTCCATTCATTCGACATCTTCTTTGTCTTCATGATCTTGTTAAATAAATTTGTTAACCACATAACTCCATCACCCATATTCTTCCATACATCAATGGGAATACCGTCTGATCCACATGCCTTTCTCATTTTCATCCTTTTTAAGGCATTCTTGACCTCAAAATGTGAAACTCGTTGTGTGTAAATGATATCTCTTGTATCCCTGTCACACGAGTCTCTTAACATTATTTACAGTATCTCCATTGAAAATCTTATGGAAGTAATATCTCCATTGGTTCTTGATATCATCGTCCTTTACCAGCACTCTACCATCTTCATTCTTGATGCATTTTACTTGAATCAAGTCTCTTCCTTTCCTTTCTCTTATACGAGCCATTTTATATATATATTTTTCCCCTTTTCTAGTGTCCAACTTCTTATAAATATCATCAAAGTATCTAGACCTAGCCTCCTGAACAACCTTTTTCGCTTCTTTCTTTGCTTGATTGTATCTCTGGAACGTTGCATCATCTCGAGATTTGGGCAAGCTCCTATAGATCTCCCTTTTCAGTTCAATAGCCTTCTGTACTTCATCATTCCACCACCAAGTCTCTTTTTGTGGAGGCCCACAACCTTTGGACTCCCCCAAAACCTCTCCGGTTTTATACACCATTATATTCTTTGGTCTTGTACAACCAGTTTCTCTATTTTAAAGAAAGGAGCTGAATTGTTGACACGGTTGTAGTGCTATGTGTTGATGAAATCAACTCATAGAATTATATTTGATTTACTTATTGTTGTTTAGTTTGTTTAAACTTTTATAACCTAGTTTATCTGAAGTTAAGGATGGGGCTAAAGGTTTATGGTGGTGCAAAATTAAGGGTATTGTTAGATGATTAAAATGAAAGCTTGTTTAAAGTGTTGATGTGAATTAAGGAGTTTATTTGACGAAGGGAAAGGAAGTAGAGAATTATATATATTTCTTCAAAACTTGTTGTATTATCGTGAATTGATGAATCTATCAATTTTATATTGCTAATTGATTTAGTTTCTCTCATTCTTACATTTTAATATATCACCATGCCTTGGTTTTCTCCATTTAAAATCTGAATTCATGGCACAAGGTGACCATGAGGGACCAATGAGTGAGGCATTTGATTAATCATAATATTTACATAAATGCTGCTATATTAACATAAATATTAATAGAGGAAATTTTGGTAATTTTCATACTTGTTAAGGCATCAAGGCGACACAACGTTCCGCCTGAACGCCTTGTGACTAGGCGCGAAACGTTGACTAGGCGAACTTCAAAAACATTAATTTATGTATATGTTTTATGTATATATACATACGTGTCACGGTTTTAATGAACATTCCCCACTCATACATATTTATGGTCGATCTCCCTATATGTATATTTTATTGTATGACAAAATAACCAATTACATTTCTAATATATTACCATTAACAATAATGTCAAGAACAAGAAAATAATTATTGTAAAGAATGTAAGAGAGTGATCAACAAGTATATATATATTTATTGTCATACATAGCTACAATTATTAAGCAATGTAATCACTTTCCTTCATAGAATAGCTATGGAATGCAATATGAATTGAAGGTGCACAATAAGAAAAATCAAAAGATGTGTATTAATAGTATTAGATCCTGGTCAAAACAAAAAAGAGTATTAGATCCAATTAAAAGTGATATTTGACACATAACATAGGCAACATATTATATACATAAATATAGAACCAGACCCACAAAACTAGGTCATTGTGGTATTATAGGCAAGGCGGCATTGCCTAAGCGCAGCCCTTGGGCGCCTAGGCGAGCGCCTTGACAAGTATGGTCATATTGACACCAAAATGAACGAATTAATCATAAAATTTGCAACTGTAATATTTATTGTATAAAGTCGCCACTTTGTGCAATAACATTGCGTATGGTGTATGTGCATGGTCTTTTATGTGTGAGGTAAGGAAACTAAGCCGTTTGTGGGGTCAACGACAAAATCAATGAGTTGAATTTTTGATAATTACAAACACGTTCCCTACAGATTTATACACATATTTAAACAATGATATCACAGTTTAGGTACACTATGTCACCCTCATGCTTTGCTTGAGTTGACAGTTTCACACCGTGTCGATGATCAACAATAGTTATAATGAAAATGAGCCAATAGTACATATAAATTACATTTTATGGTTCATAAAATTTTGGAAATATAAATATGAAGTATAACAAACAAGTTTAGAGTCTACATACAACCCACTTGCACCAATACATGCCAAGACTCGTGTTAATTCTACAATTTGTTCTTATGTTTCATTATATAGTATTCAATTGATATGCTTCACATACTTCTACTTGGTCATGCAGTTTCTATATGATTGATTCTATGACATCATGTGCTATTTGTATTTTTGGGTTGACAAACTCATTGTTCCATTTTTGGATGTAACTTCTCAAACTTGTCTTCCTTATTTGTTTGCCTTGGAGGTGGAGGGAGTGGTGTCGGAGTTGGATGTGCCCATGCTAGAAGAGAATGCCTTGGGATATGAGAAAGAGGAAGCAATAAATGGCCGCCACCCAATGTTTGACCACCGCCATTTGATTACATGTGGGGACTATAATTGAATGGCCCATATGGGCCTAGAATGTTCACATTCTATGTACATCTACATGTTCTATACATGAACACAAGGTAGCCATCTTCATATGAGTGTGGACGTGGTTGTGGTTTAGGAAAGAATTACTCAGCCAAAGAATTATAAGAATGTTGAGATTGAGAATAAAAAAACTCATGCTCCCCATTAATTCGGTATGATCATATTGCTAATCACTATAATAATACGGAACATACAAAGCTGTAACCTCATGCAATATATTACTTTAGTCTTTGCGGCATAAAATTTTCCTTCTTCAAAATTTGATCCCTACCATGGGATACTTGTTCTCTCGCAGAGCACATCTGCAACCCTAGTAACAATTTGGCAATCATTGTCTACATAATCAATAGATGAGAATATTTTAGAGAATGCTCACCACCTTCGTTGTCATCATTACCATCGACGTAATCAGACTTTGACCTAGATGTAGAATCTGAAGATTGGTCTATACTAGCCAACTCCTCAAGCACTGCTATATCAATTTCCATGTCATCGCTTACATGCCCATGCTCAAGTCTTTAAACGTTAAGATCTTATTGATCGCAATCAACACCATTCAGATGGCCTAAGCATCATGTCTGTCATAGTTACAAAAAAGCCAAGAAGCATTATATTTAGATGGAGCACTGCACCCATTACTTTAGGTCTTCAAGAACTTACAATTTACAAATATTCATTTACAAACTTGATCCATTACATATTTAGATGGAACACTGCAGTCGATAATTTTGATCTTAGATGGAGAACTTACAACTTACATTACAAACCTGATGGCCTAAGCATCAGGTTTGTCTTAGTTGCATGAAAACCCAGAAGCATCATATATAAATGGAGCATTGCACCCACTACTTTAGGTCTTCAAGAACTTACAATTCACATATATTCGTTTAAAAACCCTATCCACTACAATAATAAAGATCATTATTCTGAAGAGTGGTCGGTATGTGCTGTACATGCAGAGTGGTATTGCATTGAGTATATGCCGCGTGTGGGAAGTATATGCGGTTTTGAGTTTTTAATAATCAATCTTAGATAACCATAAATAAATATAAGCTCTCTATATAATGTCAAATTCACAAATATATATATATATATAAATAAATATATAAATATATAAATATATAAATATATATATATATATATATATATATATATATAGAGTCAGGCTAGAATACACTCGAGTGTATCCGGAGCGGAATACACTCAAGTAGTTTTTCATGATGCAATATTTTTTTTGAAAATCTAATCCGTTGATCTTCTTAAACATCTCGTGAATAACTCATACACAAAATTTGAGCACATTTGGATATGTATAGCCCATGTTATGAAGACTGCAAAAATTATGCATTTCAAATTAGTTTCGCGCGTCGATTTTGTTTCCCTTAGATGAGTGACTTACACTCATCCAAATGGGCTCAAAATTTGTATGTAGCCTAGTTATAGTATGACAGTGAAGATCAACGGTTTATATTTTGCAAAAAATAGTCTTGATATGCAAACACACTTGAGTGTATTCATGTGATCCGTACACTCGAGTGTATTCTAGCCTGACTCTCTCTCTCTCTCTCTATATATATATATATATATATATATATATATATATATAGATAGAGAGAGAGAGAGAGAGTCATGCTAGAATACACTCGAGTGTACAGATCACACCGTACACTCAAGTGGTGTTTATATATCTAGACCATTTGATTTGTAAATCCAGACCATGATATTCATTATTATAACAAATATAAGCTACTTGCAAAATTTGAGTTCATTTGGATTCTTCTAAGTCATTCTTTCAAGACCAACAAAATCGATGCATAAAACTAATTTGAAATGCATTATATTTGTCCCCTTTGGATGCATGACCTATAAGTCTCCGAATGAGCTCAAATTTTACATGTAGTATGTTCATAAGATATTTGAGAACATCAACTGTTCAGATTTTCAAAATAAATATCGCATGATAGAAAATGACTCAACTGTATTCTGTCTCCGGTACACTCAAGTGTATTCTAGCCTGACTCTCTCTCTCTCTCTATATATATGTCTTTCAATGTGAATGTGTAAATATACATGTATAATATGTTTTTATGTGATATGTTGTATATATTTAAATTGTTGTGCGATGTAGGCATATATATTGAATGTATGCATATACATATATGAATATATAAGTGTATACATACATCTTATATGCATGAACAAATGTTAATATATCAAAATGTATACATATAAATATACAAATATATGTGGAAATGTGTCTTTATATTGAGGTGTATACATATATGACTGCATATATTGAATGCATATATATTTGTATGTATAGATGTACTTTGAGGATTTTGTAGAAAGAATTTTTTAATCAGCTTGATTGGCCAGACGATCACATATTCACATATGCTGCCCAAACTGCTTAGTTGGTCAATTGGCAATATGTGATGCGGCTGGGTGGCGCATAGGCAGAAACTACCATAGATGCAACACATAAACCAACTTTGCGGACAATGTATATGACTATTAGAACCTCAAATTCATATAGTGCACTAACAATAAATAAGAAAACATTACATATTTTTGATGCTAATTAGGAAAAAAGTTATAAGAATGCGGTTATTAAGTATTTGCTATATGCTTACTTGCTTATGCAATGGATGCAAAAGCATGTTGGTCCAACACTTGTTTATATCTACCGGGCATCGTGTAGTGGATTCTGAAGGCGAGTTTGACACTCTTCACTATTATTCCGCACTCCATTAAATAAGGCATGGTAAAATTCTTATTAGATCTACTAGCTTCGAGACTTTGAAAGTGAGATCCACTATTTTGAGCACCTTGACTTGTCCCTAAAGGATCGACTGTCAATGAGTTCTTCAATTTCTCTGTCAATCATGTTATTCTGCTCCTTCATGTAGGTCCTCTATAAGCCATCGAAGAGTCCCCTAAATCCATAACTGTTGGTCTAAAGGAAATGCAAGGCTAAGTAGTTGGTGGAAAATGTAGTCGCCACTAGTGACCTTGGTCTAATTAGATCACCTCCACATTACACTGGCCCCTCATTGCATTCAAAAGAAATGAAATGGTTATATTATATAAGGAAACTTATGATCAATCTAGCATCAACTGCAAACTTTTTCACATAATCAATTTCACTCACAGCCTTCACATTGAGAATTTGAGATCTATGCAATGTGCGACTCCTGTAGTATACTACTCTGGATATCTCATCATTATACTATCTTTAGCCTTCTTGAAGTTGGCACCTTTATGAGTCACAATTTGGACCACATTCTAGCCCTCAATTTTATTAACATTTTCCCCCATTAAGGTTCTAATGCAATGACATTCTATTCTAAAGCATCATTAGGGGTACGAAAAAGCAATGCATTCATCAAGAAAGTTTATTATTATTTTTTTGTTACCACTACACTCATCATACATGAGAGTTACCCCATACTTAGCCAACAATTGTTTTTGCTCATTAAATCATTCTGGTAGGTCGTTCTATGCTAGAAGATATTTGCGGATTAGTTCATAAATTTTTTTTTGTGTGTGTGTGGGGGGGGGCTTGATGATTCCATCAGATTCCTCTATAACTTCTACCATATGCTATAGATAGGGATCAGTTGCAACATATGTTGGGATGTCATGAGCAAAAAAGAACTTACCCACTACCTTTCCAACCTTATCTATTTTTTTGCTTAGCCTCAAGCTTCCTGGCCTTCACTAATTAAGGCTTTGTAAAGTGGCAGCAATTGTCCGGGCAGTGGAAAAAACCAATCTGCTACAACGAGCAGGTTGCAAATGCTGCTACCAAACACAAGATTGCCAACCATCGTCTATCTGTATTTTTTTACATTGAAGCATTGTTCAACAATGTCTAAAACTTCTAGATTTTCCACCAGGAGAAATGATGCGATGATTGATCCCACCGCACGCTGGTACCGCCCAACTTGTTTACAAATCTGCATAAAATTTCTCGCTAGCAATAGTACAACAAAGAAATAAATCATTTGCGCCTTTCATTTTCTTATGCCAAGCAGACTAGTGTCATCTACGTCTAGGTCAACAACATGAATACATGCATCACTGTCACTGCCACTGCCTCCACCTGCACCCGATGGAACATATTTCCTCCACATTCCAGCTACCTCCTCCCTTTCCTACTCAGATTTGTGGGATTCTTTGTAGGCCTGTTTATCATTCCTTAACATTTCATTATATTTGTCAAATGTTACGGAAATATCCAGTAATGATGACTATTGAGTACCAAAGCGCAGATAACTCTAACTTGGTAGGGCGTTTGCCGGGTTTCTAGAAATTTTGATGGCGTTTTGACCATTTTTTGACATTTTGACAAATTAAGGTGTGCTTCATTGGGAAATAAGGCCACAAATGGGCCCCATTTTGGCGAAACACAATAGAAACAGATCTAATGTTTTGAGAACTATGGTTCCAAGTCTATGTGATTCTCTGGGAATTTCAGGGGCAATCTAAGTTATGTTCTTTTCTTCCTTGATTATATATCTCTCTCTCCCCTATTTCTTTTGCTTCTATCAAGATATGTGAAGAATAAATTTAAAAACATAGTAACAAAATTCGACATTCGACAACTTTTTGGCTGGCCAGAACAAATCGGGATTCAGATAAAATCGAGAAGAGGGAGGGAGGGCACAAAAGCAAACAGATAGCAATGCACTTATATATAGCAAAAGCAAACAAATACAAGGAGGGAGGGAGGGCACAAAAGCAAACAGATAGCAATGCAAATATATATAACAAAAGCAGTGTTTAAAAAAACATTAAGCGGTAAACGTGCAGACAACACCTTGTAGCTGGTTAAGCGGTAAGCGGGCGATTAAGCAGGCGATTTTTGAAAAATGGATTTTAACTTTCTATGTACTTTTATACAAGATTATACATATATGTATACAAATATTATATCTTTAGGAAATTTTACATATATCCAAACACCTATAAAACAATATAAAACACTCAAATAGTTCACAACTAAAAAATTATGATTGAGCAAATACAAGTAAATTGCATAAAACAATAAACTTATTGTATGTTTACATAGCTCAACATTAAACAATAGACTTATCATATCTGTAGATACAGGCTACAACAGTATTCTGATCATCTAAATCAGCAATAGACTAGTATTGAATACCACAGAAGTAAAATAGTAGGTGATTGACGGACATAAACATAGTTAGACAGTACTTCAGAGCATAACTCATGACAAACAGTCTTTCACAAAAACAAAATACAAACTTGTATAAGATGTAGATTATGCAAACAACAAATAATGACATACATAATCATGTACAACCAGGGATCTAACCTAAGAAGCACGGACACGGATATGGACATGGACACGGACACGGACACGGGACACGTCAATTTTCAAAAATATAGGACACGGACACAGCGTTGGACACGTCAATATATATACATATATACATACATATATTTACATAAATATACACAGTTAAAGACATATATATGTATATAATTTATTTGTAAACACAACAAACTCCATAATTCTTAATAACAAGCAGAAACAACGATCACCATGAGATCCACTTTATATTCACATTTGTATTCAAACCCACTATGCTGATGCTATAAAATTTAGCATACAAAATGATATATTAAAATCAAGAGGAAGAAGAGGGAAGCAGTTCCTAGAAAGGGAAGAAAGTTGCTTTCAGTGGCTGCTCTAGGTATTGACAACTCCTGCTGTAAATGGCTCACAAGAGGCTGCTGCTTATTGTGGCTTTAGCTCCTAGTAGTTGCTGATGCAAAGGCTGCTAGTAGCAGCTCCATCTCTTTATGGTGGCTGCTTGCAACAACTTCAGGACCTAGCTGCTGCTAGAAGCGGTTTCATACTTTATTTATGGGAACAACAACAATTAGAGGGTGAGGCTTCTTGGTCGCCTCTCGAGGGAAGGGATGAAGGTTTCGGTGAGGAGTTGGGGTTTGGTTGAGGAGTCTACGGGGTTGGGTCTTATTTTCTCTTTTCATTTTAGTTAGATCTTATGTGGGTTAGGCTGGCCGTGTCCACTAAGCGTCCTAGATGTGTCCACACTGTGTCCAGCTTGGAAATTAAAAAAAATATGAAACTGGACACGTTGGAGGAGTGTCCGCCACGTGTCCACGTGTGTCCAAGGCGTGTCCGGGTTGAACACGTGTCGGACACGGACACGGTAGCCTCCGGGAAGTGTCCGTGCTTCCTAGGATCTAACTATTATACCTCTTACAGACTTTAGCATACATATAGATAGGTAGAAAAGTTGTTTAGGAACAAGTTCAGTAAATTATGGGCCTTTTCGGGGTCCATCTGGATGTTTTTTTTCTTCCCAAAAAGGGTCAAAGCGGGCGATTTTTATCCCGCGCGGCCGATTTAATGTAATCCGTCTAACCAGCAATTTTAGGAAAAATTGAGCTGCTGGAGGGCTGGGCCGATTTAAGCGGCCGCTAAGGCTGATTTTCAATTCACTGAACAAAAGCAAACAAATACATAAACATACAAGTAAATATGATAATTTTAAAAAGGAGAGCAAACAGAGATGGCCACAGCAGTAGGGGAAAGAAAACAAGGGGTCGGGAGGACTTAATTCCAATAGAAAAAAATGCACAAAACAGTAGGGGTAAGGACTAGGGAGGAATCGTGAAGGGAGTAGGGGAAGAGGATAAGGAAGGAAAGAGAGTGGTGTCAGGTATAACCAAAACTAAACGTCCTGGGGGGAATCTGCTGTGAAGGATGGTAGATGAAGAAGATGAGGTAGGAAAGGGAAGAGGGAATACCAGGGCGGAGGAAGGGAAAAAATCAGAGGAAGAGGAGAATAACACACCTAAGGTGCTGCCGTGAAATGTATTAGCCACCCGCTGCACAACACCAGCAACCGCCTTTAACACAACTGTGCCTAAGCATCGCCGCAAGTAGGGACTCTTGACGCCTCCTCTTGAGCTTCGCCTTGAAGATCCGACAACAATGGCAAACTCCAAAGCTGCAACTGGTGAGCTGCAATCAAGCAGCAACCATTGTCGTGTAGGGAGAACACCGTTGCGTGTGTGGGGAACGGGCTAGGTCAATTGACTCATTTGCCACTTCGACCAGGTGGCGATCCTTGATTCTTTCAGACATAATATTTGGGCTACAAAAAGTCACGATTTTTCGAGAAGTTAGGTGATGTTTGTTACCATGTTCAAAAATGGCTTCAAGAATTGTGTCTATGGCTATGATGACTTGCTAGTTTCAATTACGAGGTCATATGAGTTCTAATTACATCACAAAATTTTCACGACCACTCAGATATTTTCTATGTCATCCAATTAGCAGTCACCGTGGTTGTATAGATGGCTAGGTGTTGCCTGGGGATGCCCAGACGCCTAGGCGGAGGCCCAAGCATTTATATATATATATATATATATATATATATATTTCATGGATGTGTAAAATAAATGAAAAATACCATCCCTACATTAATGAATATACATAATAAATATGCAATCAATGAGCTAGCATTGTATGAATAAAGCAACAAAATCATTACATTTTCATCATGAAGAGAAACAAAATGGCTCAGAGACAATCACTCATCAATAAATACAAATAAGTAGATTAACACATACAAATCAATTGATAAACTAATCTAAATCAGTAGATGATTAGATAATTTCTAAACCCGTATATAAATAAATACAAATAGTAGATGAATAAATACAATAAAAACAAATCAGTTGATAAATAAAGTTAAATCCGTTGATAAATAAATTTAAATCAGTAGATGATTAAATAATATCAAAATCAGTACATAAATAAACACAAATCAGTAGACAACTAAATAAAAAACAGTAGATAAATAAATACAAAAAAGTAGATGAACAAATACAATTAAGTGGATAAATAAATACAAATCAGTTGAAAAATAAAGTTACATCAGTAGATGATTCTATAATTTCACAAGGAATACATAAATAAATACAAATGAGTAGATAACTAAATAAAAAACAGTAGACGAATAAATTCAGTAGTTGAAAAATACAAATAAGTAGATAAATAAATACAAATCAGTTGATAAACTAATATAACCAAGTTGATTAATTGATTCCTGAATTAGTACATATATACAAATAGTAGAGGAATAAATACAATAAATACAAATCAGTCGATAAATAAAGTTAAATCAGTTGATAAATAAAGTTAAATCAGTAGATGATTAAAAAATATCAAAATCAGTACATAAATATATACAAATCAGTAGATAACTAAATAAAAAACAGTAGATAAATATATACAAAAAAGTAGATGAATAAACACAATTAAGTGGATAAATAAATACAAATCAGTTGAAAAACAAAGTTACATCTGTAGATGATTATATAATTTCACAAGGAGTACAAAAATAAATACAAATGGGCAGATAACTAAATAAAAACAGTAGACGAATAAATTCAGTAGATGAATAAATACAAATAAGTAGATGAATAAATACAAATCAATTGATAAACTAATATAAACCAGTAGTTGATTAATTGATTCTTAAATCAGTACATAAATAAATGAAAATAGTAGATGAATAAATACAATAAATACAAATCAGTTGATAAATAAAGTTAAATCAGTAGATGATTAGATAATATCAAGATCAGTACATAAATAAACACAAATCAGTAGATAACTAAATAAAAAATTAGATCAATAAATTCAAAAAAAGTAGATGAATAAACGCCTGGGCGGGTCGCCTAGCCCGCCTGGACGGACGCCTGGCCCGCGTAGCATGCCTGGTATAACCTTTGAAGCTGGGCGCCCAGATATGGAGAGCCCATTGGCTGCCTGGCCCGCCTGGGCGGCCGGCCGTACAACACAGGCAGTCACATCTCCAAATGCATGCTTTGCTTCCTCTAGCCATACAAGCTTACAACCAAGCTAGATTGTTGAGGAGTTTATCCAAGTTGTGCAATTTGTCACTAGTCAAGAATATACAGAAGTAACAGAACACACTAAGACACGTGCTTGTATAAAACAGTTGAAAATAATCTATTGGATGATGTATTGACAATGTGTTTGATACAAGAGAGAACCTTTCCTATTTATAGGAGATGTTGACAGAATCCCAGTCTCGACGAGACTCTATTGAACCGACTGACTTATTGGACTTTGACTAGTATGGGATCACAGACATATGCCCACATTACATGACTTAATATCTCTTTTTACTTCTAACAATGTAGAGAGACGAGAAGAGAAGAACGAGTATGAGGAGAAGAGATGAGATGAAGAGTGCAAAAGAGAGGAAAATGAAAGAAAGAGTCAAGAGACAGAAGGAATTTCTCTCTATCTAGGGCTATCTCATGTTGACAGAATTCATTTGAGCCAATATGTTGATAGAATTAATCAGCTCATGTATGGCTAACAAAGAGGTCAACGACCATCATGGTTCTCAAGCTTCAACTAGTACATTAAGCATAATTGTGTTTCATTTACACAATTGCTTCCGACTTCTTAACTGCTACAAACTTGTAATAAGTTGTAACTTTCGCTCATTAGTGTACCCATGGAGTCAGAAAAACACTCCTAAAGCCCAAAGTATCATATTGTTGCATATATATGGGGCTTTAAGTAAATATTTCATACTAGCAAATTTTCATAACTTGATCCATACATTTCACCTATGAAATGTGCATCCAAATCCCTATTGTGCAGTTCTGTTTCCTTCACTCACACATGTAGGAGATCCCCCTCCATCACATATCCAATATGGCATGTCATTGCATAAATATGTGTATTTATTATCTTATACTAATAGACTAATCGTGTAAAATTGTATGAAGCACTTAATTTATGCAATATGACATATTACTATACAAATAAGTGTATTTATACTAGTAGGTCGATCAAGTAAAACCATATGCACTTAGTTAATTTTGGCATAATTGTGTGGCTTTAAGTATATATTTAGTACTAGCAAATTTTCATAACTTGATCCATACATTTCACCTATGAAATGTGCATCCAAATCTCTATTGTGCAGTTCTGTTTCGTTCACTCATACATGTAGGAGATCCCCTCCATCACATATCCAGTATGGTATGTTATTGCATAAATAACTGTATTTATAATCTTATACTAATACTAATAAACTGATTGTGAAAAATTGTATGAAGTAAATTAATGCAATATGTCATATTACTACATAAATAAGTGTATTTATACTAATAGATCAATCGGGTAAAACCTTATGAAGTGCTTAGTTAATTTTGGTGTTGAAGTGCCAAGAAAGCATTAGTCAAAATTTCTATAAATCCCTGTTTCCACGCCTAACGAAAATGACGTCGAAATCGGACTTTTATTGTACAATTTATACACACGTTGAGAATATGCTGTATCACACCATGGACTTGGAGGATAGACTATGTCATTGTCAGACTTGACTCAAGAACCTGTGGTACACCGAAGAGAGTTTGTAAGGTCTGTCACCTCCATTTTTCTTGCTGAAGTCTTCTTGGCTTGGGCAAACCTTTTGGAATCAACCTTGATATCTGGAGGCACTTCCACACGACAACATTTTTGTCACCCCGTGTGTTAGTGATGCTTGAAATAGTATTTCTACCTGCACTAATTTTCTTTCCACATAAGTGGTAAGTGACCTTTCCTTTGGCCCAAGAACAACCTTGAAACGATTGTATGCAAGAACAAAATCTTTCCCTGTCGTTTGACCCATAACAACCCCTCAACAAATGCATCAGAAGACATGTTGAAGGAAAAGCCAAAAACAACATCAAACATGAATTAGTACATAGAATAAGGAAATAACAAGGGAATGCAATAATACAATTGGTACAGGTATTACAGATTTGGTCCCTTTTCACACTTTTATTTTTCAATATTGCCAAAGTCCGATTTCCTATGAAAAGTATTACTGAGTGATCAGTGATGTTAAGTTTATTTATAACTCTTCGAAGGTACTATGATATAAACACGTAATTAGATCAATTATATGACATTAAAATAGTATGGAGAAGACTAGGAGAAATTTATATTTTATATTTTGATTTTCAGAAATTTCAATTAAAAATATTAAAAAAAGAGTATACAAGGTATTTTTTTCGTGTTCATATTACTCTTTATTCTTTAGTTCAATTTCATCTACAAAACGTTAATGAAACTACTAATCCTACTATAGATCTATAATAATTTATCAACTATTATAACTAATAAAAAGGAAATCCTAGCTAGTGTAGTTTTACGGTAGATTTAGTGATTGTAATGTAGATCTGCATGATATAGCTGTGTATTTATGCATAAATTATATAGATCTAAGGGTACATTTAGCGTTTGGGGGGGGATATTTTGTTCCTGAACTCATTCTTTTAGGTGAAAGTAGAATTAAATTGAGGCAGAGGTTGAAAACGGTAGAAAATGGAAGAAAATATGTGAGCATACTTTGGTTTAGGATAATTTGAGCTCCATTGGCTGAAACCTCCTCAACCCCCCTGTTAATCCTAGAAAAAAGCAACTGCAACAAGCTTGCAAATAGCGACAAAGGTGGATTTTCTCTGAAACTGATTTGGCCATATTGATGGTATACCCACTGGTATACCAAAATCTGCGATCCTATCAAAATACGCGTAATACCACATCCGATAGTGTTGAAATCAGTATTTTCACCGAAATTTACCCAATATCTTTGAATTTTTGTTCCTTATGAGAGACTATGTACCACCTACCAAGCATGCTGTGCACCCCTTTGGCTTTCTTCCTCTCCATTGCCTTCTCTACCTTCCCTTTACAATCTCCGTGGCTACCACTAACAAATTGTGTGATCTTCTGTTGCTACCAGCAGCAGCTGTGAGAGCCATGACAAAGAGGCAAGGGAGTTGAAAGATGTATGTGAGGCCATGTAGGGAAGGGAGTGGTATTGTCCTTAAGGTGCTCAGAGAAGAGTGTTTGGTGTAAGCATAGTTTTTTAGGCAGCCAGGTGTTGGCCTGCCATGGCTGGGCTCCTAGGCTGCCTAGGTGGGCACCTGGGTGCAGACCTATTTTTTATTTTCTGCATTATATATAATATTAAATTATATGTAACATAAAATGTAACATATATCACATATATAAGGTAATGTGTATATTTTATGATCCTCACCCTAAACAGCACTGTAAGAGTGAGCTAGTAGCTTAAAAACACAAAAAAAGCACTTAGATATGTCAAATAGATTTAAAATGGCATTATCCAAAATAAAAACATTCCAGAAAAAAAATCTGTCTGGATGCCCCAGGTGCCCAGGCGCCCACTTTTCGGTAGGTTGGGGATCAGGCGGACCGACCCCCTTGGGCACCTACCTGCCTAGGCAGTGGGTGCCTCAACAACTATGGGTGTAAGGGCAGTGTCTTCAGCAGCTGCACAATAAAGGAAAAGTGGGTTCGGCAGGAACGTCGAATGGACAGGTCAGCAAGATAAAGCGTAGGACTGAAAAAGGCATTGACCAACAGAAAAGGATGAAAAAAGATAAATAAGGAGAAAGAGAATTTAAGAATGGGTTTCGACCCAATTTATCATGTGACAGATTGCACCACTTCCAATCCACATGCCTGGTCACAATCTAAAGCCATGACTGATTTAAAATGGAATAAATGTTTGTCCTATAAGAAACCAACTCTTGATATTTACATATTGTGTGGTGCTTTGATAAGTTTGATACAGTTAGTAAACTTACATTTGGGCTGAATGTTTCACTTGAATACTCTTTCAAGTTTATTTACACTCCTACGGCAGTCATAAGCCCATGGTCCTTGAAATCATTCATTTCCGTCCAATGCCAATAAGCTAATGGCCAGGGTTTGTTGTATTCTCTCTTGCTTACAGGAATTGGCTCTTGGAGCTATGCATGGACACACCCCTCAGGGGATGCAAGTTGCACTAGATGCACTTGTAAGCTTTTCCCATATGATACTTTCACCAAATTTTGTACTGCATTTCTGTTGCTAATTATACCACTCAAATTTGCAGGTAAAAATGAATTCAAGAGGATTTTTCCTAAGTGCTAAAATGGGAAACGAACTTCTTCTTGCAGCTTCTGGAGAAAAGGTAAATGGCATTAGGGCTAGCTACAATGACACTGCAACATTTGAAATCATGTGATGCTTTATTATCAGCTCGATATTGCCAATCAAAGACCAAAATTCCTATTTCTAACACAATTTCTTATCAGTATTGGCTGTTTCCTCATAAGCCATTGCATGATTACACCTCTCATAATTAATGAAGTTACAATGCTGTAGCCAAGTCGTGATAGACGATACATTCTCCCTTTTGTCTCATCTTTGTAACACTTGCACTTGTCAGTTTCCAAGCACAACAAGATAGTGGCTATATTCTACACGCTATCATCCTCCACTCCACTATCCAATCTGTAGACTTATGTTCCTCATCATGGTGTGTAGAATAGATAAATGTTGTCTCTGTTGGGCACACATGGATTAGATAAGTGTTCGGTGAAGGCTGTCTTAACATCTCTCCTGTGTCCAAAATTAGTTCACGTTCCCAGAGATCTCATTATTTGAGTCGAGCATGGGGACAACATGCATCTCTAGGAAGTTTTGCTACACCTTCTACACCGCAGTAATATTTTTTGAAACTAAGTTTGGATTGGACCAGCACCCTTCTTCGTTCTCTAATATTCACTGCCACTTTGTAGGTAGGCTACAATTAACAACACTAGGGCCTGTTAGCCCCCAACCCAATTCTTCTTTGGTCAAGGGACTTTATTCTGTTTGCATGGCACTAGGATAAACTCAACTTGAAGAAAAGTCCGCTAATTTCCACCTCCAGCAACTTAATTACGCAGCCTGTATATAGAGACCATACATGTGAACAAAGCTTCCATTATTTAACTTGTAGATTGTACCAATTTCACTGGGTAGAGAATTCTTTCCATCTATCTAGCCAGCCATATTACACCTCTCAATCACCCGATTCTCCTATCCTAATTCTGTTGTGTCTATGCCATATATAGCTGCATCAATTCTATCTGCTGCAATGTCACATCCAAAGAACTCTTTTTAGGAGAAGTTGATTTGTAACCTAAAAACATTCATATACTTGAAGGATTATTTAGAAGCTTGAGAGGTCAATTTCATCTTCCATGAAAATGAAATTGCTAACACATAACAGGTTGGTGATGGCCATTTTCTCCATTAAAGTCAAGCTCTCAGTAGAACTCCTTTTGCTACCTTAATCATGGTGTCAGGGAGATGTCTCATTATGATGAATAGAAAAGGATAGGTCCCTCTTGCCTCATTCTTCATGTAGAATCTTACCATTTATCATATACTGCTGTTGGAATTGATCAGGAAAATCCATCACTCTGACTTGATGCAGCAAGTGACTCCAGTTCACACTAAATCTTTGGGTTTTCTTCTTTCAATAAAATGTCATTTTTATATGCTCAAGAACCTTATTTGAAATGAGGCGCTTTATTCATCTGCTAATCAGCCACCATTCTCCTGTCCTACTGCAAGCATTTTTGTTACAAGTTTGAATCTCTTTAGCTTAGATTATCACAGTTATGGGCTGATGATCAGCTACACTTTTCTGTCACGGTCGTCTTTGGTCACAGTCCATTTCTGATCTCGACTTGACTTTTTCGATAGGAAAGTAGGATATGCATTTAGTTCTATATTTTCAGTATTCTGTGTAGGCACCGAGTTACTATGGGTACGTTTGGTTCACAGGAGTCAGTTGGATTAAGGTAAATCCTGCAGTTAGTCAATCCGGAATGAAGATTGCATGGGTTATAAAAAATCCTGAAAAAGAGTAGTTTATGTTTGGTTTAGATATCTCAGGTGGACAGTAAACAACCCGAAGGTCCCGAACGGATCCACATGGCTAGTAGTTTTGCCGAATGGCATGCATATTTTACGGAACAGCGAGCACTTTTGGAAACAGCTGGCACCACTCATGCCCGTTGAATGAGAATCTCAACGAGAGGCTGCAGCTGGATCATGGATGATGGCGTCCAGCCAATTTGAAAAGGAAACCTTTATCCAGCATTCACACAGTATGCTCAAAAGTGCAGGATTTCTGATCTTTTCTGTCTCCAGGAAAGCAAACCTAATATTTCTACTGCTGGATGAATAAGTACAATCCAATACTGCCATATCTGTGAAACCAAACATGCAATATGTGTATATGTACTTGGTTTTCTGGCTTACAGTTTGGTTTTCCTATAGGTGCCATAAACCTAACCGCCAAGGTTATGCCTTATTCTCTGAAAAATATAAGCAAAATTGAGGAAGACCACCTTACAAAATTACAACATGAAACTGATAATCAGTTTGGTTATCAATTATTGGCTACTGTGGCTAGCCATGGTCACTGTTTATAACTTTATATCATTTCTGTTTTTCCAAGTGCTGACGTTGCTTCAAAATTTATATTTGTTGTCTATGGAACCATGACCGGTCTAATCTCGGAAAAGTCCAAAAACATGTGTATTTCAAGGTCACTGGTTTCGGACATTGTCAACCATTTGAACTAATATGCCACTGTTGCAGGAGGGAGATTTTGCTACTGCAAATTATGTATGGGATTTGATGCAAAATCAAAGCCGCAAGATTATTCCTTCCCTTCCAGCCGCTGAAGCCTACTACAAGGGTCTGAAGGTAGTGAACTCTACATTTGAAGCGTTAATGGAGTCTGCTCTTTGCCTAGTATATGTTAGTATATGTTTATCACGTGTAAAATGTATCTCACTATAGAAACTTTTAATACTTTTCAGCGGAGGGAGATTCCGGAGGACGATCCACGCCTCTTACATGTTACACGTACATATGATAATCTTCAAGCTAGAGTGGGACCCCGCCGACCTTATGCTCCCTAGATCCTGGATGCCGTCTTATTACTATTTGTATTTAGTTCAGTTTTGACACATTTTCTAGATATTATTATCTTAGATTAATGGCATGTGGCATGCTCGCCATAAAAAAGTTATCTTTCCACCTAGCGGATTTCCCTTTTACAGTGTATACTTACAGGGGATGATATTTGATTCCCAGTAATTGCTTTGCTGTTAATCACATGAAGTCTCCGAAGCTTTTATTTTCAGAAGGTAGATATTGCAAATGCATTTTTTTTATACGTGTCACAAAAACGGCATGGTTATCTCTGCAAGCTTTCGTTGGTGTTCCATTTCTTTTCCTGGTTTTGGATGTTTAGAATATTGGTATTATTGGCATTTGGCTCTCGGTACCAAGGAAGAAAATGTCTAATTTCGATGATGTTTTGGTGGGCACAAACACAGTAAAATTACAGAAATTTTGGTAGATGTGTTCTTGCAAAACGCCAAATTTGTTAAATTTCACTAGATCAACTTACTAGTGTAAAAACACTCATTTGGCAAGAATATGTCATACTAGTCTAGATATGAGGAAGGGATTTCCTCATGTTTGAGTGAAGGAAGTGGATCTATTCGATGGGAATTTTGATGTCAATTTAAATGGTGCAATTAAGTCATGATAATTAGTAAACAAATTATATAGACTTAAATACACAATACAATGTAAAGAAAATATAGTCCAAGTTGTAAATAGTATATTAAAGAGTAACAAAACTGTTTTGATGGCTCGTGTATTTTCATATCCGATGGCTACATATACAAGAATTGTTTTTGAAAATTTGACAATTTTGAGCAATGCTTGGCATACAATGACTGCACTATCACAATTATGGATAAAGTATTCCTCTCTGAATTCAAGTGTTGGGACTGAATGTTTGCCCATATGACATTCCAGAACCAATAGTCTTAACCTCTCCATCATGTCCATGCTTTGATTGGATATATGCAAATATATAATATGTGATTTGAATCTCTATTTTTTTGTTAATCACTGCTTATAATCAACCCGATTAATGTAATAGTTTTCTTTTTCTCACCGTTCTTTAAGCACTTAATTATTCTTCTTTTTCCACTCGCTTTATCTTCTGCTCTTCGGGCATTTAAATGTGGTATTTATGTTTATGAAGCAATTTTGATGTGAAAGGGTCTCCATCAATATTTTGTTTTTAGTTTAAGCGATGATAAATGTGTCACACTATTGGTTTATATAAGGGCTTGAAGATTGTTGATGATATTGCATCATTATGGAAAATCCTAGTATATTAACGATTCATTGATTGTGCGTGAATGCCCATATCCACTAAGGCGGGGTAAGGGTGTAATACTTATCTATACGTTCCTATTTACTCATAAACATTTATCCCATATTAAGTTAGTTTAATACTGTTAACCGAACTTGTCCGCTAGGTATATGTTGCTTGCTGACCCATTCATATCTATAAATGTAGATTTAACTTCCTAAATTCCGTGCGTCTTACATTCAGAATAAAACAACTATGCTCTATATCCTTTTTGTGTGTATACATAGTAAAACTGTTTTAAGTAATTACTTTCCCTGCGAGGCGTTGACTATGTGCGATTAGTATAAAGATACCATTTTTCTTGATATATATGACGAGTAATTTATAAATTATTGGTACATGTTATATATCTAGGGTTGGGCATGATCAAAATTACTCATCTACCCAACCCTTCATCTACTAGTTAATTGGTATAGGTAAGGATTGGATGCTAGGTAAAACTTTCCCTAATTATGTTGTACCCACTAGATTCCCAATAGTCTTTATGCAAAATAATTATAATACATCATATTACAAGTTGAATTTGTAACACTTTGTTAAAACAACTCGTTGAATTGGGATAAGATGATACACCGATATAGGTATACTAATATTTGAGTGGAACACAACGATAAAGATGGTTGAATGTCTACTACAAATCATTGGATTGCCAACTAAGTAAATTGCTCATAGCTAAGCTTCTTCATGATTGCTATGATATGTGGTGTTTCTTGTCATGACTTAACAGCCCAACCATAAAACCACATGCTTGCTGCCCTTTAGAATAGTACACACTTCAACCAAGATATGTGCCTTGTGAGAATTTGGTTTAGGCTGGTCGTTCCTGATGAAAGCTCTAAACTGGGGAAGTGAATAGAACAAATATAATTTATACAACTTAAAAGACGACAATGGTTTGCAACTTGTTTAAAATATTTTACAACAAAAGAGTAAAACAAGTAAGCGACAATAGAAGCAATCACAAAAGATGACACCCTCTTTGGAGAAAATCTCAATGTATCTCTACCACCTTTGGAGGCAGCCTTCTCAACAAAAGTAGCTCCAAAACTCTTTGACACAATCTTCTCGCAAGTAGTTTGAAGCAATTGACCAAACATTAAGCAAGATAGAAGGAAAATACACCACAATTTTACAAAGATTACACAATGTAGCACTGCAGAACAAGTGATGATCAACTCTACAAGGTTTGGAAAAGGCTAGGTTTGATGTAGTATAGCAATAGGCTTGCTTGAGAGAAATTGGATATAGCAAACTAGGATTCTAATGTTGAGATAGATAACACATATATGCAATGTTTCACTCGTACTTTGGATGTCCATACGACACCCCTATTAATAGAAAACACTTAGGAGTATCTATGATAACTATTGAGAGAGATTAGGATGAGTTAGTGAGAAAGTAGTCATTACAAGATAGCAAGTGGGAATAGAATATTTTTTCTATAAAACTATAGTCCGATCAAATTATGATTTGACTGAGATGCATCAATGCCGAACTATAATTCGACCAAAATATTGTCAACACTTCCTTACTCTAAGGGTTATGTCCCGATCAAACAAAAATTCAATAGACATGCATTTGGCCGAATAACATTTTGACTAAAAAAACAGTCTGCCCCAAAAGTCCTAAATTGTGAAAAATAGTTCAATAAATTTTTGCAATATATAGCGAGCCTAATGGGTACAAGTATACAACTAGGTTTAAGAAGGTTTTGATCCGTCTATCACTTGTCATACATCATTTCTATTGTCATACATCATTTCTATTGAGATGTACATTTGCAACCATATAAAACATATTTTTAGGTATAAGCATCTTGCACAAATAGGAAATATTTGTATGAAGTTGGGATCTTATCTAAATTCCTTGATCAGCGAAAATACTTGTTTCACACATTAGTAACAAAATGGAAAATGTTTGCATCATAAAAATTGGACTTTGACATATTCAAAAGGTCAACAGTCTCTCTCTTTGATCATCATCATCATCATCATCATCATCATCTAAGCCTTAGTCCCAACTATGTTGGGGTCTATTACGTGGATCCTTTGTTTCCATTAAGCTCTATCATGGGTCATATTCTGATCGAGATGTAGAGATTCAAAATCTCTCTTTATAAACTCTTCCCATGTTAAATGTAACCTTCCTCTTCTTTTATTAATTGTGTTTGACTCAATAACATTGCTTCGTATAGGCACATTAGTCTATCTGTGTTGCACATGTCCATATCATTTGAGTCGACCCTCGCACAACTTGTCCTCAATGCTTGCCACCCCACTTTGTTCCTTATATAGTCATTTCTGAAGCAATCTTTTCTTATCTTCCCACACATCCATCTCATCATACACATTTCAACCACACTCATCTTGTTGAGACCTTGTTTTTTCACCGCCCAATATTCACTCCCATTGAGCATCGATGGACGTATAACTGTTCTATAAAACTTGTTTTTTGATCTGAGAGAGATATTTCGATCACATAATACTCCAATTGCACTCCTCCATTTCAACCACCCCGCAGTGGTCATGTGACAAACGTCATTTTGGACATCCCCATCTATTTGAATAATAGAACCCAAGTAATGAAATTTATCTCATTTTGGTATATCTACTCCCTCCAACTTGACTCCACCATTCACACTATGAGATTGGCTGAAATTGCAATGCATATACTCAATTTTTCTCCTACTAATCATTAACACATTTGATTCCATTGCCTTTGTCCAAAGTTCGACATTATCATTCAATCCATCTTTAGGTTTACCAATCAATACATTATCATCAACAAATAACATACACCAAGAAATGCCACGAGGAACATTCTTTGTTAACTCATCCATAATAAGAACGAACAAATATGGGCTAAGTGTGGATCATTGGTGTACCCCAACTGTGATAGGAAAAGTTGGTGTCTATCCTCTATGAGTCTTCACACTAGCAGTAGAGCTATCATACATGTCTTTAATCAAGTCAATGTATTGGATTAACACACCCTTTTTCTTCAAAACCATCCACAACACTTCCCTAGGTACTCGATCATAAACATTTTCCACATCAATAAAAACCATATGAAGATCTCTTTTGCTTTCTCTATACTTCTCCATGAGCCTCCTTATTAGAAAAATAACATGTGTTGTTGATCTTCCAGGCATGAAGCCAAATTGGTTGTTTGATGTCTGTATTATAGATCTTAGCCTCTTCCAATAATCCTCTCCCACAACTTCATTGTGTGACTCATCAACTTGATACATATATAGTTTTTGTAGCTCTGAACATGGCCTTTGTTCTTGTAGATGGGGACTATAGTACTATATCTTCACTCATCCAACATATTCTTGGTCTTCATGATCTTTTTAAAGAAATTCGTTAACCACATAAATCCTTCATACCCCATACTCTTCCATACATCAATGGGAATACCGTCAGGTCCACATACCTTTCTTATTTTTATATTTTCAAAGCATTCTCGACCTCAAATAGTGAAACTAGTCGTGTACAAATGATATCTCTTATATTCATGTCATTCGAGTCTCTAACATTATTTACAGTATCTCCATTGAAAGCTTATGGAAGTAATTTCTCCGTTGGTTCTTGATATCGATGTCCTTCACCAACACTCTACGATCTTCATTCTTGATGCATTTTAATTGACTCAAGTCTCTTCCTTTCCTTTCTCTTATTTGAGCCATTTCATATATATCTTTTTCCCCTTCTCTTGTATTTAACTTCTTATAAATATTATCAAAGTATCTAGACCTCACCTTGTGAACAACCTTATTAGCTTCTTTCTTTGCTTGCTTGCATTTTTGGAATGTTGCATCATCTCAAGATCTGGGCAAGTTCCTATGATGTCCATTTTCAGTTTAATAGCCTTCTATACTTCATCATTCAACCACCAACTCTCTTTCTGTAGAGGTACACAACCTTTGGACTCCCCCAAAACTTCTTTTGTAATTTTTGTTATGCAGGAGCTCATGTTATGCCACATAGTATTAACATCAGACTCTAAGTTCCAAGTTCCCTCCTTGATAAATTTATCATGAAAAGTCAATTTCTTTTCTCATTTAAGATTCCATCACTTGATCCTGCTATCTTGGATTCTGTTATGCTTGCCTTTATTGATCTTCATGTTAATATCCAAAACCACCAACCTATGTTGGGTAGTGAGTTCTTTGCTAGAAATCATTTTATAATACTTGCATAATTTATGATGCACCCTCCTCATAAGGAGGTAACCAATTTTGCTAAAATTTTCCCCACTCTTAAAAGTAATCTTATGAGTTTCTCTTTTCTTGAAATGGGTCTCTACCAAAATCATATCATATGCAACTGCAAAGTCTAATATCCTCTCTCATTATCCATTTCTATTGTCATATCTAAAACCACCATGAACTCTCTCATATCCTACATTACTACTCCCCACATGGCTATTTAAATAACTCCCAATAATGATCTTCTCATCTATCTGTATTTCGTGCATCAATTCATCCATGTCATCCCAAAAATCCTTCTTAGCCTTCTCATTACGGTAAACTTGGGGGGCATAGACACTAATAATGTTAAAATTCCTTTTTTAAGAACAACCTTGATATCTATGATTCTATCACCCATCTTTGTGATCTTGACAACATTATCCTTACACTTATCAATTATAATACCTGCACCATTTGTATGTTTATCAAAACCTATATACTAGATTTTATACCCTGTGTCTCCAATCTCTCTACAACATTCCCCTGTCCACTTGGTTTCCTGAAAGCAAGCTATACTAAATTTTCTTCTCATCATGGTATCTACTATCTCTAAAGATTTCTCTGTCAAAGAGATAATATTTCAAGATCCAACTCTAATTCTTTTTTTTTTGACTTGCTTCTTTGCCTGCCTTAGTAAAAAATATTACCCTTGTATATTTTTCACTACATCTGGGTAATGATGCAACAATACTAGGTTCTTTACCCACATTCGTCCAAGATATTATAACCCTTACACATTTTTACCACATCCAGACATTTATGCTGCACATATATCTTCTTTACCCACACCCCACTTACATGTGTAAACCCATGTCCGTCCTTCAACACAACCGGGCTCCGTTGTGTCAAAGATCCTTGCATATTTATCACTACATTGTGTGTTGATGCAGCGTGTGGCTAGGTAGGGATACTCTGAAAAAGTTTTAATAATGATCCATGTCATAGAAAGAGTGACAAAGTTTTATGGCTGGCTGTCAATCTACCACCAACCCTCCTTTACTTGAGCTTGGGACCAAGTACATTTGTACAAAATGTATGAAATAGAGGCAAAATTAATCTCTCTCTTTGATGATGGAAAATATTTCTAAAATAGAAAGTTAAGATAGTCAAAGTGAGAGCATCATACCTTTGATTATATATATACATATATAATTTATCTCATGAACTTTTCTCCCCCTTTGTCAAAGTTAAAAAAATGGCATACTTACCAAACTCCCCCCTTGAAGGATTTACTCCCCTAAAACATATTATCATATGAAGAGGGGACCTCATACCCAAGAAAAATGAGTATACCAATTATAAGTACCAATTTAAATGGCAAGGTATGAGAAATGAAAAGGAAAAAAAAGACCAAAGAACAAATGTGAAAGATGCCCCATTATCAATGAGAGGAATGCTGAATACTTCATGATAAGGAAGTCCAATTAAGCAAAAAAAAGGATCAACATAGATACACTAGGCCAATGATAAGGAATGTTAAGTCCAAAGGACTAGAGAAAAGCTATGAAAAGTAAAATTCATGGGTTTTCTAAAAGATATCTCAATAGTTATGCAAGAACGAATGTTAAATCCTCCGTATTTGAGATGAAGAGAAAAAAAAAGAATCTCTAGATTGACATTAAGGGATGTTAAGCCCATAATTGATATAGAGAAGCCATTGTATACAAAAACTAAAATGATGGAAAAGTATATTACATAGTTTGAATATCCACCTTAATCATATATACAAGATAAATTGATTCCAAACTAAGAAAAAATACACCAACAAAATATATCCAAATAAATGCTAAAACTACGCTTGCAACATGGTACATAAATTGTTTCATACCTAAAAGATTATATAGACACGAGCTAAATGAAAATATGAACAAATAGAAAGATAGCCAAATGAAAACCTTTACAATCAATACTCACTTGTGATATTTTAACGGAGCCGCCCCTCGATCGAATTTTAATTCTTAGAAAAAAATAAATAGTCTTTAGTAGAAGAGATCAAGTATGTCCTATTACTAGCATTATCTTCCTCAAACACATATATTTTATTATATCAACATATACGTGAATGATAATATCATAATCAACATGAGAGCATAGCATATATTATTTTTCCATATCACTCAACTTATCTAAAAGATAATAAGCTTGACCACAAGAATGTAAGTAACAAGATAATCTATTATTTCATTTCTACCATAAAAAAGATCATTTAGCTCACTAAGTCAATATTTTAAGGAATCAACAGTAGTAGCCAATTTAATTTTATTTTTCTTATACTTTCGACCTTTACTATGTAAGTTCAACAACTTCAATTAATTCATTTTTGAAGAACTTTAAAGTATACCTCACTATCATCACTTTGCACACCTTGTTATTATTGTTATCATTATCACATGTTTGATACGAAGGGCTCAACAATATGATGGCAAACTTCTTCCTCATCATTTGATTTGAGATTTGAAGAAGAGTCCCAAGAAGCACAATATGCCTTTTTTCCTTGGATTTATTATTATTATTATTATTATTATTATTATTCTATTTTGTCTTCTTAAATTTTGATCATTCATCCTTATGATGTCTATTTTCCCACAAGCAAAACATCTAGTAGATAAATACCTAACACCTCTGTTTGAAGAAGAATTGACTTTTTTGCCATTGGAAATATTTTCTTCCTTATTATTAGATGAACCACAAGATGAAGAGGAAGATTCTTTTGAGACATATTGTTGAGGATGTTGCTATTTCTTTGCATTTTTCTTCGTCTCACCTATCTCAATCATAGATCTTAAGTTTATAAGTCTCAAGACTACTTATGAGTTCTTCAAATTGTAAAGTAGAAAGAAGCAAAGAATCTTCTATGGCATTAAATTTCTTTTCATACCTATGGGCTAGAGAACACAATAATTTAATAACAAGATCTTTAGTTTCAATAAATTTTCTAATAGATTTTAGAACATTCAAACTAGAAGCAAATCAAGAGTACATTTAAGAAACAACTTCATATTTTCCATACAATATAACACTAATTTATGAGAAATTATATTGATTCCAGTATCGTTATCCTGGTTAGATCCTTCATGAACTATAGAAAGTCTGCACAAAATATCATAAGAAGTTTCACAAAAAGAAATCCTATTAGACTCATTAGGAGATAGGAAATAATATAGATACTCACAATATTAATGTTGAATGAAGTACTCAAGTTGCATCATTGAAGGTACATATGACTGAATGATCATATTACAAAGTCCAAAACTAACACCTTGAAATTTAAACTACATACGCCATTTTCAATATGTGTAAAACCCAATATTTATAAGATCAAATTTGACATGATTTTATTTGTAAGGAAATACAACAATCTTTACATCACACCTTACATTAGAGTACACGGAAGCTCTAAATTTTTATACATTGAGACTATCCCCAATAGTGGGCTACTCCTACATATTTCATATTGTCTCTTCTAAGTTATTTTAGAACACTTGATGTATTAATGTATTTCTTCCAGGAAAATATAGTCATGAATGAACCATAAGACAAAACAGGACAATCACGAGGACTATTTATTTAAAAAGAAGTCAAAGTATGCAACTAGTAGTTGAGAAATTTTAATAAGAATATACAGGAAATTAAAATAAAAATATGCAAGGAATTAAACATATATGAAGCAATCAAGTATTCAAAAGAGTTTAAAAAATGAATAAAACTCAAATTAATATTCGAGACTATGGATTCAAATTCAACATTCAAGACTGGGAATTTATATTCAATATTCAAGACGAGGGATTTAAATTCAATATTCAAGACCAAGAGTGCAAATCCATAATATAGAGCACATATTAATGTCTTTTTTTGTGGAAGCCTTGTATTCTCTCTATGGATAACAACAACACTAACTAAGTTTCTCAATATACCGAGGGACACCTGTGTTCTTTCTCTGTATAGACTCATGGAAGCGCAATTTCACTAAACTAGCAGGTACCAATATGTCATGTACACCATTTTAAGAATGTGCTACTATTCTAGAAATATTATGTTGGAGGCTCTTCAAAGATAAAGGCTAAGGTTAAAACATTAACTCAAGCCATCCAAACAATCTACCATGTATGTATTCAAGAGGGAACGACTTCTCAAATAGGAACCTCTGAACCAAAAGTATTCAAAATGTAAAAATAAAAAGTTTTAGACTTCAAGAATCAGTAAAGAGAGATCCATGAATGTAGAGAAATATTTGTCAGTATTGACTTGGAATCTTATTTTTCTTAATTTTATCCGATCACTAATATTATATGTGATCAAGTTTTCAATTTATAAGCAATTGCCATCTATTTCCAGTTTGGTCTTTTATAAGGCTTTGACTAAGTTATATATATTGTAACAATCCGTTCACAACATCGTCACAACTCAACTTAGTAGTATCTGGATAAAAGTAAATAAATATATTCATGAAATATTACCTAAGGTCTCATCCACTATATGTATAAATAAAGATGAAGTAAATTCATATATAACTGAAACCAATATGCCATCTAAGTTGACTTTCGAAATGTATGGTCATCCGTAATTACATTTACCAAAATGTCTTATTAATCACATCCCTCTCTTCTAGAATCTATCCAAATCATTATTTGCTACTCTAGATCAAACTGCTTTGTATTCTTTCCAAAAAAACTCAAAACATATATATGTTGGGTCTTTAATTTATAAAAAATAGAAAATAGGGAATATTCTTACCAAAGAATACTAAATTGTTAACTCAATATTGACTTTTATACTAATTCTCAGATAGTAGTAATATTACAGCCTTGATTATTGGTGTAATTGTATTCTGTATACAAAGATGTTGTGCTTAGTATCTAACCTCCCATGTAATCTATCTGCACTAACTATATCTCCAGAAATGTTAAGCTATAGACTTGTCATCAATATTACAATATATAAATTGCTATTCATATACTACTATAATAGGACATGGTTAAGCAGCTACGCGGTGTTAATAATCTATAAGATTAGCTTAGTTACACCAGTTTTACCGGACGTTGTCTTTTAATATAAATACTGTATATTACATCCTCGTTTATTGGATTTGCTAGAATACAAACTAGAGTATATTGACCTATAGAACGGTAGAATTGGACTGAAAAAAACTTTTCTTGGTTAGGTAATTAGGGCCGAGGCTGGATCCCTCCTGGCCGTCGTGCTTCTCTGATTCAACGAGAGCTATCCTAGTGCGGCGTCTCTCCTCGCCAAGGCGTTCACAAAGCAGTTCGACAACGTTGGTTAATAATTTAATTGTTACCGTCCTTCAAATCGTTTGCTTCTTGCGCTGTGGCTGAATTGCATGGATCAACCTCGGGCTCATCCTAGTGGTAATCAAGTTTTGAGGGGATTGTAACGACCTTGACTGATCAACATACCAGCTGTCAGGTTTTACCGAAATGGACACGGAACCTCAGTTTGGTCAGAGATAAGAAACATCTTGCTCTCCTGAGATGTTACTAATCAAGGGACTCTTGGCGCACTGTAGGTCGGAGCTTCATTGGTTTAGACCGGTGCATATTTTCCTCGATTCTGGAGTAGTGGCGGAGCCAGCCCTATGATGAAGGAGGGGCAATGCTAAGTATATATGTAGAATTTATATTGAGTGTCAACATGTCTCAATTGATCTATTTACTTAGATCTAGAGATGAAAATAGATAGATCTTACATAAATAAAAAAAGAGTTTGAAGACTTAATTCATCACTTGGAGTACTTAATTTTAGATTTGTGTATTGTGTATGTAGATTATAACATTCTACGTACATTTATGTTTCTTTTACATTTAAGATGAGTTTGAAATGACAACCTGTATGGATTATTATATATTTTTAAGACTAAACAAGTAATTTCCTACTTGATAAGTTTGACTACTCAAGTAAATAAAAAGTGACATAAAGTTAAGAAAAATGAATATATAAGTAGTACCACACGACAATTACTATTATTATTAAAAAATCAGAAAACAACACTATAGTAAATTACTATTAAATAAAGATACTTATAATGTTGTTAAACCTATTTATTAATTTTATCTAATAAATCAAGAAATGTTGTGACAATATATTGTCACTAAATTATTTAGATTGTCATTTCTATATTGCGTTGGAAATTGGGTAAGTATAAAAGGTTTGTTGTCTTTGACATCATGATGAAATAATATATATAATTTATAGGAACAATATTTGCACAACTTGCGAATAGAAGTATTAATTTTAAGAATTAATTTCATAAGATACATGATATTATATTATTTTAATAAATATTTATTGATGTATAAAAATTCGAAATAGTACACACGTTATAAATATATTGTTATTAAATTTTTCGTGACACCATGTACTACTAAGAATGTCATATTTCATTTGACATTATCTTTCCTATCATATATTGCACTTGTAATAGAAAATAGTCAGTATACAACCGCACACGTAACATATACACCTATAGACTATGTTGTTGCTATATTTGTTATAGATTTAGTTATTTATATATAATATAACACTATTTGATATCACATGGAGTATATTATTAATTATAGATATTTATTTTTATTTTCCCATTTCCTATGTACTTGTTATATTTGTTACACATATAATTATTTATATATTATATACAATATTTGGTATTCCATAAAATATACAAATAATTATAGATACTAGTTTATTTTTCCTCATTAACCATATAACTATGTATTTGTTATAGTTTTTATACATTTAATTATTTGTTTATGCATGATACAACAATATTTGACATTTAATAAAGTATACTATTAGTTATAGATCATAAAGTATATTATTAATGATAGATATCCGTTTCTTATTTAATCATTATAAAATTGGTATAAACTAATAGTTAGCCAATTGACATTAATGCATGTATTTTTGGTATAGTGTTAATATATTTAATAAAAAAACAACTTGTCAATTATGTAACAATGAGAGATATTTATAAAAATAAAAAAAAAACGTCATTTATTTTTATAAAAATTACCCTATTCAAATATATTTATATTTGTAATTCTTACTTAAAACCGTATTAGTAATAATGTTATATATAAAAGAAAGTTTACATAATTTGAAAATAGGTTAATAAGCATGTGAAGTAGATAAAGTATACAAATAAATATTAACTTCGATACATGTTAAATATACAACCTATATATATTTAAAAAAATTCAAAATTAGAGGGGGGGCACTTGCCCCTGCTTGCCCCCCCCTCCCGCCGCCACTATCTGGAGGTCTGAGGAGGTGAGTGATCTACTAGGAAGATTTTTCCGGAGCGGGGAAGAGCAGGACACAATGGATGATGGTTTCCAGTTTCGGCAATGTATTTCATTTGACTTTGGTATGTATTTCTTTATAACAACGCGTATAGCTAATGTCAAAGTGAATGGCCCATTCGAATATCACCAAATTTATTAACATGATTTTTTTTTCATTTCTTTTATTTTTTTAACTTTTAACTTAAAAAATCCAAAACTTCCAAAATTTTACCTTAGTGTTAATTTCATTTAAACTAAATTATAAAAATATTAATTATAGAAACAAGACTACTAGTTTTTGACGGACCCTCCCCCGTCATGTGTACCACATTCATTTCTTTGGATTAAAAAATCAATAGTTTTTAAAATGAGATAATTTGTTAATTGTAAGGCCTTAAAATATTTAGACTAAAATTTTAGGTTATTCAGATTTGATTTTAATGTACTAAGATTACAAAAGACGTTTAATAAATATAGTTCATATGATGGAGTAGATTGTATTATTTTCTCAAATGATAAGAAGTAACTGATTCAAGAGTAGTTAATTTAAATGGAAAATAAATAATATCAATTTATAGGTTTTTTTAAATAAAACCAAGCCTCAATGTTCTTTTATTCATCCTTCCCTCCTCATGTATGCAAAAATATCAAGCAAGAAACAACAACATCTCAAAAATTTCAGATCAAGCCTCTACTTGACGGCTGTAGCCTAACTGACAAAAAACCCACCTGTCAACCCTATCCTCAACCAACCACTAGGACACAACTCAAAATAAAAAGAAACTATCTGACTAGCTATCTAAGTATCTATCCACAACATGTATATGTAAGATAAGTCTAGCTGATCCAAAATGAGGAAGTCCTCTGATCCTCATGGGAAAGAAAAGAGGATCCATCGTAACAGAATAGGTATATGAACACTCACCCAGTTTACCAATGACTCTAGCTGTGAGACCCCTAACCTTGCTAAAAGTGTTGAACAAGTTTAATTATCATAATTGAATTCTTATAACCCTATTCTAACCTTATGATATGCTTTAAAATCATAAGACAAGGTTAAGTTTCAAATTTGGTCCAATTTGGACACTGTTTGAGCAAGTTATGTAATTTTATGCACATTTTGGACTTTTCTACAATTTACCCAATTGAGAGGTTTTCTTTTCAATTTATCACTTGCATTATGTTCCTTGGATATTCCTTCATCATTCTTGATCTTGTTGAGCTATGGGAAGCCTATTTAAACCTTAGTTTGAAGGTATTTTCTCAAGGGTATTTTAGGGTTTACCCCTTCATGGATGAGCTACCTTTAGTAGCTATCAACTAATGAATTATTTGATTGGCTTGGAAATTCGAAAAAGGAGAGCTAAGTAGGTCTATATTGAAAGTGGGGGATCTTCTTAGGTGTGTTCTTGTATATTCTTAATAGTTTAAGGCCATAGACACATGGGGAAGCTACTTTTACACCTCATGCTTGCTTCCATCCTTATCCATGAGCTATATTTACCTCTTCCTTGCCCAACTATGAAAATTTGCTTGATTTCTCTTTCCTCTAACCTGGAGGAACGACTCCACTCTATTTTTCTGTGGAACCAAGTGCTCTAAAGAAGAAGACAACTTCTTTTTGGAGGAAAAGATCTCCTGGAGCTCCATCTAGCCGTACCTAGGGTTTCCAAGGTCATCTTCTAGGGATTTCGACCAAGGAAAGTTGTTTTCTTCCTTCCTTCTCCATTTCTCTTGCTCTTCTCCTTCCTTAGACCTTCCTCCATGTCGAAACCTTGCTGTTCCATGGTATAAATTGCTCTAAAGCTCTAAAACTCTACCTTTCTTGTTCCTTATGCTTAGGATTTGCTCATTTGATGAAGAAAGGTGCTAGATGGACGAGTTCACAGCTTATGCTTAGATTTTCTACCCTACCTGCTCACATTTTCTTTTGTTTGGGATTGCATCTTCTCATCAGAGGCAATTTTTATAACTTGCTTCATGTTTATTTCTTACCATAAGCTTTCTAACTCATGTTCTTGCTTGAAAATGATGATCCATGCACTAAAAAGCTACACTTGACTTGGATTTGGATTTTTATAATATTTCTTGTTCTAATTTCAGTTCTAGATGAACCTGTGATCACGTATACATTACTCCTAAGGTATAATATGACTTGGATCAGGTTGGTTTGACAACCTACGGTGCTAATCACCTATCAACCAATGATCAATTTTATGATTTTAAGCTGCTTTCTTCTACAAACCCATGACCGATGATGGTACCATTGCAACAACCCTATGGTGTTGTCTTCATGACAACCGATGGTCGGGATAAAAGGTATCAGATGATGGTGACAACCTATGGTCACCCCTTAGGTTAGGTTTTGTATCAATTAGAAGTTTAATGATCAACCATTAAGTACCCTACTTATGTTATCAATCAATGATGACATTAGCTTAATATATGATGCTGATTAATGAATACAATGCTGATCTAACAACCTATGGTGACTTAATGGTCACTAATGATGGTGGATCAGGTCTCCACAACCTATGGTGAGTTAATCATATAGTTTTAACATCAATTAAGCCTTAGACTAATGGTTTCTTGGGTCACTTGATGCAATGGTCAGATCTATACTGTAATTGATGGTTTTAGCATATGAACTTGACCCAATGGTCAAGATCTAATGTTTATTCCTCCACTAAAGTGGAATGATAGCTAATGTAATATGTTAGTCCTAATAATGTGATTTAAATGGTTTCCTTTATATGATCAACTTAAGGAGCTTACTTGTTGACAATGGATGGCTGGTTTTAAATGAACAATCGATTGTGGGTTTTACCCTACTCTCAACAGAACCCTTATTGTTGTTAATCAAATGATGTCTAGGGTTAAATGGTGACTTTTATAGATTAAAAATCAATAACATAATAGATGATTCATTCAAGGTGTTTACTTAAGTAAATGACCAATAGATTTACCCTTTCAACATTTCATGGTTAGAAGTTGATGCTTCAATATTCTCATTGTTTTGGGTGAAACATGTAGTGTAATGTTATGATTCTAATGATGAGAATTTGTTGGTTCAATACCTTAAAATTATAGTGTTACCCTTGAACTCGTATGATTATGATTTATAATCACCATAATGAATTAATGGATAAACCTAATGAGGTATAGCTTGTTATACCTAGCTTTAATATAACTAAATGATGGTAATTGGGTATGAATAGTCCTTGAATGACTAATATAATCATGGAATACTCTGTTACTATTGTTGAAACCCTAGTATGCTATAACCTGATAGTTACACCTTGATTTATGTGTGAGTTCATACTTGAGAATGGTATGGAATGTGATGGTTATGCTTCACCTTATGCATCCATGATCCAATGGGGATGTTGTGAGTTAGGGTTTGGGTATAAGTGCTGATTAGTAACATTAATATAATTTATCTTGTTGAACCTAACTCTAATGCAAATAGATAAAGACGAGTGTTCATTTTTAACATTCTTATATGATGGAATGATGGTGGAATAACCTCCTTAATATGATCATAACCTTAATATGTTAATTGGTGGTTATCATAGCCACATGGTTGATACTTTCTTATGTTAAACATGTGCATTATGAATATGATGAGGGTTAATCATATCTAGATTCCTTGCATGTTGATGTAATAAAGGAATGTTCTTAATGTTAATATAACCCTGCTATGATTGTTTATGAATGTCTCCTAGCTCATTAATGCAATATTGTGTTGATCCGGTGTATTATATGTCAATGACGTTATTGAGCCTTGTTATAAGGCATGCAAAGATAATGATGAACTTGTAGGGAATAATATGATGGTCTTAATGACCTTTGGGCATGGTTGAGCCATGAATGGGGTTTAATACTCTTGTGTTGATAAGGGTTGATACCCTATGATATTGTGAAAAGGATTTATATCCTATGATAATATGATGGTCTTAATGACCTTTGGGCATACTTGAGCCCTGAATGAGGTGTAATCCTCTTGTGTTGATAAGGGTTGATACCCTGTGATATTGTGAAAATGATTTATATCTTGTGATAGTATGATGACTAGTGTGGTCTCATGAATGACAGGTGAATAGTACCATGTGATGATGAGATGAGAAATTATGTTCCACACATTTTATATCTTTTAGAAGTTGTGATATTTATATGCTTGTTAGAAGTGAATTAGGGTTTGTATGTCCACTTGTTTGATGTAGCCTTAATTCACCCAATTGGCATAACTAATCAAATACAACTCTAATCATGTAGTGCCCTGTGCCGTAGAGCCATCTTCAGTGTCAGAACTTACTGGATGGTGAAATGAGTATTCCTAAGGGAAAGTCGGAGAGCATAGTGTTGAGTATGTGGGGGTGGCAAGTTGAGGATATATCCTTATCATACACAATGCAGGTTGTGGAGGATGTCTATGGTCATGCCTCATACATCTGATGTGATTGAGGACAATTGTGGTTGTACCTCGGATTAGAGGGTTTTGTATACCCTGGTTTCTAGTGTCGTGACCTGTACCAAGGGTGGACTAGTGGTTAGCAGCTTGACTATATGTCACTGTGGTGGCAACTTTGACTGATATGTCACCGCCTTTTTACTCATACTGACCGAGGGGAAGAGATCTTAGGATACCAACACTCCTAAATCTTATATGGAACCGAATATCCCTTCAAAGGGGTCAGTTGGACTTTGGATGGTACAATTCAAATTCCCCAGGGCATAATAAAAGATGTAATACAACTGTCTAGCATATCTGTAAAGGGTTATACACAATTCTTGATATTGGATGATAACCCTTATTTGCTTTCTTTTCACTGAGATCATGTATAATACAATAAGAGATAATAGATGTGCTTATGCTGTAGTTATGCTCATGTTGTAAACATGCTTATGTTGTCAAATATACTGACAATGATGGTTAAGATGATATTGCTAGCTATGTTTAATATTGCTAGCTATGCCTATGTAATTAGAAATGCTTAAACTGCTAATCATGCCTATGCAGTTAATTATGCTATGGTGTTAGTTCTACTTATGATATATATTTGTCTCCTTTATTTGAGATGCCAATATTGATAATCATGTTATGTTACTAGACATATTCATGATGTCAGGGATGCTTATGCTACTAGATTACTTGTACTATTAGCAAGGAATATGATGATAGTCCGATTAATGATAATGATTGTTATTAGATGCAATTTGATGATATTTGAGTAGATATCTATCCAGAGAAATGGATTTATTTGTTATCTATATATGCATTGATGTTCATACTTGTTGCTAAGATGATTTGCTTAATCTATTTAGCATACTTAAACTGTTCAATCTGTTAAATTGATTATTAAGTACTGCAACTACTTAGTTATCTACTATTTAAAATGTTGTAATCAATAAATGTTGTTGGAGGTTATATCTCTTACTGGGACATGGGTCTCACCTTTGTGGTTCGCCACATTTTTTTAAGGTAATCGGAAGTGACAAAAACAAACATGTGACAGAAAAAAGGAGCTATAGTAATGAATCTTTGAGAAAGTTGATTATATGTCTAGTGTGTCCTAGAGTCATCCTTGTATTCTCAGGTCCAGGCAGGAAAAATTTGTATATGGTGTTTCAAACAAAGCATACTTTTGTTAGTATATTAATGCTTGTTTGTGTGGCATATACGAATATTGTTCTCCTGTGTAAATATGTTGTAGCTAAGGCGATAGAACAATTTCTATCAAATTCTTGGCATAGTATGAAAAAAAGAAAGATGTTGGGCTCTTATGCAAATTTTTCTGAGCAAGTGCTGACATTAAAATTAGTTTTAATTTACTCATATTTTTGGGTATGTGATTAATTAGTGATCGATTGTGCTTTATATTTTGAGCAATCGTGTTTAAGGTAACGAGTTCTCACAAGTTGGTATTAGAGCTTTAGGTTTATTGAGTCTACAGGGACACTAGAACTTAGGATTAGGATGATGTCTAAGTTAGGAATATGCCATAAAAATATGGTGCATACTGCCTAATCTCAGTATTTGGGTGTCCTGGACAGGTATTTAATTATTGAAGAAAGGTAAGTATGGAACTCTTAGATTGTTATCTTTCTGATTACTTTGATCAATTAGTCATTTTGAGACAATCTAAATAGCATAATGATAGAAATCATGGTATGAATATCTCAATCCTACCTTAAAGAAGATGAGAGTTGCATTATAATCTATCAAAACTTGAATGTTTGGTAACTATAAGATAAAGATACAACACCATGAAATCTAAATCTGAATACAAATTAGAAAAAGAGGAGTTCTTGAAGATGTGATTCAAGAAGATAATAAAGTAAAAGACAGATAAGTCTATGCTTATAAAGTGAATCAAGGTACGAAATCCACATAAGATGGAAAGAACTCCTATAACAAGTACAAAATGAGAAGATAAATGGGAACAATGATAAAGGAATAAGATGGAACTTGAGTTAATCTTAGACCAACCTATGTATGTAGGAAAATTTGAATGAAAAATCTGCATGGCATGTGAAAGAAATTAAGGGAGATGATCCATGTTTAATGAAGAAAATGTGGAATATGATGATTTACCTGTTGATTAGTGGTTAAAAAACATAATAAAATAAGACAAGATACCCAAGTGTGATAAATAGTCATCAAGGAAGGAGTAATGAGATATGTTAATCATGATGATTCCTATGCTAATGTCAAGGAACCCAAAATGAAAAAGGTAAAATGATACATAAGAAGCTGTAACCTGCATAATGAAAATAGAATTGGTTACCTTTTTGCTAGTGACCCTTGAACAATGCTGCTACGACGTGGGAAGTGCATTTCTTTTTATGTTTTCCTTTCTAGGGCACAACTTTCAAGTGGATCATTGCCACTTGGTATGTGTGGATTCATTACAAACATGATGGTGGATAGCTTATAATAGAATAAGGTTGCTTGGACTATGGTTCCAAGATCATAAAGTTTGTGATGAGTTTGCTTTTGAGCCTTCCAATAATTAGGAAGATTCCTCTTATATGTCTTGAGATTTGTTATGTTGGTAAAAGTAGATGAGATAAGGATGTGAGTTCCTTATAGCACATGAGGTGGATACCAAGGTAATGAATCCTAGTATATCAACAGTATGGGAAGTATGTGAAGGTTGGAGATGTTTATTAAATGAACATTTCAAGTATTCCTCTCCCTTAGAGAGAGAGAGAGTTGATGATGACCCTCTAAATGTTGTTTGGAAGGAAAAAAAAGTGATTCTATAATGTTGTGTATGGTTCAGTGATAGTTGGGCAAGACCACTATCAAGGATAGATGGTTTGCTGATCAGTAAACATGTTCTACCATGCTCCTTTAAGATAAAATATCCTTTATACATAAGAGTTAGAATGGATGACATAAGCTACGTGACCATGGTGAGTTTAGGGTTATGTCCTTTAGACTAACCAATGTACCAATAGAATTTATGAATAGGAGGAATAGAGTCTTCAGGTCATGTCTTACTAGTTGTAGCAAGCTTTAAATAATTCCATCTCAAGGTATTTTAGATATGGTCAGTAACATGGTTAACATATTTGCTAAACCTTAATAATGTTGAAGTAATTGTACTTATGTGTGACATTTCTAGCAAGAGTGAGTTGGGGGTTGACTAGAGTATCCTCTTGGAGTTATGATACCTATGTTATGTATGTTATGTGAATCCTGATAATATGAAGACAATGTCATTGCTCCACCCCTAACAAGGTCAATCAGGAAGTTATATTTGTTAACAGTTACATACAAGTGTATGATTATTCAACCAAACAGATGGTCAGTCCACCATTGAGATGATTAGAGAATCCTCTAAAAACATATTCCTCATAGTTCTTGAAAATTGGGGGATGCCTACATGGTTGATTGAGTTGTTAATTACAACAAACATTAAAGGAGCATAGAGATGAAACCTTCTAAAGTTACATATGATAAGAGATACATACTGTTCTATGTTTGATAAGAGCAAGCGAGTATGACTTTTGAGTAATGTATTGATATAATAGATATAATTTTAGGATGATATATAGAATTTAAAGTTGAATTTACTATTATATTTGTACAGGTGGCACAACAAGTTTCTATGTTCCATATTTGCAAATGTCTTCTTATGTGTGGGTTTTTGTGCTGACCCAAGATAAGATATGTATGAATTGAAAGAGAAGAACATGATGTCTATAAGAGCAACGTGACATTACCATAATATGTAAGTAATCATGTGAAATATTGAAGATGATGTGCATGAGAAGTGTCCATCAATGTGTACCTTGGATTTCGGGGGCAAAATCCCTATTAGGGGTTTATGGTTGAGACCCCTAACCTTGCTTAAAGTGTTGAATAAGCTTAATTATCATAATTGAATTATTATAACCCTAATATAACATTGTGATATTCTTTTAAATTATAAGACACACTTAAGTTTCAAATTTGGTCCAATTTGGACACTATTTGAGCAAGTTATGCAATTTATGCACATTTTGGACGTTTATGCAATTTACCCAATTGAGAGGTTTTATTTGCAGTTTATCAATTGAATTATGTTCCTTAGATATTCTCTCATCATTCTTGATCTTTCTGAGCAATGGGACACCTATTTAAACCTTGGTTTGAATGTGTTTTCCTCAAGGGTATTTTAGGGTTTACCCCTTCATGGATGAACTACCTTTAGTAGCTATCAACTAATGAATTATTTGATTAGCTTGGAAATTCAACAAAGGAGAGATAAGAAGGTCTATATTAATGGTGAGGGAGCTTTTTTGTGTGTTCTTGTATATTCTTAATAGTTTAAGGCCATAGACACACGGGGAAGCTACTTTTACACCTCATGCTTGCTTCCATCCTTATCCATGGGTTATATTTACCTCTTCTTTGCCCAAGTACGAAACTTTGCTTGATTTATCTTTCCTCTAACCTATAATAACGACTCCACTTTGTTTTTCTGTAGAACCAAGTGCTCTAAGGTAGAAGACAACCTCTTTTTAGAGAAGAAGGTCTCCTAGAGCTCCATCTAGCCCTACCTAGGGTTTCCAAGGTCATCTTCTAGAGATTTCAACCAAGGAAAGTTGTTTTCTTCCTTTATTCTCTATTTCTATTGATCTTCTCCTTACTTAGACCTTCATACAGGTCATAACCTTACTGTTCCATGCTATAAATTGCTTGAAAGCTCTAAAACGCTACCTTTCTTGCTCCTTATGCTTAGGGTTTGCTCATTTGATGAAGAAAGGTGCTAGATGGACGAGCTCACAACTTATGCTTGGATTTTCTACCCTAACTGCTCGAGTTTTCTTCTGCTTGGGATTTCATATTCTCATTAGAGGCAAGTTTTATAACTTGCTCCATGTTTATTGCTTACCATAAGCTTTCTAGCTCATGTTCTTGCTTGAAAATGATGATCCATGCACTAAAAAGCTATGCTTGACTTGGATTTTAATTTTTATAATATTCCCTATTCTGATTTTAGTTCTAGAAGAACATGTGATTATGTGTACATTATTCCTAAGGTATAATATGACTTGTATCAGGTTGGTTTGACAACCTATGCTGCTAAGCACCTATCAACCAATGGTCAATTTTAGGGTTTTAAGATGATTTCTTCTATAAACCCATGACCGATGATGGTACCATTGCAACAACCCTATGGTGTTGTCTTCATGACAACTTATGGTTAGGATCAAAGGTGTCATATGATGGTGACAACTCACCACCTTAGGTCAGGGTTTGGATCAATTAGAAGTTTAATGATCAACCATTAAGTACCCTACTGATGTAATCAATCAATGATGACATTAGCTTATTATTTGATGCTGATTAATAAATATAGTGCCGATCTAACAACCTATGGTGACTTAATGGTCACTAATGATGGTGGATCATGTCTCCACAACCTATGGTGAGTTAATCATATAGTTTTAGCATCAATTAAGCTTTAGACCAATGGTTTCTTGGGTCACTTGATGCAATGGTCAGACCTAGCTATACTGTAATTGATGGTTTTCACATATGAACTTGACCCAATGGTCAAGATCTAATGTTTATTCCTCCAATAAAGTGGAATGATGGCTAATTTAATATATTGGTCCTAATAATGTGATTTATATGGTTTTTTATATGATCAACTTAAGGAGCTTACTTGTTGACAATGGATGGCTGGTTTTAAATGAACAATCAATTGTGGGTTTCACCCTACTCTCAATAGACTTATTGCTATTAATCAAAGGATGTCTAGGGTTAAATGGTGAATTTTATAGATCACAACTCAATAACATCATAGATGATTAATTCAAGGTGTTTACTTATGTAAACGACCAATATATTTACCTTTTCAACATTTCATGGTTAGAAGTTGATGGCTCAATATTCCCATTGTTTTGGGTGAAGTGTGTAGTGCAATGTTATGATTGTAATAATGAGAATTTGTTGGTTCAATGCCTTAAACTTGTAGTGTTACCCTTTCCCTAGTATGATTATGATTTATAATCACCATAATGAATTAATGGGTAAACCTAATGAGGTTTAACTTGTTATACCTAGCTTTAATATAACTAAATGATGGTAATTGGATATGAATAGTCCTTGAATGACTAATACAATCATGGAATACTCTGTTACTATTGTTGAAACCCTAGTATGCTATAACCCAATGGTTACACCTTGATTTATGTGTGGGTTCATACTTGAGAATGGTATGGAATGTGATGGTGATGCTTCACCTTATGCATCCATGATCCAATGGGGATGCTATGAGTTAGGGTTTGGGTATAAGTGCTGATTAGTAACATTAATATAATTTATCTTGTTGAACCTAACTCTAATGCAAATAGATAAAAATGAGTGTTCATGTTTAACATTCTTATATGATGGAATGATGGTGGAATAACCTCCTTAATATGATCATAACCTTAATATGTTAATTGGTAGTTATCATAGCCACATGGTTGATACTTTCTTATGCTAAACATGTGCATTATGAATATGATGAGGGTTAATCATATCTAGATTCCTTGCATGTTGATGTGATAAAGGAATGTTCTTAATGTTAATATAACCTGGCTACGATTGTTTATGAATATCTTCTAGCTCATTAATGCAATATTGTGTTGATCCAGTGTAATATATGTAAGTGATGTTGTTGAGCCTTGTTATAAGGAATGCAAAGATAATGATGATCTTACAGGGAATAGTATGATGGTCTTAATGACATTTGGGCATGGTTGAGTCATGAATGGGGTGTAATCCTCTTGTGTTGATAAGGGTTGATACCCTATGATATTGTGAAAAGGATTTATATCCTGTGATAGTATGAAGGTCTTAATGACCTTTGGGCATGGTTGAGCCCTGAATGAGGTGTAATCCTCTTATGTTGATAATGGTTGATACTCTATGATACTGTGAAAAAGATTTATATCTTGTGATAGTTTGGTGACTAGTGTGGTCTCATGAATGGAAAGTGAATAGTACCATGTGATGAAAAGATGAGAAATTATGTTCCACACATTTTATATCTTTTGAAAGTTGTGATATTTATATGCTTGCTAGAAGTGAATTAGGGTTTGTATGTCCACTTGTTTGATGCAGCCTTAATTCACTCAATTGGCATAACTAATCAAGTACAACTCTAATAATGTAGTGCCCTATGCTGTAGAGCCATCTTCAGTGTCAGAACTTGCTGGATGGTGAAATGAGTATTCCCAAGGAAAACTTAGAGCGCATACTGTTGAGTATGTGGGGGTGGCAAGTTGAGGATATATCCTTGTCGTCCAAAATGCAGGTTGTGGAGGATGTCTATGGTCATGCCTCATACTTCTGATGTGATTGAGGATAACTACAGCTGTACCTCAGATTAGAGGCTTTTCTTATACCCTGGTTTCTATTGCCATGAACTGTACCAAGGGCGGACTAGTGGTTAGCAGCTTGACTATATTTCACTGTGGTGGCAGCTTTGACTAATATGTCACTGCCTTTTTACTCATACTGACCGAGGGGAAGCGATATTAGGATACCGACACTCCTAGATCTTATACGTAACCGAATCACCCTTTGCAGGGGTCGGTTGGACTTTGGATGGTACGATTAAAATTCCCCAGGGCATAATCAAATATGTAATACAACCATCTAGCATATCTGTTTAGAGTTATACACAACACTTCGTATTGGATGATAACCCTTGTTTGCTTTCTTTTCAATGAGATCATGTGTAGTAAAATAAGAGATAATAAATGTGCTTATGCTATAGTTATGCTCATGTTGTAAACATGCTTATGTTGTCAAATATACTAACAATGATGGTTAATATGATGCTGCTAACTATGTTTAATATTGCTAGCCATGCCTATGTAATTAGCAATGCTTAAACTATTAATCATTCCTATATAGTTAATTGTGCTATGATGTTAGTTCTACTTATGATATAGAATTGTCCCCTTTATTTGAGATGCCAATATTGATAACCATGTTATGTTACTAGACATATTCATGATGTCAGGGATGCTTATGCTACTAGATTGCTTGTACTATTAGCAAGGAATATTATGGTAGTTAGATTAATGATAATGATTGTTATTAGATGCAATTTGATGATATTTGGGTAGATATCTATCCAGAGAAATGGATTTATTTGTTATCTATATATGCATTGATGTTCATACTTGTTGCTAAGATGATTTTCTTAATCTTTTTAGCATACTGAAATTGTTCAATCTGTTAAATTGATTATTAAGTACTCCAACTGCTTAGTTATCTACTATTTAAAATGTTGTAATCAATAAACATTGTTGGAGGTTATATATCTTGCTGGGACATGGGTCTCACCCTTGTGGTTCGCCATAATTTTTTTAGGTAATCAGAAGTAAAGAAAACAAACATGTGGCAACAAAGAGGAGCTATAGTAATGAATCCTTGAGAAAGTTGATTATATGTCTAGTGTGTCCTAAAGTCGTCCCTGTAGTCTCAGGTCCGGTCAGAAAAAGTTTGTATATGGTGTTTCAAATGAATTTGACTTTTGTTAGCATATTAATGCTTGTTTGTGTGGCATATACGAATACTGTTCTCCTGTGTATATGTGTTGTGGCTAAGGTGATAGAACAATTTGTATCCAATTCTTGGTATATTATAGAAAAAAGAAAGATGTTGGGCTCTTATACACATTTTTCTGAGCAGGTGCTGAAGTTGAAATTGGTTTTAATTTACCCATATTTTGGGTATTTGATTAATTAGTGATTGATTGTGCTTTATATTTTGAGCAATCTCGTTTAGGGTAACATGTTCTCATACTAGTAGACATATTGGTAATCAGAGGTATCAGTTGGCCAATGATGAATAACTCCTACACCTTCTCCATGATCTTCCTAGTGTAATGGGCTTCCCTCCATGGCTTTTTAGCTCCCCCAAACCATCTCATAGATTAGTCTTGAATCAGTCTCCATAACCATGATGTTAATGTTTTCATCATCAATAATATGTAAGGGAATGACCATGGCTTGCACACAAACTTCCTCATGGCTGGTTTCCGTCATCATATATCTGTAGGCTAGTACACGATGTCCTTGCCTATCCCTCGCAACACCTACGGTCCATCTCTCCTTACCATGGACAACATCTCTCTTGGTCTCAATGGATATGTTTAGCTTTAGATTTTCTACATTAGAGGGGGTACCATTTAACCAAGGAGAGATATCTAATTATGAATTTTGGATAGGTGACCCCCTCCGCCTCCAGTCTGTGATTCCGATCTAGGTCCGTCTGGTTCCTAAAGGACTTCTTCTTGATCCATGTATCTATTAGTCTCATGATCTCTCACCACAATATGCCTGCATTGATGTGTGCACCCTCAAACTTGGCCCTACATCTCTTCCACTAGATATACCAAAAAATCGTGGGGGGAGGTAGGAAAATAACCAACCTCTCATTCTAAGTGAATATTCCTTCGCCCAACACTCCATGAAGATAGTATGTAGGAAGATAGGCCTGATAGCCTTTGACTCCAGCATTGGAGATTGTCATCAGTTGGCAGTGCAAGCTTTGAGATCTTCTAAACTATTACATTGGCTTCCGTGAGAGCGTCGCTGAACCAAATCCCTTTCTTGGGTCGTTGAAGCTCTAGCTCATTTCAGAGTACCCTCTTAGTTGATTTGGTGCTGAAGTCACCATCTATCGCCGGTGACCACTGTAAAACATCACCATGATTTGAAATAGCATATACATACCCAAGACATACCACACCTTATTTTGTAAGGAGTGCTCTAAAGCTAATGTATCCCAAGTACCATATTCATTCTATAAGTCTTTCAACTTGAAGTCAACACTAGTATCACTGATGTTAAGCCAAAGGAAAGTAGAACATGTCCACATTAGTTAGATGCCTAAAACTCCATCATCCCTTAACCCAACATCTAGGTACACCAAGGGAGAACCTTTGGAAAGCATCCCTAAAGTTTGCACTAGAAGGGTGATGTAAAGGAAATAAGCTTTAGCATATTAGGTTGTAGTCCCACTCGCTATTTGTAGAGGCAAGAGTACTTGGCAGAGCAATAGCGAGCCCATAACAATGAGCCTTGGAGAATCTCCCAGCACACCTTCATCCATAATGCCTCAACCGTGAGGGGAAGGGGGGTGATACCGATAACCCCCTCAGCTATGTGGGTGTTAATCATATATCAAGCAACCCATATACACCTTATATTTCCATCCCTAGTGTGCCATAGAAAGTCTGAAAAAATATGGTTGATCCTCTTACACACCACCATCGGGATGTCTGTGACAGTCATGGTGTACAAAGTGATCGAATTGAGTAAATGTGTGTTGAGCGTCTTATAACTAGCGAAAGAAAGTAGGCAACCTTTCCAAGAGGCCACCTTGGTTTTATACTTCTCCAACAATCTCGCAAAGTGATGAACTTTAAGTCTACCTTTAGAGATAGGGACCCCAAGATAGAGGAAGAAATCCCCCATCAGTTGGATGCCCAAGGTAGCATCAGTTCTTAGAATCTCATGTTGGTCCTCCCCACCACAGATGAAACCCAACCTTTCCTTGTTCACATGTTTCCCATAAGCCTGAGAATAGGTTGTGAGGATGTCATCGACACACTGGAGGGACGAAGGTCATCAACGTATAACAACAAGGTCGGGGGTGTACCTCTACCCTGAGTGTGAAAACTTCTTAGGCTACCTTATTGTACAAATTCTTCATCTGATATATAGAGAACCTCCTCAAAAAGGATAAACATGGAATGAGAAAGATGGTTCCCCTATTTTAATCCTCTTTGCATGCAAAATTACCCAACAAAAATGTCATTAATTGAAACCAAAAGTCAGGTGCCGTCAAAGAATCCCATCAAGATGTTGATCACCTCCAGGAAGAAGCCAAATTTTTCTAGGACCTGCCTCAGGAAAACCCAATCGACCAGATCATAGGCCTTAGTAATGTTGAAATTAATACCTAGATTTTTATCACCTATCCCTTTGTTAATGTCATGTGTTATCTCCCTAGCTAATCTAATATGATGTGTTATGTCCCTACCTATAGAACAAATGCACCCTGCTCAAGGGAGATAAAGTGTGTGTAACAACCCTGACCTGGGTTATGAGCTAACCCTATTTTTTTGGCTAATAAAGTTTTTTAGAACTTTAATATAATCATATAAGGTGTTTTGTTATCATGTGACACACTCATGTTGCAAGTTTGGTCCCGATTGAATGTTGTTTGAGCAATTTTCCTTTGTTCTAGACCAAAGTGCAATTTACCCAAATTGAGGGGCTATAATGCAAAATTTCACATGTTGAATGTGACTTATATGTTTTAGCATCAAGATAGAGAGAATGATGCAATGTGGTGGCTTGTGGAAAGCCTAAATTCCAAGTTTGAACTTGTTTGAACAATGCTGGTACCTTGTGCACCAATTTTGGTACAAATTATAATTTACCCAAAATGTGGGGTTGATATGAAAAATTACCACCTCCAGAGTGTTCTTAATTCCTCTATGTATCATTTAGAGGAGAGAGAATGAATGATACACCATGTTTGAATCCATTATGAATGATGGTACTTTTGGTGATGAAATGACCAAGAAAAGGGTTGAATTTGGAAGCTTAACTTGAGTTGTATCAAGTTGAAAAGCTTATATATGAGTGCCTATCGGCAATGGAGCCCAAGGAGGTGTTCCATATCGTTTTGTGAACTCTTGGAAAAGTCCATATCGTGCAAATCACCTCAAGGAGGTGAGGTGTGATGGCCAACAAGTTTCCTTAGAAAACGTGTATCGGCTTGACTTAAAATAGTGATTAAACCTAGATGACTTATCCAAATGGATAAGCAATGGAAGAATTTGCATCTTTAGATGATCCTCAACCTTTTTGCATGTCAATATAAATGTTGATGCATGCATGGACACGTCTCACCCATGCATGACACGTGGCACCTACTAGCTCAAAATGTTGACACCTCATTTTTGCCTTTCTTCATGATCAACAAGTATATATACCCCTAGTTTGACCCCTTAATGGAATTTTGCGACCCTTACCACCCTCCTACCCTAAGGTATCGTGCATAGAGATCCCATATCGTGAAGGTATGCTGTGGTATCGTGCATGGGCCTTGGGATATCTCCCATGGCAGGAGCATATCGCCCAAGAAGGTGATATCGGCCATATAGGGTGATATCAGCCATAGAGTGAAGTGTTTTGACTCCAAGTGAATGCCATATCGTCCAAGTGAGTATCATATCGTGCAAAAGGGGTGGCATGTCGTGAAATAGCACAAGGGTATCGTTCATAGGCCTTTTGTATCGGCCATAGCAAGTATATCGTCCATACCATGTTGATATTGCCCATAGCAAGTTGATATCGGCCAATTGAAGTGATTTTGGCCACAAGTGAGGGGGTATCGGCCACAAGAAAAGTTGTGTCGGCCAAGAGGAAGTCCATATTGCGCAAGAGTGGTAGGGTGTCGGCAAAGGAGCTAAGGAACTCAAAACTTAACCCTAAGGTAAGATATAGTTGTCTTCAAGCTTGAATTGAAGCATGGAATTAGGGTTATGATCTACCTTTCTTTTCTTCTTTACCAATTGCTTATTCATGGTGATTCCTTGCATATGAAGGAGTTGTGAACGAGCCTTGGACCTTTGATAAAGTCATCTTCAACCTTAGGAACATGGAGCTTTGGACCTTGAAGCTTTGAAGTGGTTCTTAAGGCGGGTTATATAACTTGAACTCAACCATGTTATTATTCATCACCTAAATTGTTATATTTAATGATCTACTTTTAATTCCAAAATTTTCTGAAATAGTTGATGAAATTATGAGTTCTAGTAGTTTCTTAGACCTGTTGACTTGAACTATAATAGTTAGAATAAAGGTCTAGAGCTTGAAGATTGTGATATCACCTTATAAAAGTGATATCAGGTGCATGCACATAAGCAATCACCTCTAACCCGATATGATGATGCACCTATTCACTAAAATGATATGAATAGGTTTGTAAACCTTTTTGTACGATATGGGGGTGTAGTATACACCTCTTGCACGATAGGGAGTCAAGTATAGACTCAATACATGATACAAGATTGAATGAATACTTATAAGTTGACATGAAACCCTAATTTGGGTAACCCAATATAAGAGAAGAGTAATAAGTATTATTGCATGACATGGATGCACAACATGGATGCATGACATGGATTTACAATAGGGTTGCATGATAGGGTTGAACGACAGGGTTGCACGATAGGGTTGAACGATAGGGTTGCACGATACACAACCCTAGACAATATGATAGCCCGATATGGTGATAAGTCGATACCTCTTAAGTATCATGGGCGACACTTGTATATGACATGTGCCCAACACAATAAACCCTAAACCAACATAGGTGTTGCAACCTAATGTTTGATGATGTAGCCCAATATGGTTTGGTGCCCTACACTCCAATTGATTTGTATATTGGGTTGATCCCGATATGGCAAACCCCAACCCATTATGGCTAACCCAAGATGGTGACTAGCCCGATAGGGTGATTGAATGTACTTCTAGCCCGACATGGTGATAGGTTGATACATCATAAGTATCATGGGCGACACATACATATATATTGTGCGCAATATGAGGTCAAGAAGGTACCTCATGCCCGATATGGAGACAAGTGCAAATCCTAGCCCGATATGGTGAGTGTCTATACACCTACAATCCGATATGGTGAACATATGCACATGATTTAACCCTATACACATTGTAAAGGTAAGGGCAAGACACTCTTAGGAGTGATGAGTGTAACACCAAGTAATGGTGTGGATAATACCTTGATAGGTTAAACACCTAGAGTGGTTGATAATGGTTAATCCTATATCAATAATGCCTTAACCCGAGATGAGTTCATATCATTAATGATGGTTGAATAATTCAATTGTGTGACTTATGACCAATACATTGCATGATAAATGTGATGAGCTAGTGCATAAAGTATTAGGATGGGACATACCCTAATACAAGATAAGTTGATGAACTTAAGTATGTTAAAAGTGATGAGGGAAGTGATACATCAAGACATGATAGATATCACATCCAACACTTCAAGGTTGATGTACCTTGATGCACCTTAAATCCAATATACTTGGATGAGTAACACATGAAGTGTGTTATGTCAATTGTTACATTGAGATGTAATAAGTTTAATGCACTGTGATAGGTGCAGGCTAACATACTTTGAGAAAGAGTTAAGACAAGTTAATAAATTTCTGATGTAATCATACCCTGGTAAGGATGAGAGAGGAATTCATACCTTGTGTTGATGATTCATTTAATGATAAATGATGAGAATGAATAAGTATGATTGAATACTTATGATATCAATGTTTGCTCCTAGATGTGTGGAGCAATGAATTAGGGTTTGATCATTGATAATATGATCTTGAAAGCCTAAATGGTTAAAAATGGAAAACCCTAACCCTAATGAAGGGTAATGATATGTAATAGAAACCTTAATCGATAAGAAAGGGAAAAACCTAACCCTAATGATGGGAAGGTTGTATTTCTCTTATCGCATAAGCCTTGTAAGGCATGTTAAATACTTGTATAACAAGTATAATGATTAATGGCCTTGTGAGTCATGTTAATAAGTTGTTGCCTAGTGAGAGGTGACAAGATGTGCAATGGCCTTGCGAGTCATGTGAATAAGTTGTTGCCTAGTGAGAGGTGACAAGATGTGTGATGGCCTTGTGAGCCATGTGAATAATTTGTTGCCTAGTGAGAGGTGACAAGATGCGTGATGGCCTTGTGAGCCATGTGAATACTTGCACAACAAGTGAAATGAATACCTTGGTCTGAGGACCTAGAGGTAATGGTTACCTGTCATAGAGGTAACAATGTTATGTGATGATCTAAGGGTTGGAATACCCAGATCCAGTAATCATGATAATGATGATGTAAAGGGATGAGAATTCCTAGTAATGTGATAAGGGACTGAGATCCCAAGTATCATGTGTTTTAAAGATTTGAAAGTACTTGATAGATGTATTACACCTTTCTTTGTAGAATTTGTCATAATATTCCTATCTGAAAACTTGACTGATGCTAAAAGAATATGAGAATGTACTTAATTAATCAAGTGGAATCTTATCATGTAGTGCCTTGGCCATAGATCCATCACCGTCAGGTTTCTTTGCTGAATGGTGAAATAGGTTGCTCTGCAACATAACCCGGAGAGCATATTTTTGAATATGTGGGGGTGATGGGCGCAAGTACCTTACGCCCTAATGATGGATTGATGGGAGATAAACACGAGATCTCTCAATCCTTCATTATATGTGCGGGGATGGATGTTTCACGAATCTCCCGATGATGATATAAATTCCGGATCGATGTGAGATAAACATTAAATCTCTCGATGCCGAAGGAGTGTAGTTGACGCTGTAGCTCTATAGCGAAGTTGCCAGTATACCCTGGAAAGCTATTTTGCAGAGACACGAGATGTCCTGCCATTTCTCACACTGACCGAGACGGGTGAGGTCATGGAGTCTGGCTCTTCCATTGACCTATGTATGGAACCGATTTCGACTTCACAATGGTCGGTTGGAGTATGAGCGGTATACCTCATCTCCTCAGGGCTTAAGTGTGATTGTAAAGTGTAATCAGCCACCTAGCATGTTTTCTTAAATACGGAAATCATTTGGATGATGTTACATTTCTTTTATACATCCTTAGTGGATAGATGTTAATCATGTTTCTTTACATTCCTTGCAAGCAGAATGATGAATTATAATCTACCATGGGTAGATGCAATGTTCTCCTTATGAAAGGAGATTACTTCATTCTGTTCATATAGTGAATTATCCTGCTTATTAATATAAAAAGAACCTCTGCTCAGTTTATAATTGCTTAATCTGTGATAATAATATGGTCGGCGGAGAGTTATATCTCTTGTTGGGGCAATTTTCAATTGTCTCACCCCTGTGGGGCCCAAATTTTTAGGTGGACGTGCACGAGGAGGTGAAGACCTTTTTACAGAGGAAGAACAATAGCTGAGGCAGTAGTGACAGCTCAGGTTGAGTGTACTGTCTGTCATGTCTTGTAGATATGAGTCCTATGTGTCATCTCTGTACTCTCAGGTCCTTGGAGTTGGTTCGTACTGGTTTTATGATCAATAAGAGATTTTGGTTTACGCGCCTCGAGGTTTTATGTTGCTCATGTATAGTTTGGTAAAGCAACTGTTATATGTTATCCTCGAGAAGAGATGGTAAAGTGTATGTACAATGTGAGCAATGATGTATATAAAGTTTTGGTTCTTCCCTAAAGAGTTTTCCTAGAAATGGATCTCTTTGCAAATTGGTTTTAAATTTTTAGTGATTTTTGTTAATCTGCTGTTTATGTTTAAATTCCGCTTAATTAGTAACAATTTGTTTATCGGTTTGGCGACTGTCGTTACAAGTTTGGTATCAGAGCTTAAGGTTCGCTGAGTTTACAGAGACATAGAAATAAGGTGTTGAATCTGTGTTAGTGTCCTCTAGTATACCCTATAGTGACTTCTGCTTGTGCAGAAGAAAGGGTGAAGTTTATAAAGGACTGGGGAACATGAGGAATACATTGTTGAGGGCAATGTTGTTGCACCGGGAAAGGGTGTAAGGGATCATGCAAGAGAAGAATGAATGCCTGAGAATTTCCATCATGACCCGATCAGGATAGAGAATCCTATGTTTATGCTCTGGTTAGGCAGGTTAGGACAACAATGATGCATATAGTAGACTGAATACTAGCATTACAACCTAGGTTACCAATCCTCAATACAGAAACTTTGGGCTTTGAAATGGTTCCTGAATGACATAGTCATGTTGGAACATTGGAAAATGTGGGAAAGATTAACATATGGCGAGAAAGTAGACTCTGCCATAAGTTTAGACAGATAGTATATCTGTGATGGTAGTGCCCAAGAAGGGGCAATAAGCTGAGAATTAAGGAAATGCCATTACAATTCCAGAGACTTTTTCCTAGTGGTTCTAAAAAGCCAAAAGTAACAACATGAAATAGCTAGACTCTATGGGTTGAGTCAACCTAAAGCGGTGGATGACCGCGAGGGGTAACAATCAGATAGAGCTTTTTCATTTGATATGCCTTCTTTTGATGTTACCTGATAATCCTAAAAAGGATTGTTGTTATGGACTTCCCTATTGATTGTCCTATGGGGACACAGGGAAGAAATGATGAGAACTAGAATTTATATTATGTTCAGTATTCTTTTAAATGCTCTATAATTGCTCTTATTTGTGTGAAAAAGGATGAGGTATAGAAGAGATGCCTGGAGAAAATCCAGGAATGTTAAATCATGTGTTGGTTATTATACAAAAAGTAAGGAATATGATAGTACATAAAGCGCATACTACCTAATCTCAGTACTTGTATACCCTGGTCAGGTATATAATTATTGGAGATAAGGTGAGTATGAAACTCTTAGATTGTTATCTTTCTGATTACTCTGATCAATTAGTCATTCTGAGACAATCTAGTGAGTATAATGAAACTGGAAATATGGTATGGACATGTATATCACATCCTAAGTACAATAAAGTGGAATCTAAGATGATCTCAGATAAATCTGTATGTATGAGGAAATGAAAAGTATAATCCTCATGATAAGAGAATGAGAACAAGGGTGATGATCCCCATCAGATAAAGCATGTGTGAATAGTAAAGATCTTTTCCCATGATGTGGAAATGGGAAATGTGATAAAATCACAAAATACTCATGAACATGTTAGACAATAACAAAGAAAGGAATAATGACATGTAATCATCCTTATAATTCCTATGCTTATGGCAAGGAACCTAGGATGTAAACACGAGTAAATGACTCATGAATAGTTGAAAGTTCATGCAATAATCAGAGGAGATGATAATCTCTTCTCTTTGATAAACAACCTTGGATGATGATGGGGTGATAATAGGAATATGTTCCTTAGTGTTCTTTCTTTTTAGGGACATGGAAATCAAGTGGGTCTTATGACGCTTGATGTGTATAAGTTAAAAATGTTCAATTGATGGATACTTAGAAAAAGTATCAGTTTGCCTTGGACTTTGGTCCCAAGATAAAGATATGTGTAACAAGTAATGTCCCAAGATGAAAGAAAGATGAGGATGTGATGAGTTTTTGACACAAGTGATAGATATCAAAGTAAGGAATCCTGGTATCTAAGAAGTGTCAGGTGGTATGAGAAAGTGAAAACATAAACTCCTAATCAGATGATTTATGTTGGTTTCCTGGGATGGCCAACTGTGAAATCAGTCTAGTTACATGAAATAGTATGGACATCATATGTTAGGGGTTTATGCTCTGCATAAACATAACATTGATGAGAATGATTTACTTGAAGGAATAATTGTAAAAATATTACAATAAAAGTTTGTCAAATGAGATTAAAAAACAACCTCTATCTGAGTGAGAAAAGTGTTACCTGACCCAGAATTAACTACACAGTCGATAATGAAAAGACAGTGAAGCATGCATCCTATGTGTTTGATTCCATGGGATTTTTGTGTAAAAGAACTTTGTATTGATCAAAGTTCTATGGTGTATCCATAACAATGAGATGTTATGTGGAGACTTGATGATATAACAAATGAATAATATCTATCTCCTTTTATCTGAGATTTCGGGGACAAAATCCTTGTTAGGGGTTTATAACTTGTAACAACCCTGACCTGGGTTATGAGATAACCCTGTTTGTTTTGGTAATAAAGTTGCTTAGAACTTTAATATAACCCTCTAAGGTGTTTTGTTATCATGTGACACACTCATGTTTCAAGTTTGGTCCCGATTGAATGTTGTTTGAGCAATTTTCCTTTATTTTGGACCAAAGTGCAATTTACCCAAATTGAGGGGCTATAATGAAAAATGTCACATGTTTAATGTGCCTTATATGTTTTCGCATCAAGAGAGAGAGAGAGAGAGAATGATGCAAGGTGGTGGCTTGTTGAAAGCCTAAATTCCAAGTTTGAACTTGTTTGAACAATGCTGGTACCTTGTGCACCAATTTTGATACAAATTGTAATTTACCCAAAATGTGGGGTTGATATGAAAAATTACCACCTCTAGAGTGTTCCTACTTACTCTATGTATAATTTAGAGGAGAGATAATGAATGAGACACCATGTTTGAATCCATTATGAATGATGGTACTTTTGGTGATGAAATGACCAAGAAAAGGGTTGAATTTGGAAGCTTAACTTGAGTTGTATCAAGTTGAAAAGCTTATATATGAGTGCCTATCGGCCATGGAGACCAAGGAGGTGTTCCATATCATTTTGTTAACTCTTGGAAAAGTCCATATCGTGCAAAGAACCTCAAGGGGGTGAGGTGTGACGGCCAACAAGTTTCCTTAGAAAAAGTGTATCGGCTTGACTTAAAATAGTGATTAAACCTAGATGACTTATCCAAATGGATAAGCACTGGACGAATTTGCATTTTTATATGGTCCTCAACCTTTTTGCATGTCAAGATAAATGTTGGTGCATGCATGGACACGTGTCACCCATGCATGGCACGTGGCACCTACTAGCTCAAAATGTTGACACCTCATTTTTGCCTTTCTTCATGATCAACAAGTATATATACCCCTAGTTTGACCCCTTAATGGAATTTTGCGACCCTTAACACCCTCCTACCCTAAGGTATAGTGCATATATCTCCCATATCGTGAAGGGATGCTGTGGTATCGTGCATGGGCCTTGGGATATTGTCCATGGCAAGAGCATATCACCCAAGAAGGTGATATCGGCCATATAGGGTGATATCGGCCATAGAGTGAAGTGTTTTGACTCCAAGTGAGTGCCATATCGTCCAAGTGAGTATCATATCGTGCAAAAGGGGTGGCATGGCGTGAAATAGCACAAGGGTATCGTTCATAGGCCTTTTGTATCGGCCATAGCAAGTATATCGTCCATACCATGTTGATATTGCCCATAGCAAGTTGATATCGGCCAATTGAAGTGATTTTGGCCACAAGTGAGGGGGTATCGGCCACAAGAAAAGTTGTGTCGGCCAAGAGGAAGTCCATATTGCGCAAGAGTGGTAGGGTGTCGGCCAAGGAGCTAAGGAACTCAAAACTTAACCCTAAGGTAAGATATAGTTGTCTTCAAGCTTGAATTGAAGCATGGAATTAGGGTTATGATCTACCTTTCTTTTCTTCTTTACCAATTGCTTATCCATGGTGATTCCTTGCATATGAAGGAGTTGTGAACGAGCCTTGGACCTTTGATAAAGTCATCTTCAACCTTAGGAACATGGAGCTTTGGACCTTGAAGCTTTGAAGTGGTTCTTAAGGCGGGTTATATAACATGAACTCAACCATGTTATTATTCATCACCTAAATTGTTGTATTTAATGATCTACTTTTAATTCCAAAATTTTCTGAAATAGTTGACGAAATTATGAGTTCTAGTAGTTGCTTAGACCTGTTGACTTGAACTATAATAGTTAGAATAAAGGTCTAGAGCTTGAAGATTGTGATATCACCTTATAAAAGTGATATCGGGTGCATGCACATAAGCAAGCACCTCTAACCCGATATGATGATGCACCTATTTCACTAAAATGATATGAATAGGTTTGTAAACCTTGTTGCACGATATGGGGCTGTAGTATACACCTCTTGCACAATAGGGAGTCAAGTATATACTCCATACACGATTGAATGAATACTTATAAGTTGACATGAAACCCTAATTTGGGTAACCCGATATAAGAGAAGAGTAACAAGTATTATTGCATGACATGGATGCACAACACGGATGCGTGACATGGATGCACAATAGGGTTGCACGATAGGGTTGAAAAACAGGGTTGTACGATAGGGTTGAACGATAGGGTTGCACGATACACAACCCTAGACAATATGATAGCCCGATATGGTGATAAGTTGATACCTCTTAAGTATCATGGGAGACACATGTATATGACACGTGCCCAACACAATAAACCCTAACCTGACATAGGTATTGCAACCTAATGTTTGATGATGTAGCCCAATATGGTTTGGTGCCCTATACTCCAATTGATTTGTATATTGGATTACGCCCGATATGGCAAACCCCAACCCGTGATGGCTAACCCTTGATGGTGACTAGCCCGATAGGGTGATCAAATGTACTTCTAGCTCGACATGGTGATAGGTTGATACATCATAATTATCATGGGCGACACATACATATATATTGTGCCCGATATCAGGTCAAGAAGGTACCTCATGCCCGATATGGAGACAAGTGCAAATCCTAGCCCGATATGGTGAGTGTCTATACACCTACAATCCGATATGGTGAACATATGCACATGATTTAACCCTATACACCTTGTAAAGGTAAGGGAAAGACACTCTTAGGAGTGATGAGTGTAACACCAAGTAATGGTGTGGATAATACCTTGATAGATGAAACACCTAGAGTGGTTGATAATGGTTAATCCTATATCAATAATGCCTTAACCCGAGATGAGGTCATATCATTAATGATGGTTGAATAATTCAATTGTGTGACTTATGACCAATACATTACATGATAAATGTGATGAGCTAGTGCATAAAGTATTAGGATGGGACATACCCTAATACAAGATAAGTTGATGAACTTAAGTATGTTAAAAGTGATGAGGGAAGTGATACATCAAGACATGATAGATATCACATCCAACACTTCAAGGTTGATGTACCTTGATGCACTTTAAATCCAATATACTTGGATGAGTAACACATGAAGTGTGTTATGTCAATTGTTACATTGAGATGTAATAAGTTTAATGCACTTTGATAGGTGCGGGCTAACATACTTTGAGAAAGGGTTAAGCCAAGTTAATAAAGTCTGATGTAATCATACCCTGGTAAGGATGAGAGAGGAATTCATACCTTGTGTTGATGATTCATTTAATGATAAATGATGAGAATGAATAAGTATTATTGAATACTTATGATATCAATGTTTGCTACTAGATGTGTTGAGCAATGAATTAGGGTTTGATCATTGATAATATGATTTTGAAATCCTAAATGGTTAAAAATGGAAAACCCTAACCATAATGAAGGGTAATGATATGTAAGAAAAACCTTAATCGATAAGAAAGGGAAAACCCTAACCCTAATGATGGGAAGGTTGTATTTCTCTTATCGCATAAGCCTTGTAAGGCATGTTAAATACTTGTATAACAAGTATAATGATTAATGGCCTTGTGAGCCATGTTAATAAGTTGTTGCCTAGTGAGAGGTGACAAGATGTGCAATGGCCTTGTGAGCCATGTGAATAAGTTGTTGCCTAGTGAGAGGTGACAAGATGTGTGATGGCCTTGTGTGCCATGTGAATAAGTTGTTGCCTAGTGAGTGGTGAAAAGATGCGTGATGGCCTTGTGAGCCATGTGAATACTTGCACAACAAGTGAAATGAATACCTTTGTCTGAGGACCTAGAGGTAATGGTTACCTATTATAGAGGTAACAATGTTATGTGATGATCTAAGGGTTGGAATACCCAGATCCAATAATCATGATAATGATGATGTGAAGGGATGAGAATTCCCAGTAATGTGATAAGGGACTGAGATCCCAAGTATCATGTGTTTTAAAGATTTGAAAGTACTTGATAGATGTATTACGCCTTTCTTTGTAGAATTTGTCATAATATTCTTGTCTGAAAACTTGTCTGATGCTAAAAGAATATGAGGATGTACTTAATTAATCAAGTGAAATCTTATCATGTAGTGCCTTGGCCACAGATCCATCAGCGTCAGGTTTCTTTGCTGAATGGTGAAACGGGTTGCTCCGCGACATAACCCGGAGAGCATATTTTTGAATATGTGGGGGTGATGGACGCAAGTACCTTACGCCCTAATGATGGATTGATGGGAGATAAACACGAGATCTCTCAATCCTTCATTATATGTGCTGGGATGGATGTATCACGAATCTCCCGATGATGATATAAATGCTGGATCGATGTGAGATAAACATTAAATCTCTCGATGCCGAAGGAGTGCAGTTGACGCTGTAGCTCTATAGCAAAGTTGCCAGTATACCCTGGAAAGCTATTTTGCAGAGACATGAGATGTCCTGCCGTTTCTCGTACTGACCGAGATGGGTGAGGTCATGGAGTCCGACTCTTCCATTGACCTATGTATGGAACCGATTTCGACTTCACAATGGTCAGTTGGAGTATGAGCGGTATACCTCATCTCCTCAGGGCTTAAGTGTGATTGTAAAGTGTAATCATCCTCCTAGCATGTTTGCTTAAATACGGAAATCATTTGGCTGATGTTACATTTCTTTTATACATCCTTAGTGGATAGATGTTAATCATGTTTCTTTACATTCCTTGCAAGCTGATAGATGAATTATAATCTACCATGGGTAGATGCAATGTTCTCCTTATGAAAGGAGATTACTTCATTCTATTCATATAGTGAATTATCCTACTTATTAATATAAAAAGAGCCTCTTCTCAGGTTATAATTGCTTAATCTGTGATAATAATATGGTCGACGGAGAGTTATATCTCTCTCTGGGGCAATTTTCAATTGTCTCACCCCCGTGGGGCCCAAATGTTTAGGTGGACGTGCACGGGGAGGTGAAGACCTTTTTGCAGAGGAAGAACAATAGCTGAGGCAGAAGTGACAACTCAGGTTGAGTGTACTATCTATCATGTCTTGTAGATATGAGTCCTATGTGTCGTCTCTGTACTCTCAGGTCCTTGGAGTTGGTTCGTACTGGTTTTATGATCAATAAGAGATTTTGGTTTACGCACCTCGAGGTTTTATGTTTCTCATGTATAGTTTGGTAAAGCAACTGTTATATGTTATCCTCGAGAAGAGATGGTAAAGTGTATGTACAATGTGAGCAATGATGTATATAAAGTTTTGGTTCTGCCCTAAAGAGTTTTCCTAGAAATGGATCTCTTTGCAAATTGGTTTTAAATTTTTAGTGATTTTTGTTAATCTGCTGTTTATGTTTAAATTCCGCTTAATTAGTAACGATTTGTCTATTGGTTTGGCGACTGTCGTTACAGTATGGGAGTAACTTAGCATGGTGGTTGTTGAGCAGGTGAGCCAAGATTCTCACAAAAATATTCTTAATGGATATCATACAAAAGTCTTAACCTAGCTTCGTAGCATTATCAACTTTGTGAATTAAGACAAGCTTGCAGCTAAATAAGCTCCTGTGACATCATCCCACATGGAAGAAAGGCTTTACTAGCCCAAGAAAGTCTGTCCTGATAATGTTCCAAGATGTCGAATAGAACTCCAGAGAGAACCCATCTGAGCCTAAGGCCGCCTGTTTATCCATTTGTTTGATAGTATCCAGAACCCCCTCCTCCGTGGGCGTAGCTTCTAGGGTTAGGTTATCTTCAGTCATAATCTCAGTAGAGATCAAGGATAAGATTGTAGTACCAACAACTACAAAGGTGGGGGAAAGGGAGCTGAGAAGATCCCTTCATAGTAAGCAGTAGATGCACATGTCATCTGCTCACCAACAACAATAACAACACCATATTTCAAATGAAGCATCCTAACCACCTTCCTTTTTCTCCTACCTCTAATGACAACATGGTAAACCTGGTGTTATGTTCACCATAACTAAGCGAATTAACATGTTATTTGTCCCTCCATAACTGCTCCTACTGGTCCAGGGTTTGTTCCAACTCTTCCTCTGCCTCTCTAATAAGTCTTTCATTGATCATAGAAGGTTGTGAGTCAAATTACTTTTGAAGGATGAAGACCTTAGTCCTCCATGCCTCTCTTCCTTTGTTCAATCCTGCCAAACAGTTCAAAATTCCACTGTGTCATTTTTAGATGTTTTTCCTTTTGGTAAAGAATCAAAAAGAGGGATCACCCCACCCCTCCATCTGCCATCCTTCCATGATGGTCTCCAAGCAAGATTCATTAGAAAGCCAAACATTCATGTAGGAGAAGGAATTATGCCACCTATGGGGTTGTCTTTGTCCGCACACTATGGGTGGTTGTCTAAGACTCTGAATCTTCTTAAGTGCTTTACCACCACCTCAGGAGACATCAACTTGAGTGTGGTATTAATAAATCCCCTATCCATTTGATACCAAATGGTGGGAGTCCCATGCTATTCATCCACCCACATATAAGAACTAACATCAAAGCACATCTATGAAAAGTCGAGGTCCAGGATCCAAGCATTAAAATCCTCCATAGTCTGGTAGTCTGGGGGTGTTGACCCCTCTACTATCCCCTAAATGAATGGACAATTTTGAAATCCCCAATTATTTCCCATATGTTCTCCCCTACCTTTTGGGAAAGGAGCTACAATGATGATCATAGATCATGTGTGTAAGTAGATTGACATTTGGCATAAATTGTAGACAATAGAGCTGAGCCCCCGTGCACATCTGTGAGCATAGTTGTAATATATTTCCTATGATACTCTATGACATGAGGATTCGTAGTAGCATCAACATATACCCGTATAGTCCCCCTACCATCCTCATTGCTATCACACCAATACAATATGGTGATATCAAGCAAGTCACCAACTTTAGTTGCTTGGATCATTGGATCCTTCAATGCCACAAGTGATGGTCTGTTGTAGCCACAAAGCTATCCCAACACTCTTCTAGCAGGTCCATTCACCACACATTGTAGATTTTGGAACAAATGTTTAAACACGGTCTAAAGAAGTCTCCCAGGTTTGCTTTCTCTCCTTAAAATGATTCACACCTCCGGTCCCTATGCCACTACTTTAGACTGTCTAAAATTTCCTTTCCTTCCATAAGGTATTTTTCTATTCCCCAAAGTTGTTCTAAGCACTCGTCCACTGACCTAGCACAGTCCACATCATCACCCTGGGTAGATCTTCTCCTGGGTGAGGTTTTCTCGAACTATGTCCTAACCATTAGCTAGATGAGGGGGTGGATGAAATCTATAAGTTTAGTAGATTGGAGTTGCTGATGTACCCTGTCCTAGTCTTATACCCATCTACTTCTAGGACTAACTAGCCTAAGAGTCTATTCATGATGGCCACTGCGGACCTAAGGTTTTGTGGGGGAGGATGAGAGGGGAAATCTAGGGCCTGATTGCGTGCGGTAGTAATCAGATGCAACATCACCGATGGTGGGATGGTAGGTTCTCGTCCCTACTTAGTCATATGCAACAAATTGTTGTCTCCCTCTAGAACCACCACCTCGGTAGCTAATAGTGAGAAACTGCAGGAAGTCTTCATTGAAGGCCTCTATCCAAATAAGAATTACTACTTTATCATCTATGAACCTTCTCCATCTTGAGACAACCTGCAACTTTCCAAAAGATGTGGTCACCTCCTCTAGCAATTCATCATTCCTAAAGGAAATTGGCACATATTCAACCCAAAACCATGCAGCTTCCAACCCATATCCTTGTTCCATCTCATCCATAGGTTTGGCATACAAACGAGTATTCTTAAATACCTCTGGAATTTCCTCGATCACCTTCCTAGCTTTGTCTGAGGAGGAAATGAACACGACCACTTTTTTGGCTGAGAACCTATAAAGATCCAAGGCCTTCAAGATGCTTTGTAGAAGGAACTATTTAAGACTTTCCCTACTGGTGTCAACCCTCTAAGAGATCTCCACGACCATCTTGAGATGTTCTGCTTTCCTACTCTAGTCTTCATTGTCCTGGTCTTCAACCACAACCACACATTTTAGGACATGTTGTGGACCTCTACAACCATCTTGAGATGTTCCACTGTAGGAGGGGGAGGGGGGAACATGGTCAAGATCTGATGGTCCGAGGGGAGGGTAGGATGGGAGGACTGACCTTACATTTGGACACCAAGTGACCAGACTTCAGACATCGGTAGCACACCTTCAGGTTGGGACATTGGGCTTGCCAATGTCTTGTCTTGAGACACCCATAACACTTGTCTTTAGGGATGTAGAATGGTGGCCTCAAGTGACCCAGAGGGGGATTCCTTGAGCAAACCCTCTCTGGTTCATGACACGACAATGGCTCTCTGTCTTTCCACTAAGAGATGTCCTAGACAAATTCCCCACCGAGAGGAGAGGAATCAAAGAGGGCTGCTATACTAGGAAGGATTGATGATGTTGGGATTGGGTTGTAGGCTGCATGTCTTGCCGCTAAAATATTTTTCACCAGATGTTTAGTGTCTCAGGACTGCACTGGTAACAACTGTGGGGGGCATACAAGGGAGAGGCCAACTCAGGGCGATTCCCAGCCAAGTGATGGAAAGAGGGCAAGACTTCCGCTCAAGGCTTAGTCTTAGGGTGACATGGTACCACTTGGGAGATGGATGAGATGTCAGGGTGCCTACCTTGTTCGGTCAATACTAGAGTATCAAAACCCTGAGTTTCACCACCTACAAAGGTGTCTACCTTGTCCGGTCAAAAGCCAAAGTATTGAAACCTTGAATCTAAGTAGCAACTACCAGAATCACGGTAAGCCTACAACCGCGACAGTGAGAAAGAGAGAATGGGTTAATAGGCCCCACCCGACAGAGTGCCAAGAAGAGGTAGATGCAAGCTACTGCTAGGACAACCGATTGTGGGTGCCACCTATTGAGATCAAGAAGGGAGGACCTTAAAATAGGAGGGAAGTTCCATAACTGAATGGTATCTCTCTAGCTTCCCTTCCAATAACTTTGTTTTGTTCATTTTTTTTTCATTCTAATGGTTTTTCTTAAAGCTGATGGATTTTAAAACCACAACTTTCCGAGGGTTTCAATCACCCAATGGTTTCAACATTGACGCAACAGTGTCCATAAGAAGGGAATGGGATCTGGATATGTTGAGTTGTGGTGGGAAAGGTGGGGAGCTACCTATCCACCAAGGGACTCATTTTTGAAGCCCAATGGCTATAGATGAGGATCGAGGCCTGGAAGAAACCGTAGAGGCTGGTGGGAACAAAGATGGTAGAGGAAGAGGGGGAAGCAATTGTGGAGGTAAAGAAGAAGATGGATCTAGATCAGGTAGTGGAAATGGTTCAGGCGATGGATCTGGGGGGTGGATTGGTACTGGTGGTGTCAGGGATGGTGTAATTCTCAAAAATAATAGATTGAGAGTTAACTGAATGGCCAACTTGTAAAAGAACTTAAAAAATAAACAAATCATAATTTTGGTATCAAATTTCTAATATATTATAACTCTCCTATTCTTAAAAAACATTTTACCTTCAAAACCCACTTCTTCCTATTTTTATATATGCTTGATAAGGTCTGATCTGTATTATTTCCACTAGACCACTATAATATCATAGGAATTAGGCAAATTATTATCCTTACCATTGACCTAGGTTTAATCATGGTAATAGGTATGTTTATCACTACTTCCTATGAAATACTTAGTTCAATCATATCTCTAGATTTATGTTCTTTTTTCTTGAGTTGAGGAAAAAAAATTGACGATCGACAAGTTTACATTTTTTGAAAATTATAACCAACATATAAGTTGAGAGATCCGATTGAGATGTTCTAACAATATAGTCAAAATTTTACATAAATTTATAAAATTATTACATAAATTTTTGATGTTAAAATTAGGATCAAGCTTCATGAATAATTTCTCACAACAACTTTAGCTTTAGAACCAGTAAAAGTATTCAACTCACAACTATACAAACTGAAAGTTAAATATTATATTTCATTCATAGACAATAAATTCAACTCTTGAACCTTGGGTATAAATCAAATGCCAATTTATTGAAATCCATAATAGTTTATATAAATAGAAGACTTGTTGTAGAGGATTATTGACAAAATAAACTGCTAATGTTTTAAATTTTAGCTTGATCCCATTAAAAAAATAGGGATCAAGCCAAAGTTTTAAACCTTAACAATTTCTATTGTCAATAATCCTCTACAACAAGTATTCTTTTTGTACAAATCTATTACAGAATTTGTTAAATTGACATTTGATCTATACCCAAGGTTTAAGAGTTTTTTATATGTCTATGAAAAAAATATATCATATAACTTTTATTTTGTATAATTCTGAGTTGAATATTTTTAGAGGTTACTATATGCTAAAGTTATTGTGTGGAATTAGTCACCAAGTAAAAAGATATAATTTTGTGATCTAGTCTTACCAAGTACAATGATAAATAAATTTATCTTTTATTAAATAACTGAGTATATTGAGTAAGGTTTCTTCAAAAATATGCATCTTAACATATTACCATTCTATTCTCTCTGTGTATGGTGATCCTACTTTTAAGTTGGTTAATCAACTCACTAAGATGTTTCTATGTATAAGATCGAGCAACTATAAGATTCTATCCAGTTATTTTTAATCAACTTTTTGTAGACTAGTTCTTACAGTGAGGGAGCCCACTACAACCTAAATACATTGGAGTTATTATTCCACATGCTTCATCAAACTTGTCTTCCTAGATACTTCATCTCATTTCCACTTACACGGTGATGGTATTAGAGCAATAAATAGTCAGAACCCATGTAAGGTGATGAAAAATTAGTCTAGTTAGTAATTACAACTAGAATAATACAACCTAGTGAAATATTTGACAACAAATTCTAGAAAAATATAGCTAGAAGAATATAACTTAGGAATATCTAAGATATTTGTTTGAAGTATTTAGGGTGAGTATAGTGGAAATCTAGTTATTATAGGATAACTAGTGGGATTAAATTGAGTAACTGCACACTAAATAAATTTTCTATAGAATGCAACTTGTCAAATTATAGTACGTACAAGTTGTGGTCAAACTATAATTCAAGAAAATCACTCTTGACAATCCTTTGGTCTGACGACTATGTATTGGTTAAAATAAAATTTGAATGATGTGCTTCGGTCATTGTATATTAAAGAAAAATACTCGGTACTAAAAGTTCTTAATTTAGAAAAATAGTTCAAAATATATATACAAAACAATCTAACAATCTTAAAGCATGTATATAAGTATAAAACTAGGTTCAGAAAGATCCATTCATAACTTTTTCATAAGTTATTCATATCAACTCATACAACTGCACCTGTACAAAGCTCATATCTAACCACAACTTGAGTTACACGCACTCAAACACATAAACTATTGCACATTCTTTCATGTTTGATCTTTCCTAATTTTTTAATCACCTGAAATACTTAATTTACACATTATTAACACAAGTAACAATATTTTCATCACCAAACTTAGAGCCTGTTATACCTAAAAAGACAACACTTGAGATGACCATTGTTACATATAAATAGGAAGTAAGAAACAAATACACACAAGTAATCAACCATATAATTAAGGTGTAATGATCCAAACACCATGTCATAGATCAACATAAAGTTTTATAAAAGTGGGAAAAAATCAAAAGGATGAATACAAATATGCTAAAATGAGATTTTTTAGGGCCTACTGGGCCTTGCGTGCCAAATTGCGACTCTTGTCTCATGCATTAATCATTCTAAGGAAAGAAAAAGCCATGCTACATGGATAAGAGGGCCTTCAAGTATTCCCACGTTCGTGTTTAGTGAAAAATTCAACTTCATCTTCATGGTTAAGAACGTAACTATAAAATCATAAAAAGGAACAACATACTAATGTCTATACATGGCCTATAATTATAAGAGCATTATGGGACATATGGAAATAGGAAAGAATATTAGAACATATATCAACTTAGGAACCGTATATATAGAACATATATTAGGCACACAATATTTTATGTTTTATATTAGAGTTTGCCATACATTTTCATATATTACCTGGCTCACATTATCAGTTGGAGGCAAGTCCCAATCCTAAATGGATGGAAGAAAAAAATTCATTTATGTTAAAGATGGACATATGTAGTACAACAACACACCAAAATATATACTGAAGTTCATAAGTTAAAATCCAATATCCAACCTCTATCAAGTGTATTATGAAAATAATAACATAAATCAAAGTGACATTGTACCTCTCATGATTCTCTAGAAGGCTCGGGTTTCACACAATCAAACTTTACTTGTGAGCAATCTTAGAAATTCCAAATTCCATTCATCACAACAAGGAAAACAAGGATACCATCATTATTATATATACTTTATGATTAAATTTCATGTTTCCAAGTAAGGTACATTAGGGTTCCATTAAGGACCTTGTGATCCCTAGATTCATATGGATTTATCTTGTTTAGACACCTTCAAAATATTGTTTAACAATTGATTTTTCTTTACATATTCTGTATGAAAAATTAGGGTTGTTGAGTTTAAGCGTTCCATGTTCAGACATGAGCATTATAACACCAACTTAAATGTACCACTCATTCATGTTAAATCAATTTTTTATTATAAGTTTTTCATTATTTGTTTTGAAATCTACCTATTTATCTTAGTTCCATGAAGACAAAGCACCAAACACAAGTTCTAATTCAAATTCTTCATATCTAAGAAAAAAAGTTACATTTGGCCGTCATGAATTGAAGTAGGTGGTGCAACTAAGACATGATAACTAGTGATTATTTCTTACTTTTATACCATTTGTATGTTATGTACAAGATTGATCAAAAGATGAAAAATACATGTATACAATAAAATTGAACCAATATTTTTTGCCCCCCTTTTTTGAGAAACCATTTTATCCACTAATTAATAACTTGATTACAACTTGTGTTTCCTACATTCACATGCAACTCCTCCTCATATACCTCTCTCAAAGTGTTTGGAAAATGTGATGGGATTTAAGCATAGTTTGGTTGTTTATGTAAAAATTTAGATAGCATGTCTACTAGATTATCATATGATCTACTTATGTGTGGTATCCCCTACACATCAATTTGGCCTAAGGAATTTAAAATCCAATCACATACCATGTCATACTTTCCCCACTTTATCTTGTCACAATTAATCAGTTTGCATGTAGTTATTAAATCTGAATAAATTTATATATTCCGCATATTGTTTGACCATACTAGGTATGAGCCTTGTAGAATAGCATTGAGTTATGCGTTAAGGGTCTCCTTGACCATAATCATGCGTTGTGAAGAAGTAATCCAATTCGTTCTATCATCTCTAGCAATAACACAAGTCACATGCTTTCTTGATTTCTTATCCTCATTAGCATCCACATGTATTACTATCTTTCCTGCTTATTGGGGAAATGATTTGTGTAGTTGACATTCTCTTTGCATAGCGTCATCAAGAAATTTTACGTTTATATCATTTAAGCATGGCTTGATATTGTTTACAACATGTTGTGTGCGGACATGTTTCCCTTGAAAGATTAGAATGTTCCTTCTTTTACAGATGTGGTAGCTGATTGCTAAGCATTACTTTGTCCATCCTCTCAATGTACATACTCTTATGTGTTGAACCATGACTTGAATTCCACTGGATCACAGACACTATCCTTTAGGTTGGGGTGTAGGGTGTTCCATTCTTTCCTAAATGCTTTGCAGTCATGTAAGGCATGTAACTAACTCCTCAATGTTCATAAACATGTTGTAGCAATGATCACTTTCCAAGTCCATTTGATATCTTCTACTAATTTTCATCAAACTCTCATGCATGTATAGCCAACTAATTTTTTTAATCTTCTTTGGTATCTTCAATTTCCAAAGTGTGCTCCATTTCCTTGGTGAAACTTTCTTCTTGGTTTTGATCAGTTGTCAATACACTAATCTTATAGTGAGACTACCTATTGTACCAAGTTCCTATATCCAACAGTCTTGTCCAAAACTTGGATATGGTGTGGGTATGTTGAGAATCCATTCTACAGTGCTTGAGTCAAACTATTCATTGATGAACTCTACATCCCAACTTCTATCATCTCTTGTTAACCTTGCAACCTTTAGGTCTTGAAGCACTTCATGTATGATCCTAGGTGTTAGATTAACAGAATGCAAACTTGGAGAAATCCAAGTGTCCTACACTACATTACTTTTTCCATTCATACTGCATCTACTAAACTCAGTTCCAATAAGGTTTAATTGTCTTCTTATAGATCGCCACAACATAGATCCTATGTTGGTTGTTATACGTGAGTTTTTATGCTTCATTAAGATCCACTACTATACGTTCCTCTATTGAATAAAACCTAGGAAATCTTCATCAACATGGATTCATTCATATCTACAATAGATTTGGTTGATAATCCTCCCTCATGTTTTTGTGCAATGATATTTTCCCAAGAAACTTTGCTGATAACATGTCCTTCTTTGTTGCCACCCCAGATAAATTGGCTTATGATCCAATCAATGTCAAGGCACAAGATAGGTATATTTGTAGTTTACATTGTAGGTAAAGATGCGAGAGTGGATTTATCTAAATTCATTCTACCAGTCATACTCAAAAATTTCCCCGCCCAAGTGTTTAGATAAGATTGCACCTTATTGGTGATTTATTTGTACATTACATTGTTGCATCTCCCATAGATTATTGTCATTCTGAGGTACCTCCCTAGATTAGATGTAAAACCCATTCCTATCACTTGACTTATTCTTGTTTGTAAGGTGAACTGTGTATTTTTTGAGAAATGAAGGATTGGTTTTTCTCTTGCTACTCTAATCCTAAAACATTGCTAGATTAATTCAAGAAATTGGTGATAATCCTTTCCTGATATGTTGAAGCCTCCCCAAATAAAATAATGTCATCAAAAAAGCATAAATCTGAGATAGATGCACTACCTCTTGATGCTCTTACCAGTTTCCATAGATTTCCATCCACAAGCTATTGTATCCTCTAAAACAAGTGATCTAGAAACATCACAAAGACGTAAGATGAGATAGGATCACCCTACCTCACTCCCTGATTGGGTTTGATAGGTGGTAAGGAATCTCCATTCCAAGCAATTTGAGTTTATCCTTGGCAAATCATCCACCACACCACATTAATAAGTACTCGAGGAATATTTGCGTGATTGATAATATCCTCAATGAAACTCCAGTTGAGTCTGTTGTAGGCTTTTGATAGATCTATCTTCATTTCGATCAAGGTTGTGCATTCTTTTTTGATTCTCATAGAATGTATAATTTTTTGAGGAAGGATAATGTTATCAGTGATCCTTTGACATGGTACAAAACTAGATTGGAAGGGTGATATCTAGTGAGACATAACAACTTTTCTTGGAAGAACCAACACCCTCTCATTGGATCCTTTCTACTTTTCTATTCCTCAAATGAATGTTGGCATGGTTACCACCTCCTCCATCTGGTGGTTTTCCTTTCCCAAAGATAAAGACAAAGCTTGGTTGGAACACATTTGTGATTTTTTTTATTGTCATCTCTAGTGTTTTGTATCCCTTGGTCCTTTAATACCTTTTCTCCATCGACATTTAACTAATATGCTTCTCATTGCCTATGTTATTTTGCATGGAAGGTTCACCTTCATTTGTTCTTATTTGTTGATGTCTACTTACTTCATTTCTTCTTATTTGTTGATGTCTACTTACATCCCCATGCCTTCTACTTTCTTGACACTGCCTTTGCATCTGTTGTTTTGCTCCTTGCCGATTTCTATTATTGTTCCTTTTATAATTAGCTTGTCTTTCTAAATACCTATGATTTTCCTCTATGTGGTCAATAGTATTTAACTATGTATATCTAAGTTTGTATCTTGTTTCTCCTATCTCTTGTCCTCATTCTAAAGGAAAAAAATTCTATTTATTGTTAGGTTGTTGATTCTGCCATGGTGGGGGTCTTTTTGTGTCCCTCCTTGTTGCCTTCTTAGAATGTAGGATTTCACTAAAGTGATCATCACTTATAGGTACTATGGTATCTGGGCATAGACAATCAACTTCTTCAAGGAATGACTGTGCTTGAACATAGAAACAATGTTCTTTGTTGCATCCTACCCTATCATACTTTAAGCACAACACATGTATATTTTCAAATTCAACATTGTATTTTTTCTTCATGATGAACAAATGGTTTTAGAGGTATATTGGTTTTGATTTCCACTACAATTATTGTGAATTAGCCTCTTTTCTTTTGCCATACATTTCTGTCAACTTTTACTATGTTTCCAATAATATTCCTCACCCTCTTATTATTCATACATATGGGTGGTAAGTTTGGGACTCTAATTCAAATTGTCATGAATTCAAGGTTTTCCATCTCTGGATTGAAGTCTGGTCACCATCTTTGAATGGTGAGGTAGGAGGCCAACCTTGGCCAAGGAGCCCCACTCATCAATTTTGATGGTCATCTTCCATTGTGAGTTGGACCATTTAGTAACCATTATCAAGATCAATAATTCTAAAGCCCCCTTCACTTTCTACATTGGTCTGATTTATTTTCTTTCAAATTTAAATATCCTATCATTCTTTCCATCACTCCAATTACCACAGTTCACTTCCATGATTTCATGATCTTCTCAAAGGCTACCTATTTTATATAAAGTGCTGGTATGTCTGCCTACTTGTCAATCAAAGAGTCCTAATCTTCTAGAATTAGCATCTTGTTGCTCAGTTGAACTATCCCACTGACTAGTGGATCAAAGAGTCTGATGCATGCTCGACTATAGGAAAATCTTAGTTGTGTGTTTTCTTGACTTGCTGTCTGATGTTGCTCTTGAGTTTTTCCTCTAGATTTGGAAATGATTGTCCATCTTCAGTATCAAAGAAGGTGTCTTGTTTCATTCAACTATCTTCATGGTCTGTTTGTTGATTCCTTCACTAGTTTTTCTTTTCTATGACATAGTTAAGTTGAAAACTAGTTCTATGCAGTGTTTCAACAGCCGTGCAATTACAGTTTCCCCAAATTATCCCTATTTATTATTTTAACATCTACACTGTACATTTTTTCTAAAGAAATTGTATTTATTGATATTTATGGTAATAAATAGGCTTATGCAAAAAATTAGGATTTGTATGGTCAAATGCGAGTTAGATCTTTGATGTTAGAGTCTGAATAATTGACTGCATAGGGGTATTCAACATGGTTGGCAATTATAATGTGCTGCGTAACAAGTCCGCTGGTCTTATATGCTCCCAACAAGGCATGTACATTGGACTAATGAATCAACATGCTCATGACTGTTGATTACTACTCAAGAAGTAAAAATTCTAGGAGAGCAAATCCTCCAACACAGTGATATTGGATCAAGTAGGGGTGTCAAAGCCAAGGATGTGGGTTTATTCCCTGAGGCCTCTACGTGTTTCTTGATAGACTTGAAAATAGTGGGTTTCCTAGATGGTGCCAAAAATGGAGCTATATCTGACAAGGTAGTGATGCACACAAATTATACCATTATTTCATTGTAATGTATAGGTGATTTAATGTGCAGTCCTTATCAATTATATGTGTTTTTTCTCATATTATGATGACCTAACAATGTATAGCTTTTTGCACCAAGTTTATCATGTTTTCATAATCATTTTATGAATTATATATTTATATTTTTCTCATTAATTTACTTTTGTAATTTTAGGTACAAGGTGTATTTAATGATAGAGTCGGTGCTACCAAGATGCATATCTGTTCTACTGATAAGGCTCACACCAAAAAGGTCAGCAAAGTCACATTAGAATTTTAGTGATATCAAAGCTGTCTCAATTCTTTTGAGATGAGAACTCAGTGATACCAGGAACTTTCTCAATGGTGCTGATGTATGTGCCCAGAATATGTCAACAACAGTGTCTTGACAACTTGGTGCTATCGAGTGACCTTTGTGGTATTGACTCTTTAGACAAAAGCACTCTGCCAATATGTCAATACTATCCACACTCAACTAGGTAGTACCAACCTAGTTCCTATCATACAAGGAAAGGGAGAACTCAATGATATCAAATTAAGTCGATAATATTGTGTCCTGAGATCTCACAGACTGTAATATTATCCATTATCCAAATCTATGGTCTTTAAGTAGGGTATTGTACCACTTATGACCTAAGAGAGAAATGGCCAGGCGTGATGCAACTTTAGGATCATGCTAAGAAAATGAGACACGAGAAGAAGGAGATATGCTGAATCTCAAAGTGGACCTCCATTAATGAATACTTCAATGTTGTTTTGTTTAAATTCATGTTTTCATTCTTTTCTCATATTTTCTATGGTTACATTTCAAATAAACGGGTCTAATCCCCTGCTATCTAGGAGCAGGGAGTAGGCCAAAGTCACATGACAATTTGTATTTAGAAAATAACCTTTTTTCCCTTTAGGTTTGATGATAATTACTACTTTAATATACCATGTTCATGCCTAATCAACCTAAAATATGCAAATGATTTCTAATAACTGTGAAAATGGGAATAACAATGGGAAAAATATCATCAACATAATTAATAACTAACTAAAAAGAAAGCTAAAAATTATGAGGTTAGATATTCATAGTGAAATCTAAAGCATTTGATCTTCGATATGACCAAGCCCAAAAAGGAAGGTCACTAATAGCCCAAGTGGGAAAAGGAAGTTTTATATAAAAATGGAAGGTTATGATAAGTCCACTGTAGGGACAAAACCCTAGTGAGAGGGTACCCCACAGAGAATGCTCCCAGTGAGCGGGTATATCACATAGATCGAACAATTAAGGATTAAAAAGTTATATATATACCCTATATATTGGGCATATATTTATTGCCCGCTCGGGTAAGTAACTTTTATCATATATATATATATAACATTCACACAAAAATTACTACAAAATACACAATTTTCTTGTTCATCTGTACAATTTGCATAATCTGCAAATAATGGTCAGCTCAAAACAAAATAAGGAGCATGGAAAAGTTTTTCATTATTGTGGAAAATCCATTGACCCAATGTTTATGAAATTTTAAAGTGTGTGACTTGAAATGTTGATATTCTAATATGTACATTTGGATCGTAATGAACAACTCACTTTATTTTTTTTATTAAAAAGAATATCATGTGCACACCATTACAAGGCTCTCACTGGATCACTCTATTATTTATCTATATATATGTATGCATGTATACACACATATTTATAAATATAGATTTATATTTAAAATATATAGTTGGATTATGTAATAGACTATTACAAACATTTCATATATAAAATACATTAATCTAAAATGATATATGTAATAAGGTAAATAAACAACAATTTTGTGAGTCGACATCTGATTTAATACAAATAAATAGTTTATGTAGATTGTGCTGACTATATAAACATTTGCAGTCTGATTGTTATTAGAGGTGGCATTTTACTGTGATGTGGGAACCAATATAAGATCACATTTTCCCCCATGTACCCCTATTTTTGGATCCGCTCACTCTATAACAATCCTTTGAGTCTTTGAGAATGACCTGAGTGACACATCCTCATAATCTTTTTAGGCCATCTGGGGGATGAAATTTCTATTTTTCATCACTTTCAATAATGATTTGTTCATGGCATGCTTCACATAAGTGGACAAAACATTCATACTCCATCTTAGGTTCAGAAGTTATATCTTTTATATAAACTAAAAGATTCCCCAAAAAATAAAACATGTCAACATGTAACCCCCAATGAATGGAGGAAGACTAATATGTAGGATTTGATTAAGACTGTCCCTCCATGTTCTATTTTAAATATCTTATTGTTTCCAACCATATTATAATATCCATACCTTTATCCTCACTAAAATAACCTTGAGGTATCAGAATACCTAGGAGGATGGTAATGAATTCCTTCCTTCTCTCTAGATGTAATTGCTATCCAAGAGGAGAAAAGCCTAGATCCCCCCTCTTGGTTTCTACAGAGAGAGGTCACTTTAAAGACACTTGTGATTGCAGACTTGTTTGCTTTGTTTGTAGAGGCCGAGGGCAGCGAACCAAGTGTTGTCTCACCTTAACTGTGTGAAAATGTATGAGCCTGTATACATGGTTGTGGGAAAGTCTTGCTCCAAGTTGAGCAACGATTTCTTCCTCTTAGCCATCCAATATAATTGGGTTCTGTAGGACAACATTCTATAACATATGAATTTAGCTTGTAGGGCCACACTCAGTCAAGAAGTCACACAATTCTTGAAGGAACAACAATTCCTAGATGCTAGTGTCCTTTAAAAGCTGGGTAGAGTTAGCTTTTGGGAATCTAACCCCATATCTTTTTTGTTTCTTAGAATGACATCCTCCAAAGCATTAGTGGTATTGTATCCATGACTTAAAATCACCCATACAAAATTTTGAGCTACATGGATTTTTTTGTTAGTGTAATAACACATTAGTAGTTGGCGATTAGTATAAATGCACATCCATAGAGTAGCTTTTATTCTCAGATATGTATTAATTAAGCTCAACAACACTTGTCCAGGTCCACCCATGTAATCTGGCCTAAAAGAGGCCCAACACATGTACATGCATATATTGCTGTGTTATATCAAACTCTCATAAATACAAAGGAAAGAGTCTCAATTCACACTGAGGGTCTGTTTGATAGGATGTAGTGTTATAAAAAAGTGTGACTTTGTTGTACATTCTTACACTACAGACTCACACATCTACACCTGACTACACACAACCAAAGTAGTCCCGAATGAGACTCCACAAAATATTTTGCTGCTCATCAACTCTGATTTGGTACCAGATTACACCTCACAAAATAAGTGTGAGAACCACAACCTACCTAAAATAACAAGTGTGAGGACCACAACCTACCTAAAATAACAAGTGCAAGCACAAAAAAGTGGCTGTATTTAAGGTGGGATGTGAGGATAGTCCCACATTGTAGAGTTCTAGGGTGTTCCTTGGGATTATAAGTTTTGTGATCCTTTTAATTATTTCCTCTACCACACATTCTTATAAGGGTTGTACAACAAAATATCATATTATAGTATACTATTGGTAAATTGGTGTTCTTTGCTACACTTATCTCAAATACTATGCCAACAATAAACTAGATATGAGGTCACTGACTTGTATATTCATTGGCTAAACACACACTATAAAAGATATAAATGTCTTCAATTTCCAAGTGGATACCTATGTATGTCTAAGCATGTTGTTTTCAATGAAGAGAACTTTCCTTTTAGGTGAAGCACACTAAATAGTGGTTTTACTATTCAATTGTCTACTTACATCGAATTTCTAGATAGCACCTTTCCAGATTGTGTGTAACAAGTTGCTAATCCTCACCATACTTCACCATCCATGTCTACGAGACACATACACAACTTTGATGATTCTTCTATATTGAATACCCAAAATTCTAATTGAAATATTATGCATTCTGGAGGACTCATATCTTCCAAAAAAATTTCTGGTGATGCTACATGTTCTTGTTGCTGCTTCTTCCCAGAATGAGTTTATTGATCATGATGAAAATACACCATTGCCAAATAATAATGAATTTGTCTCTACTTACCTGGATATATGTCTAAAGAAGGTCAATACTTCTTCACTTGAGACTATTTCTTCAATCATATGACATTTAATGGTTACTAGAGGAAAGGTTGGTACGACTAAGCCCAATCCCAAAATGCTCTTTCAACAATTCTTCATACACCACCTATTTCATGCACCGTCAAACAACATTGCAACATACTAGCTTGACATCTTCCATGCATGATGAATTGCAGACTTACAATGGAATTTCACATTGGAATTGGTTGAGCGACCAACCCATGTTAATATAGTTGGGATAAAATGGTCTTTAAAAGATTAAAATATGAAATGTAGGCTTAGAACAAAATTATAATTAAACTCAAGCAAAGTGGAGAGCTTGAAAGATTAAAATATAAATTAGTAGCTAAGTGGTTCAACAAAAAGGAAGGGTCAACTATCTAGTGACCTTTTGTTCACTTGTCAAGTCTCATACAACCAAGATTGTTATCATGATATCTATTAGAAAGTATGGGAGATTAAATAACCAGATGCTTGCAATATGTTTTTAGTTGGAAATCTAGATACTGAAGTGTTAACGGAAGAACCTCTAGGATTCATTGATATGCTTCGTTCTATTCATACATGTAAGCTTCAAGAAGTATTGTTTGGTTTCAAGCAAGCTCCCATGGCTTGGTATAACAAGATCAATTTTCATCTTCTTGATTTGAGATTCACTTGCTACTCAACCAACCTAACTTTTTTCATTATTTATAGAAGTATAGAAGTAATTTATCTTCAATTATAAATTGATTTTATCATTGTCATGGAAGTTGTTTTATCCTACTATCATCTATTATATCTCATATGGAATCAACCTTATCTATGAGGAATTCGAGCTCCACATATTATTGCCTTGGCATTCAATCAGAGTTTAACAATTATATTCTCCTTCTTCATCAAACTAATTATGCCATGAAAGTTTTTCAATGAGAATAAATCTTATATTTCAAACAAATAACTACTGCTATATCTTCCTCCTTATACAAAGGAAATCACTAAAAAGCAAGGCACTTCTACACAATCCTCATGATTATAGAAGGACGATTGGATCATTTACAATATTTAACACCCACAAGACCAAATATTGTTTTTTCTGTTAAGATTACTTATCAATTTATGTATTCTCCAAATACCATTCATTCTTTTATGGTTAGGATAATACTTTGATATGTCAAAGGCACTATTCATCTAGTCCTTCAATTATTTCCAGCTAAAGATCTTTACCTAATTGCCTTTTCAGATGTTGAGTGGCTAGGATGTCCCCTCAATCAAAGAACTACAAATGGTGTGTGCATCTTCCTTGGGTCCACATGTGTCTCCTACTTTTCTGGGAAACAACATACAATTTCTAAATCCAATAATGATGAATACAAATCCCTTTTTCTTGCAATTGCTGAGCTCACTCGACTTGCTCATATACTATGATATCTACATAAACCTTGAAAAATTCCTCCTAACTTGTACAATGCTAAACTCATCATTTCATCTTATATGTTAATCCCATATTTCATGGAAGGACTCAACACAATGAGCTGGGTTACAATTATGTTTGAGAAAAACTCACCCATTTGTAACTAGTCACCAAGTTTGTATCTACCATTGACCAACTTGTCAATATTTTTACTGAAGCTTTGGACAAACATCAAATCTTACAAGTTTCACAAGTTGGGCATCCTCTTCTCTACTTCTTAGTTTAAGGGGGAATGTTATTGTAATCACACATCAATATTTTATGATGAATGTAATTACATATCAATAAAGTAGTTCCTATTCTCTCATACATGTATTCACCAAGATCAACATCACACTGGACATTCCTTTTATTCTTTCTAGGTTCACGCTGTCTACTATGACCTAAGAGAAACCTAACACATGTGTTGGTGTATACCGATGTACTATTTCAAACTCTCCTATAGATAAAAAGGATAGAGCCTCATCTCACATTGGGCAAGACTCTACCGAATCTTTCATGCCTCATCAACTCAGACATTTTTAGGGTCAATCCATGGTCCATTATGTTAGTGACTCATGACCAGATTAGTTTTGGTTTTTTTCTTATGGGATGTTTATACACCATAGGGAATCTTACAATGCAATTGTTGAAATCCTTGGTTCCTTTGGGTGTACATCAACATGGAGACATAGCACCTCAGACCTCTATGAGACATTGCTTTAGTCCATTTTTCATTGAGACAACCACCTTAGATTCTTACTATTACCCTCGGGTATGCGAGATATATAATTAAATTTATTCCTATGTCATGGATCACGAGTTTGGATGTCTTGACTTTCATAAAGCACGTGAGAATCTAAGGCAACCTGATAAAATCCTTTAAGTTCAAACATTTGAGTGGGAAATTCTGATGTCGACTCTTGGTTTTGACCAACAACTACAAAATTTCATTAGGGACCAAAAATCCTTTTGGAAGCCTCATGAGGCCTCCAAATCATATTTGAGTAGGGTACTACCACCCTGTCCTATTCTACAGGTGGTTTCACTACTAAATGAAATCAAAGGAGTAGTTGAAACCACCACCTTATGCCTACCTTTGAGACATTACCATTGATCAATTTCAATCCATTAGTCAATTTCAATTGCTTATTTCATCATCAAACCTTAGATACATTATGAATTCATTATAAGAGAATTTTTTTATAAAGATCATAATGTAAAACAAGTCATCCCTTTGATTCTAATGATGACAAACTACATATTACTAAAAAATTATTTGTATTATTTTATTTCAAACCATGTGCGCAATGACTCAATGAAACATTGAGAAAAGAATTAGTTATGTCCTCTAAGAGTGCCAAAATGTAATTTTCAATATGGCCTAGTAAATTGAAAACGACCTCCAATATAAATCTACAATATTTAATGCACATCCCAATTCCACTTAAACTTTAATTTCAATGAAAAGCAAAATGCTTACCTATTGTTCAACCAACATATATCATATCCATATTATGTAAATTAATATTTGTGAAGATGTTCCATGGATTTTAAAACTTCCTATCTTCTTTGAATACATTCTCTGAATATATGCGCTTCTAATTAACTCAAGAAGCACACATTTAAAGGACTCACTCTTCTCAAAGAAACAATAACTATTAGTTCTCTCATCCCAATCCTAGATCAATTATGAAGAAGTATATCTATCATCCCAATCTAGGGTCAATTGTATACAAGTATATCTCAGTCACTAACATGATATAATTCATCCAAACATTAAGTTTCCAAGGACTTCCAGGGATCCATTTAGGTTCCATTTGTGAACTCTTCCATAGTGACTGCACTTTCACCTTCTCAACTGTCCATACTATTATTGTATGGACTAATGAAGCCAAGTTTACATGGGGCAAACCTCAAATCTTTCAACATCCCATGTCACATGCACTTAATATAAGACATCAATTTATTCATAAATAATCATCAATAAAATGTAATTATATAAAACTCATAAAAGTAGCACCATGTTAGAGATGCTTGAGAAAATAGAAGGAAGTAGTATATGCTAATGCATCAACCATTGAGCTAATTGTAATATATAGAATTCAAAAATTATTTTGATGGCTTTTGCATAGTGCAATTGTTGTTATAAAATGGCATGGTCACTTGTGCACAGTTTAGTAAAGCCTCTATTTCTTGTTTTGGATTCTGACTAAATCAATGTTTCTTAGGGCTATATATGGTATGATATGGTATAACTCGTTTCTACACAAGCCATATATTATAGGATAAGTTAAGGGCAAACACAATTATAATCTACCACCCCACTTACATGTTCCCTACTTACTTGCAGCTAATATTGGTGATGTAATGCGAGAACTCTTATTCTACACATCTCACCAGTCTACCTATTTATATATAGTTGAATGACCAATTTAATATTATAGCAAGTCTTCTAATTTCTACAGTTTAGAAAAATTTAAAAATATCACCACAAATTGTTTCCTTTGAGTTTGATTATTATTTTATTTTAAGAACTTCATTAGGTTATTAGTAACCTGTCAAATACTTTCACTAAGATATTATGAAAAACACCTTGTTGGTCGAAAGAAACTGTAGATTAATGTGATTGATCTTAAGTTTACAAAATTTTCCTTGGATTAGCAATTAATTTTTTTGGTGTATGATGTTAAACATATTTAATTGATGTCGTACAAATATTCGAGTGTGTTTTATGTTTGGGGTCTTTAATATCTTACAAACTGATTATTCAAAATATTATATATCTATATTTATGTTGTTTTACCTATTTCATGTATATTAGTACATTGACCCACTCTACCAATTTTTCTATGGGTGAACGACTATTTTAAAAGTAAATAATTCTTTTAAGGATTGTGTAATTGTCCTATATCTTTCTTGCAACTCTTTAAAACATTTATAGGTATGAGTAAACTGTTAGAGGATTATGTACTTAGTCCCGTATTGTTGAGTACATGAGGGCTATCCTATCTATAATCCTACTTATACAAGTCATGTAATCACTTGTGAGACAACTCAATATAATTATATTTACCACTCTTACATGGTATCAGAGTCAAGAGTCTATAGCAGAGAGAGAAGAAAAGACACTATTAGTCGGTAGATGACAACCACTTCTTTCTTGATATTCTTCTCACATGCCTTTTGTTGTTAATATTTGTCCTTCTGGCTTTCTCTTTCTCCCTTTATAGCAATGACTTTATTTGTTTGTTTAATAGAATTTCCGAATTCCTTTCTTATTTATTATCAATATCACTTTACTTTTTACATCTCATCAATTTCTTTTCTTTCCTATTACTATACCTCTTTCCTTTTTCCCCATCACACCCTTCCTATCCAAGTCATCTGTCCACCTTCTTCTTCAAGCCATCCATATGCCTTTCTCTCTAAGTCTACCATCACTACTATAAAAATGAGCAATTATAATAGAAAACATTTAATAGTTATATTGCTAACATTGTAATAAACATATCTACTACAACATGTATATTTATATGTTGTTTATTAACTAGTTAATACAACTCATGAAATATATAATGTGACAAGCTTATTGTATTATATGTGAGTCTACAACATGTAATAAAACTGTTGTAATAGACTATAATCATGTACGTCCCTAACCATTCTCATCCAGTATAACTAAACGTCCCTAACCATTATCATCCACCAGAACTACAAGCCACCATAAAATATACTGATTTTGGCCAAGGACAATTGTAAAGGTCAAAAATCACTTAAAAAGATGACTATTTATGAGGTCTACTCCTTCATAATTAGTGGCCTTTCCCTCAATTAAAATTTTAAGAAAACAACAGATTGCATGTGACCAGATATATGAAGTACCTACAATCCTTTACAAATAACTGAATATGTTTTCCTTTTCTGTCGAAACTCGCCAAATGTACCACCAAAAAAGTAAAACTTAACTTTTGTCTTTAAAAAAATGTGCGTCCAAGTTAGTCACATGGCACCCCTTTCCTGATGATACATTCAATCCCCTTAGCAACCCTCTGTCACATCACTCAGTGTCATCCCTCCACCAACAACTTGTCTAGGAATCGATCACCTCTGTATCTCTAGTGGACTATTTTATTTGGACTAAGATTTGAGATGCTCACGCCCCCTCACGCACTAGTGATACAAATCCAAAACCACCCTTCCAAACCACCCCATCAGCTATTCCTCCACCTACCATTGGTCCCATCTCGTGCCATCTTGCCTCTCCACCTGCCCACCTCTCCATCACCTATCCTCAAGCTGTATTTTTCATTTTTATTTTTTGAGAGAAAAAAAGAAAAAAGGAGGGAAGTCAGGAGAGAGAGGAGGGAAGTAAGGAAAAAAGGAGAGAAGTAAGGATGGAAGTGATGGAACAAGCACCCAAAAATGATAAATGCACTCCCAAAAAGTAAAAATATACTTAGAAAATTATGAAATGTGCTCACAAATGGTGGTTACTTTGCACATGCACCCACAAATGACTAAGCATGCCCAAATATGAGAAATAAGCACTAAAAATAGTACATGTACCTCAAACTTTCCGCCCATTATTGATAAATATACTTATTTATTGAACACAATACACGATGTGTATGTGCACCTATAAGTGTGGATATGTGCACACTTGTTGTGTGAGTATCTAGACTTATATGTGTGGATACACATCATTTATAGTGTTCAGTAATATGTGTATTTATCAATTATGGGTGTGAAGTTTTTGGGCACATATACCATTTTTGGGTGCTTATTTATTATTTCTCAATACACTTTGTCATTTGTGGGTGCATGTGCAAAATAACACTCATCAAAGTCCATTTTTGCACACATTTTGAAATTTTATAGGCCCATTTTTACCTTTTTGGATGCACATTTATTTTTTTGGGCGTATTTAGCCATTTGTGGGTGCGTGTCAAAAGTAATAACTATTGTGGGCACATTTCACCATATTCTGAGTGTATATTTACCATTTTTGAGTGCATATTCACCTTTTTGGGCTCATTTAACCTTTTGTAGACGCATATCCATAGTAAATGGAACTTATTAATCAAGAATAGGCATACATATTCATCAAGAATATGTTCATCATTTTGTGGGCACATTTTCCCAATTTTTGGGCTTCTACCCATATATTGGCGCATTATCCAAAATAATAGGTTCTTATTCATAAGAATATGCTCATATATTCATCAAGAATAGTCACACATACTTTATGTGTATTTGTGCCTATTAATGTTAAATTTATGCCCAATTTTGATATGTTTGCGTTGACTTTTAGTCATTTGACACCTCTTTTTTGTCACTAAATATTTGTTTGAATACTTTGCACCCACTTTTGATCAACTTCCCTCCTCTCTTACTTCTCTCATCACTTTCCTCATTCCATCCCTTTACATTCCTCCTCTTCCCTCACTTCTCTAACATTCCATAATCACTTCCCTCCTCTCTTCTTTTTACTTCCCCCATCTCTTTCTTTTTTGGGTGATCCCACCCCAGAGTGAGCTCCTTTTGCTCCATTCATGTATGGGTATCATAAAACTTTTATTTGGCTAGATGATTTATCAACCTATGCCCATGGAGGAGGAACCAACGTGGTTTGATAGAGGCTTACAAGGGTCTATTAAAGATATTGTAGTTTATGGAGGTCCCTTTTTCAGAGACCTCGAATGGAGGGCGGCTTCATTGCCCATTTGGCTTGGTGGCTTGGGACTATATTCAATAATTGAGGCTTCCTCGTACACTTTTGTGGCATCTAGAGCCCAATCTTAGGTGCTTCAGGATCACATCTTGCGAGGTAGCAGGATTTACGGTATGAATTCTGATTTTGATTATGCTCTAGATTGTACTCATGTCACAATTCTATCCTTCAACCTTAGTTATTTTTATAAAAAAATACCTTCCCTGAAAGACCTAAAACACTTTGGTGAGTTCTCTTTTTAGTAAAATAATTCAAGACATGGGAGTTAAGTTTGACATGACCGTTAGAAAGAATGTAGTTTTTGGGTGTCTGTAAGCTGATCATGCTCAAGATTTTCTCCTTACTATTTCTAATGATGAACTTGGTATGCACATGTCACAAGTAGAGTACTGTAGTATCCTCTGATATGATCTCATGATTCTTTTATTTCCAACTGATGAGATATGTTCGACTTGTCGTAAGCCGTGTTTGGACACTTTTGGAGAACATGCGGTCCATTACGGGGAGCTTCTATGTTTTAAGTACATGCATAATTTTGTTAGAGATGTTTTCTTTGATATACTCAGACGTGCATGTGTTGATACTAAGAAAGAGGCACCTCTAAACTTTTTAACTATCCACAAGAGGGAAAATCGACACTTAAACCTGCAGATGTTTTGATTTTTGGATGGACCGGAGGGAAACATGTGTGTGGATCTGACAAGAGTTTCTCCAATGGTGGGATTGAAGAATGGGGCTTTTACAGCGGGACATGCTTTCCTTAAAGCTACTTTAGTCAAAGTGGTCAAAAGCATGATAAAGTGTATTAGGAATCAACACAACTTCATCCCTTTTGGATTTGATACTTTTGAATTCTTAACACCAGAAGTTGTGAATCTTTTGAAGAGGGTTCAAAAAGTTATGAGTAATAATGTTATAGATGCCAAGTGTATGGATGTAGTGTTTCAGAGGATTGATTTTTCCATCTAGAAAGGATTAGCGGCACAACTTGTTGCCCACTTATTTTCTACTTTGATGTAAGAATTTATCATTTTATAATTTCTTTTATTATATTTAGTTTTGAGATTGTGTAACTGAAAAAATAAATATTATCCGTAATATGCAATACTCATTTTTATACTTTGCATCATTTTTCTCACAAGTATAACAACATTAATCTTGTTGGCATGTATTTTTTATAAACAATCAAATATTTTTATTTTATATAAAAACAGATCACGGATTAAAAGTTATAAATAAAATAAATTTACCATCTCTTCTTCCTCTCCCACTCTCCAAACATCGATCACGCACTACCACCTCAAATTCTTAAACATCCAAATACCACCACCCAATACCGTAAAACTTCTCAAATCTCCGAATATCATTTTTTAAAAAGGCAAAATTTCTCAAAACTCCAATGTCACCATTTCCCGTGCATAACAGCCGCACGTGACGATTTATGCACGTGACACAATCATTTTAGATTTTAGTTGTTCTCAATGGTGGTCCCAAGCTTGAGAATGCACCTCCCACACAACCCAATGTTGTGGACACAATGCCTGACAACCTGAAGCAAAATCATTCATTCTTGACAACCTGAATGGCATGAGACGGTACAAACTTTCACCTCTCTAGATGAACTTCATCTATTCAGATCTCAAGTGAACACTTCATTTCCATTAGATCCAACGGGAACGGATGAGGATCGACCCTCTAGTTTTGTCCATTAGGCCGGTCGATTAGTTCTGTATAGCAACGGAGTGGACAACATGTTTGTCATGGGTGGTTAGATCTAATATCTTACAATTTTGTTCCAATCTTGCTATGTAGATCATAAAGACATTCACTGACACCCAGCTTTTGCTAGATGTTACCGACTTGTGGATAAGGTGACTGAGGCGGACTAAAGATATTTAAATTTCAAGAAATTCGTCAATGTTATTATGAATAGCTGAATTTTTTATGCGTTGTCTAATATATCTTGGCTCTTCTCAATCTGATTACAACTTTAAGTGCATCGTGATATGGCTGCCGCTATTCGAAGTTACTTCAGTGAGTGCATAGAACTTGTTATATCCTATAAAACATTATATCCAGTACGAAAAACCATTTAGGGTGTTGTCATATCGCACAAGTGTACACATACAAATATGGAAATTAGAATAGGACTCAATATTTATGCTAATCCATAATTATTATGTGCTTCTTTCTACCTCTCTTGACTTTGTGTAATGTGATTTCTTTCCACTGAATCTGGAATCTGTATTCCGTAAGTTTTCCTAGGTTCAAGGGAAGCCACTCTTATCCATTTGCCAAAGTAACTCCATATACATATCCATAGAAGGTATCCTGTTACTTTGGATGTTGCTAAATATATATCCGAATATCTTATTTTTTCTTTTACTTTGTTGCCTACGAAACATCAGACACATTCTTGTCAAATGCTTCGGTACTATTCTTCTGGATGAACTTTAATGAAGAATGCAACACGTTTTTGGTATGAGAAAAAGGATACTGTGCTTGTTTGGAATGAGCCATATGCATAGTGTAATACGTACGCTAAAAATCCAGGTCTAACAAAATGTTGATAATCATATGCATGGTTTGTTCTAGATAACTATTCTATTAGATTTTGTTTGAATTCGGTCATTACCAATTTCATATTAACTCCATTCAATGAGAAATATCCTACCCGAATCTCAATTAGTATACTTAATCTTGATCGTATATCTATTGCTTACCATTTGACTATAAGTAGATGAAATGTGTTTGGGCTGTCATTAATTATTGGGGAGACAACTTTGCGGGCTGTCACATTGTTGTTCTCTAGAATGTATTGAATTCTCAACTTAATGCGGGAGACAAGTTCTCTACTCACATGAAACTAGAACTGTCTTTTTCTTTCAATAGAAGACAGTGATCTAAACGAGGTAGGAAAAGTTAGCAATTTCCATTTAATTTGGTAAATAGTGAATTGAAATCAAATTTATTAGATAATTATTGACATCGTAAGGTACGCATATGTTGTGGATTGAAAGCTAGTAATTTCCTTTATTAGATAAGTTCTTTTCCCACATATTCTGAACTTTATGACCGGTTTCTGATATGAGTGGGTTTCATATTCTCTACTTCTTAAGGTATGCATATGTTGTGCCTAGTGCTCTACATGGTGTGTAGCCCATTGTTACAAGGATTTAATGATCTAGGTAATCATGCAAATCAAAATTGTGGATATTTTGGAAATTGTCTGGAAATATTGTGGAAAATGCAAATCAAAAGTCATATAAAATAAGGAAGCAGTGAGAAAATGTATTAATTTACGATTATCCTTCATACTATCCAAAAGATATGATTTTTTTGAGGAAAATGACAATTGAATATTTGTGAGAAAAAGAGAATATTTTTTTCAGGATGATTCAACTGGGAGTTTTATGAAAAAGGCTTATAGAAAGAAGAATTGATGGAAAATTGTATTGAATCAAGATAGTAGATTTTCTTAAAAAAAAGAAAAAAAAGATAGTAGATTTTCTTTACAGAAATCCCCGAATTGGGTAAATGTGGGTGAAAATGAATGGACCAAACAACTAAAAATGTGTGAAAATATAAAAAAGGTGAAAAAGGATAAAATGTGGATTTGGACTCTACATTAGCCAAAGAATTGAATTATATTGAAATTTTTTTGAGTGAGAAAAATGGGGTGTGAAAAGGTTGCCCATCTCAATGTATGGTTCAAGATAAGAGTAAAAACCACATGCTTGAGCCAAGTGAGACAACTATTTTAGTCATGAAAAGCCAAAAAGACTAGAGTCATCAAGGATTATCTGACAAACCTTCTAGAGGGTGGAAAGTGCATCCGATGGCTTTTCCTTGTAAGGACAGATTAATGAAATAGTCTTTCATAACAAAAATGAGATCGGTTGTGAACAATTTCTTCAAAATAAGTGTTGCCTTTGACCAAGGAACTTAATGATATATGACCAACCATTCATTACCCTAGATTTCTGATGAGCCAATTTGAGATTTAACAGCCACAAAGGTGAATCTCATCATTGCTCTAGTTCCTAAATCAATATACATCAGATTCTCTCACTAACTCATGCTTAGTGACAAAATGTAGATTTGGAAAGCGGATATGATGGTGGTTTGTCACAAGTAATCAAAATAAGGAGTCTACAATTATTTAGAAGCATGAAAACTACTTGAATGTGAAAATATCTTAAAAGTTTATCGCCTCTCTTCTTTTTCTACTTATTTTAGTTTTTTTTTCATTTTTTCAGCAATTTTTTTTGTGAATGGAGGAGTGCACCAAATTAGATTAGGACCACAACCATAAAAATATAAAATTGGATGAGTTTTCCTATCTACAACATGGCTTTGATTGCTAAAGATTGAAGATTGGGGCATCAAGTAAGTATCTAGTTTAAGGTGACCTTTATGACCTATGAATGTATTCGTTACTTATATGCTCCCTAGAGCATTTGTAATCTTGTTAGAAAAAATTCACTGGAAGAGTATTAAAATAAGTTAAGATTCAAAATCCAGTGATCATCAAGTGATAAGTGGCCTCCATGATGTGTTTCTCCAATAGTTTATCATCTAACCCCTAGATTGCCAACAAGTGATTATACCCGACTTTTTAAATTCTCATTTGACTTAATCAACCTTATTTTGAACATCATCTCTACTATGATAGGAACCTCAAATATGGATATGATAATATCTATGACCATCTAAAAGTTCCTACGAGATGTAGGGATAAAATGATATATGTTCTTGATTGGTTTAATTTTAGGTCACGATCTTGACCTCAAAATGATATGGAAATACAAGCCCAAGATTGCTTAAGTTTTAGGTCATGATCCATGATCCAAATAAGTTTTTGAAATATGAGCAGGTATTGGTTTACTGTTAGGTCATGATCTAGGACTGTAAAAATATTTAGAAATACAAGTGCAGAATTGGTACAATTTTAGGTCATGATTCAAGACCATAAATTGGGTATCACACAAATTTCCAGATTGAAGGTGGCCTTTAGAACCAATGACTGTATTGGTTCTTTGTTTGCTCCCTAGAGCAGTTCTGGTTTTCCAAAACTGGTCTAGATAGATAAAGTAGGGCATTGAACAAATTTAGAGATTTAAGGTGACCTTCATGGAAAATTATTATATATGTCAATTGTCTTATCCTTACGATATCAACCAACCATTCAAAGAATTTCAGGTTGCTTGCTAGGATCTACAAAAATATCATTTTGGTTGTTCTAGTTCTTCGAAAGTGCTCAAGATGGATCATATTGGCACCAAAAACCCCAAGTTAAGGTGACTGTGATTATCATCACATAATGGAACACGATACAAACTCATGTCTATCATCAAGAACAACATTCAAACCTATTTGGCATAACTTTGGTCTGAATGGACGCCCTAATAGATACAATCACTCTTGAGCGTGTCACTGAAGACCTAGATGCAGCCACATGATTGATTGAATCCCTTCTTAGGATGAAATCACATCTCAAAATCAACAAGTGTCCTCTTATTGGTTTTCTTAAACTGAAAAACTTAGAGGTGAGTTGAAATAGACCCACAAAGTCAAGACATCTTGAAAATAATTTTAAAGGTCACTCCTTACATGAGCTTTAAGGTTTAAACATGACAACAACCCTTCTCATAGGGCACTAAAAAAGAAAGGTGGATTGTAGGATAGGGATATAAGGATCCCTAGTTGCGTTGTTTGTGACTCACCATTTTCCAGGATGATCTAGCCTCGGAACCACAAATGGGAAACCTTCACAAGGAAACTAGCATTAATCCACTATTCAAGTTCCCATCCTAAGTTTTTGATCATCAATGTCCCCCACGTCAAAGGATTATCTGAATATGCATTGATTGTGAAGCCCAAAGGGCACCCAAACTTGGACATATGCTTGTAGTGAACTTCTTATTAAGCACGAAATCCGTGACCAGTGGAGTAGTAAAATTCTTTTCTGAGAGTTAAAAACTCCCATCCTAAGGTTTTGAGCATCAATGACCATGGACTTAAATGCAAACTGACCAAAAGATGAATAATTAAGTCCAAAGGACACCTAAAAACATGGATACATATTTGTGACAAATTGTATGCACAAATATGTGTAGAGAATAGAGCCCTAGGGGTGTCTCTAACGTATGTCACCTTAACCCCCAACTGGGTAGGTAATCACCACTAGAATACTTGCTACATGAACTTGAGTTGTACAAGCATGAAATCAAGAGTAAGTGGATCATAAAATTCATCCTAAACAAATATCCCCCTACTGTTACATCTTCTATGATCATCCCGAGGGAAGAACCAACCTACTCATAGAAGATAATGGACAATCTCAAATATGCTTGGGGTCTCAAATCACCTTAAACTCTAGTACTAGAAAGTGGAAAGTAGGGTGAGTAGGGTAGTTTTCATTCTTCATCAAACAAGCTACAATATTACATGGCCATCCCTCACACCTCATGACATGCCTCCTATCTAGCAAGGGTTACCACCAACCTACCAAAGGGGTCTTAGTCTAGAAAACATGAACGTTGACCAGTAGCCTAAGCAAAAAAAAACCCTCCAAATGTCATATCCCAACATCTTCCATGGTAAATATTAATATAATAGGACATAAATTGTGGTATTCAAATTAATAATTGAATCAAAAATCAACTTTAAAACAACATCTTGCTTACTAACATGATCACGTTAATATCAAAAGAAGAATTCTTAAAAAAAAATAATGGGGCAAAATTCTATGACCATAACTCAAAACATGATAATCCCTTGACATGAAGAAGACTATGACGAAGGGAAACATTGGATGACAATGACCCACTCTCATTGGTATAACTAGTCATTTCAACATCAAGAAGGTCTTCTTTGAAAGTCACGATATATCCCTACCAATAGTTTATCACGAAACCATATACATAGCAAATATAGGATGAACTATTCAGTACAAAGAAAGAGTATAATTTGAATCTAGCTCCAGCCTTGCTACATCTTTAGAGAAAGTGTTCAACAAGGCAATGAAAACCTTACCAGCATTCACAGATTAAACTACAACCCATCAATTAAGGTGGCCTCACATGGCATGCTTAGCACACAATAGTTGGTGAGTCAATGAAGGGAATCTGGTACAATGACCCTATAGAAGGACAACACAACTATGATGAGCTCATGTCACAAAAACTCTTCTCTCGCATTAGAGCTAGCATGATACAACATCTACTAATGAGAGATGCAGAGAAGCTTCATACCTCTACCTTCCAAGCAAAATATGCTGATCAGATTTTTACAAACTCACTATATACATATCAGAAACACAACACCAATGCCACCCACCAAAGAAGACTAGATGATATGTTGGATCATGATTCCAGACTATCATTAGCATCATCTCTTTCACAATGACATTCCTTACCTCCAAAATACTATAAAATAAGGAGTTCAAAAGTGAATACTATATGCATTAGACTTCACAGATAAAGCATGATCCAAACTCATCAACAATGTAATTAGTATAAACACACCTTATAGAGATTTCATTTTGACTAAAAAGTCATACACTCTGCTAAGCATTCTCACTAAGGGACACTTCTATTGATGCCCGCTTTCAATCTAAATTGGGTCATGAACTATGACCTTAATCTCATCCAATTTCAATTTCAAATGTCATTTGGGTCTTGGACCATGAAATAATTAAAACTAGATTGATCGTATAATTCATTTGCCAATCTTTTCGGGTCATGGACCATGAATTAAAACTAGAATAATTGTGGGCTTATCTTAAAATCTCTTTTGGGTCCATGGGTCCAAGACCATGACATGAAATTGGATTAATCAGTTCTTATCTTAAAATATATCATGAGTCCTGGACCATGACCTAAATTTGAACCAATCACACACTTATCTTCAAATCTCCTTTGGGTCCTGGACCATGACTGAAAACTAGACCGATCACACACGTATCTTCCAATCTCTTTTGGGTCGTAGACCATGATATAAAAACAGGCTAATCATGTGATTTATCTTTTGATCTCTTTTTGTGTTCTCTACTATGAACTTGAACTATCCAAATCCACTTTGGAAATCTATTTTGAGTCCTAGGACAAGAACTTAAACTAGATTGCAAGCCCTATCATGAATATGTGCATTTCCTCCCAAACATAAACACCTACATTTAGGTAGGCATTTGACCCTTGAGCCCTACACTCACATAGGCATCCACACTAAATCCCTATTTGCATTGGGCACACATAGACCTAATATGATGATATGACAATTCCTATCTCAAATAGGCATTCTTCATGAACCAAGTCCTATCCTAAATAAGCATCCATATTCAAGCCCTATCCTGAATATGTGTCTTCTTGAACTTGAAGTCTTACTTTCAAGTAGAAAAACACCCAACAGATCCCTACATGTGAGTGGTCATTCTTTAAGAAATCATTATAAATGGATATCAACCTCGATCAAAGCTTTATGTAAAGTAGGCAAATCCACTCTTATTACACTAAATCATATTGTATTCAAGAGATGTTCTAGGGAGCATACAATTGTTTGATATAGTCATTGGCCATGAATGCCACCTAAAATATGAAAACTGGTCTGGTGCCCAACCTTATCTATCTTGAGCACTTTTGCAAAATAGGAAATCTCTAGGAAATAGACAATTGAGTGATGCAATCCCTAGTCGTTAAGGCCACCTGAAATCAAGAAATTTTCCTAGTATTGAATCTTATTGATTTAACAAATGATCTAGGCAACAAAATACTGACTGGTACAGTTACTAGACATGAAGGACACCTTATATGTAGAGATTTGTCTAATTCCCAATCTTATCCACTCTTGTAGAACTAGAGAAAATGAGACCATGTTTTTAAAGGTCCTAAGAAGCAACCCAAAAATCATGGACTGCATGTTGGTGCTTTGTTGATTCCTACATATTGTGGATGATGTCAGATGATCAAGTACACTTTTTCCATATATGTCATATTAATTTAAAGACTTTAACAAAGCTTAAATTTCCACATGTAACCACACTTGAATCACTTCAAGAATGAACTACTCCTAGTGGGATGTAATTCAAAGGAAGGTTGATCAAATAAAGTGCAAGCTAGAGAGTTAGGGATAATCTCTCATCAATACCCTAGTGGAGGAAGACGTCATGGAGGCCACCTTATCACTGGAGGGTTACCTGATTCCCGATCTTAACTTTTTAGCACTCTTCCCAGAAACTTTATCCTACAAAATTGTAGATGCTATAAGGAACATATGATTAATTGGCTACAATCACTGGTCGTGGATGCCTAGCTTGATGATAGACATGAGTTTGTAACGTGTTCCATTATGCGATGATAATCACAATGTATGTTGGGATTGTGGTTCTTTGTCTAGAGAGTATGCGGCTCCTTTATGGCTGAAAATTTCACAAGGTGCTTGACCAATGGGAGAGCCTTAGTGAGAGAGACCCCTAAGGGTATGAACCTACTATTTGGTTTTTGCATATGTATCTCCTATTTGACAATGGTGGGAGAAATAGTTTCTTATGAAAATATATCTCCTTTTGTCATTCTTTGACAATCAAGATTTGTGATCTTCTGTTGGTGACATATGAAGGTGTCAATTTGTTCTATCTTGACCTCTAGATCTTTGAAATTCTGTAAGATTTCTCTGATACTATGATCAAGAATGTGTTAGAATTCTGATTAAACTATGGTTGTCAATGCTACGACTAAGCATAAGGTTATATAACTATAGGATAGTTCCATGGTGGTCGTGGATGGTACATCATGGGACTAACTACATTAAACCTCTTCTACTGTGCTGGAATTGTACTCTTCTAATATTTTTGTAGTTTTTGTCATTTTGCCTTGATAGACAATGAATCTTGATTGCTTACTGGACTATTCAATCTGATCATCCGCTTGACTATTTTGGGGAGTGACTATATGTGTCATAGATATCTCCTACCAAAAATGCTCAAATGTAACATTCTTGCACTGATATACCCTTGGCTGAAGTCATCCAAGATGGTGTAATATTTATTCCTGTAGGATTTGTAGTGATGATAATTGTGAATGACCTGCAAAGGGGAACACATGTATCTGTGGATTTGGCAGACCCATGTTAGCTTTGACTATCTACTTGCCATAAAACTCAAGTGCCTCTATTACCTTTGGTTCGTCATCCCTCCACGACTACTAGATGGATCCCGTGTCATCATCATAAAAATTTTCAACCATTGTCTTCATATCTTAACCAGTTGAACTGTTCATTTGAGCTTGCCATCTTAATAAGTTGTTGCTAAAATGGTTAGTATGTAATCTGCTTCCTGAGACTTCTATGATGTCATGCTCATGTATTTAAGGTAGAATGAATGGTTTTTATGATCTGAAGGCCAAATGGTATTCTTTCCCTTCTGTAGCAAGGAGTTGAGAAGGGAAGGAACATGGTTATAAACAAATTGTAAGGAGTGAGACCCGAGAGGGGATTCACTCCCTACTTATATATATGTATGTATATGTATATATATATATATATATATATATATATATATATATATATATATATATATATATATATATATATATATATATATATATATATATATATATATATAACAAGTGGAAAGGCACATTCAGTAGGGAATAAAAACCAACAAAACCAAACCATTCTATTACTCTAGGGCTACTGAATTACAAAGCACACATAATGTAGAGGCAAGTGAAAGTTTAGTTATATGCATAGAATTAATGATATTTCCATCACATAAATAGGACACCACATATGTGGCAAAATAATTCATAGCCAGAATTAGGGTTTCATCATGAAGTAGAATACAATTTAGAGTCAATAAGAATATCCAACAAAAGATTAATATCATCTAACTCACATGAATCAACCTCTCAAAGGAGAGAGACATAAGTGTATAGTGGTATTGTTTCCATAGGACCAAGATAGAGCGAGAGAGTAAATATAGGTGATTTCTCAATATGATAAATAGGGAATGCAACATACCTCATGTCAAGCCTACATATGTCTATAGTCAATCCTTGGTCCAAGCCTAGGTCTTCCAAGAACCTATTAAACATATATGTAGGATTAGGGTTAGGTTCACATTAATTATATAAACCTTACAATTGACCTTTTCATTATAAATGAGTTAGATTATGAAAATCACATCGTATTATAGATTATCTTTTTCTGAGTTTACATCATATTTACATTATTTTTATTGCTAACATATTATTAGTTATGGATTTTAGAAATTTTAACCAATTAGGAATATTCATAAAAATGACATATTTAGCATATTAAAATCTAGTGATGAAAGTTATATGATCATGTAGAGAAATATCTCGTATTTTTGAAACATATTTTAGTTTATTTTTCTAAGTCATCATGATTTAATTATGGATTTTATGAAGTATGCATTTAACTGAAATTAAACCACAAAACTAAAAGAAAGACTAATTTTCCCTTCCTTTAATATAATAAACTTAGGTGTGATATGGGCGGTTAGGTCACCATTGTATGAAAGGGCCACACGGTTCACATGAGATCAAAATTTTACGAAAATACAAATATGCCCATCTAAGTGTGACAGACAAACAAGGATTGACAAATGACAATACTGGAAAATCAATCACAATATTGGTCATCGTCTAAACATGGCCGAGGAGTCAACCTGGAGTTTCACTTAAGCTCCAATCCAAATTTGCAAAACATGGCTACATGGAAGCAAATGAGATTTTTTTCATCTTCCTTGCCTCGTTCCAAACTAGGTGAACCATGACAGAGCTAAAATGATGGTTTGGAGTGCCTAGAGCATCTCCTTCCATGACCAGATGAGGTCAAGCTCCAAGAGAAGACCAGAAGAGCTAGAAATAGTAGAAAGCAAGGGAACCTACTGATTCAATGATGACAAACTAAAGGATCACCCTCATGCATGACGGTCGGCCATGGGCGATGGCCTTCTACCCCAACATATAAAACCCTATCGCAAATTTGTTGTATAACAATGAGAAAAAGGTGAAAAACACATGTACCTCAGAATAAATTGAATCAAAGTGACGAAGGATTTTGAGGGATCATCCTAAGCTACTCCATCTCCTATCTAAGTCTCACTAGGGACACAATCGGCTTGAGGGATCCCATGTTGTAGGTGAAGACAACAGCTACGGCCATAGAGGAGTCATCGTGGATTAGATCTGGGTGCTTCAGATCAAACTTGATAGGAAAAGTGTAAGGCAATAGATAAAAGAGGTGATGCGGTGGTAGAGGGGTAGTTATATGAGGATGAGGATGCCATTGGGATGAGAGAAGGAGGAAAGGAAGGGGGAAATAGGGGATCCATGGAGTTAGGTAGCGGCAATGGTGAGTAGGTAATGGAACCCTAGATTATATAGGTCATTGAGTTTCAGATGAAATAAGGAAAGAAAAGGAAAAGAAATAAAAGGAAATAGAGGAAGAGAGAGGGAGAAAGAGGAGAGAAGATCAGAGGGAAACATTGGTATTGTTCACCTTTTTCCCAGTTAGGATCTAGGTGGAAGACAAAAGACCCACCCCACGATTCCGACCACATAATTCAGAGGCAACCCGAGTAAAGACAAATAAGGAAACTCATGCGACTGTAGAAAACATAAGACAAGAAAAAAATTAAATGTGCATGATAAGGAGACTATTGAAATCAAGTATCCAATCTAGTTTATTAAATGAATTATCATATAGTTTAATTAAAGTCTCAATCCTCTTTTTTTCTAATTCACTTGAGGGCCCAAAAAGGGTTTAATTATTACTAAATTTGATACCTAGACTATCTAGGACATGAAGAATTATCATTAATTTTCCATTTTGGGTTTGCTTACTATTTTATTTAATATTTTGGACCATAAGTTCTAATCTCTATCCTAAATATAACTGTATAAATAATGTGTTCGATTAATGTGTAAATTCACATATAAACTAATTTTGATATGTAGAATATGATTTTGAGACTTATTACCACTTTTGAAATCATTTAATAATTTATTTAATATTTTTGGACTTATCTCATATTTTATTTTTTAAATGAAATTAGGGCCCATCTGGTTGGGCATAAATCAAACACATGCAGTTCAAATTCAATGTGGGTTTCAATTCCATGGGGTTGTTTCTCTATAGTTTCAACACACACAAAGAAATCAAACTGCAACTTCATTTCTCGACATGCACATAATGATGAAAACAAACTGCGCCCAAAACATGCACAATTCATTTTCCTATCTCTCTCACACCATCCATTCCTCCATACTTTCCTTGCATCTACAAATCCACTACTATCTATGAGCAAAACATAAGAACCATAATCAATTTCACCAGAAATTATGGTGTGGCTGAGATGCTTACAACTATAAACTGCTAGATAGCTATAACTGTAAGGACCCTGATCTGCGTTTAGGGTTTACCCTGTTTGTTTTGCTTAACCTTGGTGGTTTGATGCTTGCTAATCACCTTTGAGTGGTGATTAGGGTTTTTGTTGTGCCTTGTTGAGAGCTTGAGGGGCTACTTGCAAATAACCCAAGTCTGGGGTTTTGTGTGCAAGTTTGCCATCTTGTGAGGTGTTTCCCTCTCTTTGCTTCCTCTAGGGTTGAGAGGAAGGCTTGGGCTTGTTGTTTGAGTCTCTTGGGCCTTGGTTGAGCTTGTTTGGGCCTTGAGATGCCTTGTTTGGGCTTTCTTGGGCCTTGTGTCGGCCAAGTGAAGCTTGTGTCACCCAAGGAAGAGTGTGTGTGTCGACCTAGAGGTGGTGTGTCGACCTGGAGTAGAGTGTGTCGCCCAGTGGAGCTGCTAGTTGTGTCGCCCATGTTGCTTGGTCCAACCTTGACCATGTTTGGTGGACACTTGGTATGTATCTTTGACAAGTGTCTCTTGCTTTGCTAGTGTGTTGGCTTGAACCCTAGGACAAGTGTCCCTTGGGTGGACGACACATAGCAAGGGTCTACCTTGTTTTCTTCTCCCTTTCCTTCTATATAGGTAGCTCTTTCCCTTGCCTTAGCTTCCTTTGCTCTTTTGGTCTCTCCTCCAACTTGAGTGCACAACACTCCTCCCTCTCTTGCTTGTGTTGGCCGAGACACTCTCCTGGAGTTGCAGTGGTGGCTGATACCCTCTCTTGGATCAGCTTTGGTGGACGACATCCCTTGGAGCTTGAAGTGCATCTTCTTGCTTGGAGCTTGGAGCTTAAGGCGGGTTGCATAGCTTCTAACCCTAACTCCTTTACCTCTAGCACAGTTCTTGTTGCATGTTAGTAGTTTAGCTTAGTTCTTTGCTTCTTTACTTTGCTTGTGTACCTTGGTGGCCGATTCCCCTCTAGGGTTTAGGGTTCCTTTGTGCACCTTGCTTTCTAGGGTTTAGGGTTTCCTTGTGCTGGAGGTAGGTGATGATCCCTGTTGGGCAACATCCTCTCTTGCCTTTATGTTGGGCAATATCCTCCCTTGGTTTGGGTGTGTTGGGCGACACCCTTGATCTTGTGATGGGAGACATAGTGGTGTTCTTTGTGTTGGTTGACATGGTGAGTGCTTCTGGAGTTGGGCGATACCCTCTCTCTTGTTTGAGTGTGTTGGGCAACATCCTCTCTTGTGATGGTGTTGGGCGACATGAGTGTCGTGTGTTGGGTGATAGGATAAGCTAGTATGATGAGTTGGTAGACATGGTGACTATGTTGGGCGACATGGTCCTTTGTTCTTGAGTTGGGCGAGACCCTCTCTTGACTTGGTGTTGGGCGAGATGAGTACCTTATGATGGGCGAGATGGTCCTTCTTGTGTTGAGAGACATCCTCTTCCTCATGGTGGACGATAGACCTAAGTTTCTTGGAGGTTTATTGGTGCTGGCCGATAGCCATGCATGGTGTGCTGGTCGATATCCATGCTGGCCGACACCTATGATGGCCGATAGCCCTAATGGCCGATAGCCATGTTGGGCGACAACCTTGGGTGGTGATGGCCGATAGGGTTGAGTGTGTGTTGACCGACAGACCTTGATAGGTTTTAGTGAGGGTGGCGATGAGTTATGGTGAGAGTCTTGTGATCCTAGAGTAACGGTCCTTTGTGTTATGAAAGTGGATGTTTATGCTTAATGATGGTGGTGTCTTGTTAGTGATAACAACAATGAATATGATGCCTTGCAAACAATAATAATGCCAACGATAATGTTGTTGATAGCAATGATATTAATAGCCGTGTGATGATGGTAATGCTTTTCTAGTAATGAAAGTAATAATGTTGATTAATGATGGTAATAATGTTGCTAAATGACAGTTACATTAATAGTTGGCTTAATGACATAGCAATAAAGATAATAGTGGATGATAATGCTGATAATATTAATAATGATAATGGTAGTAGGGATGATAATGAGGAAGGTCATGGTAATAAGATACATGATGTGATCCATATGTTTATTTGTTAATAATAAAGAAGATGATAGTAATGATGTCGATCATAATAATGATGGCAATAATGATAGTAATGATATGCATGAAGTAATCCTTGTACTTAATTGTTAAATGAGAATGGTGATAGTTACACTAGTAACTTGCTCAATGATATGGTAATAATGATGATAGTGGATGGTGACATAATGGTAGTGGTAACAATAGTACTTGTTCTGTATGTTTGGACACCTTGATTACTTATATAATCTTGAGATAAGAGTAAGCATGTATATGGCTTGTTAATGATGTGACTTGATTACCAAATAGTGTAAGAATGATAAGTAGAGTATCTTGAATGGCATTTAATGATGGTAGCCTATTCCTTATGATTGAATCTATGATTATTGTGTACTCTAACCATGCAGGTGATGATTAGCCTTGAAAAGGGCTATGAGACACATGTGATGAGTAACATCACTTGATAATTACTCTAGTTAATGAGATGATGATGATGATGTGAGCCTTGAGAGGGACTGACAGTACATGATGAGAGATTGAGATCCCATGGTATGTGATGATCCTTGAGATGGATATGGATGGTTGGCAAGAGGCCAAGTGGTAACATGTGAGGTTGGATCCTTGAGATGGAGCAGGTTGATGTGTTTTCAATAATAATATAATGTTGTTTACTTTCTGTTATATCTTGCACGTTATACAACTTGGTTGAATCCTGCAGTCCATCTACAAGATACTAATTAATCACAGTGAAATATATCATGTAGTTTGCCCTGTCCATAGATCCATCATCGTCAGGACTTGGTGATGGTGAAACAAGTTCTCGTACGGGTTAACCTAGAAGCGCATATTGTTGAATATGTGTAGGTTGCTCCTAGCCTAGAAATGAGGAGGTAAGAGTGTAACTTCGGTTACAGACTCATATATGTATATAGAGCATGGTGAATAGGCCCATGGCTCAGGATATGTGATGCGTGAGCATGAATGCGTTCACGGCTCAGAGCACGGTGAACATGCCCGTGGCTCAGTTTTACTAGTGCCGAGACCTGTACCAAGGCGGGCTAGAATGAGGGTAGCCTATGGAGCTGACCCTGTGGCTTAGACCACTTCAGCATGAGACTGTGGTCCTGCTTGTGTTGTACTCGTGTACTGACCACGAGGTGGGAGGTCATGGAGTCCGGCTCTTCCATTGACCTTGTATGGCACCGGCTTGGGTTTCGTAACCGAAGGTTGGATTTGAACGGTACAGTTCAAATCCTCAGGGCATAATAATACGTAATACAATAGTTTAGTACTTATTGCTTAGGATAAACACGTAACATTGGTTGAGGCCTTGTTTGTATAATATCTCTGTTATACCTTGCAGGTTATGTGGCAATCTGTCTTATCTTGATGATCAGGTTATGTGGCATTGTATCTTGTTCTGATAATCATATTACATAGTGATACATCTTATCTTGCTAATAATATTCCTTGAAAGACATCTGGTTATATGCTTTTGTACAGCTGGTAAGCTTGTCGGTAAGAATAACCTTGCTTTATATATATAGACTGCTCTTGTTACACCTGTATTTAGTTACCTGCTGTTATAGTTATCTTACTGAGGTTATGTAGTTGTGGTGGGGAGTTATGTTTCCCGCTAGGACAATTGTTCAATTGTCTCACCCCGCTGGTTTACACCCTTTTTAGGTGGTCGAGGTAGATGTGGTCGTGGTCGTGGTGCTGCGACCGAGCAGCTTGAGGAGTAGTAGAAGGCAAGCGATGGATATGCTGCTATTTTTGGATGTTTTGTAGTAGAGTCTAGAGTCATCCCTGTACTCTCAGGTCCTTGGTAGTGTTTTGACATTGTTTCACGATGAACGATCAATGATGTTTGTATATCCTGCTTTTGGCCGGATGTGGGCCTTTTCTGTATATGAACATGTGGTGAACTCATGGGATGGATGAACATCTATTCTTGAGATATGGACACGTATCAGATCTCGTGTATGTATATATATATGACATGTTTCTGTGCAGGATGAGGACTGAAAAGTAATAGTTTCACAGTTTATCAGTTTTCCAAAATCGGTTTTAATTAACCCATATTTTCATAATATGTGGTTATGGTGATTTCTGCACATTTTCGCGTAACACCTCGTTATCTGTGTGATATTGGGATGTGTTGCCACAAGTTTTGGTATCAAAGCTTTAGGTTCGCTGAGTCTACAGGGATCTAGGACTAGGTTGAGTCTGTTCTTATGCGTTTTCCAAGTTTTCTTACAAAATCTTCTGCCCTCAGCGGAAGAAAAGCCAAGATGTCTGGAAACCATGAAGAACATGCTCATGAGCATAGTGATGCTGCATCGGTTGATGGAGCAGATGGACAGGCACATGAAGATCGGGTGCCTGAGGTTCCCCAATTTAACCCAGCCATATTTGAACATCCTGCCTACCAACAGCTTATGGGGTAGTTAATGGCTACAATGAATCTCATGGTAGAGCGATTACCAGTGCCTCCTCCGCGAGCACATGTTCCCCATGGAGAAGCATTGGGTATTGGGAAGACCTTCGAGTGGCTTCGCCGAGTCGGAGCTTCAGAGTATGCTGGAACGGCTGATCCAGTGGATGCAGATCTGTGGCTGACAAGTCTCGAGAAGGCTTTCGGGATCCTTGACATCCCCAAAGCAGACAAGGTAAAGCATGTTGTCTACCTTCTGAAGGGTAGTGCTGGTCACTGGTGGACCATCGAGGAAGAGAAGCGGCCTGGTGAGGTGATCTGTTGGGAAGTGTTCCGACGTGAGTTTGTCACCAGATATTTTCCGAAGACGTATCTAGATGAGAAGATCAGTCAGTTTGAGAAGTTGCAGCATGGAACGATGAACATCACCGAGTATGAAGCTAAGTTTATGGATCTGTTGAGGTTTTGTCCTCACATGGTGGCAACAGACGAGGAACGGATCAGACGTTTCGAGAAGGGCTTGAGTGCTGAGTTGACAACCCCGGTGTCTGCGTTGGAGAACCGAGAGCGGTTGGCTATGTTCGTGGAATCTGTTCGACGGATCGAGAGGAAAGTAAGGGAGAAAAGAGAGTCTATGTCTCTTAAAAGACCTGCTCAGTTTCAAGGACGTAGGTTTGGTGGCTTTAAGAAGCCCAGGTTTTCGGTACCGTCAGCGATGAAGAGTTCTGGTGTACCATCTCAGTGGTCTCCGAGTAAGGGGAGAGGTTATGTTTCTTCACCGTCTAAGGCGCACAGTTCAACTTCTGTGGCAGTGACAGGGCCAGCTAGGCCACGGTTTGAGGACAAGTCATGTCATCTTTGTGGACAGGTCGGGCATTTCAGGCTTAATTGCCCAAATAGAGATGTCGAAGTGACGCAATAAGAGTTGAACATGCGACAACGACGATGGATGGAGTTGATCAATGATTACGACTGCACGATCGAGTATCATCCTGGTAAGGCGAATGTGGTAGCTGATGCGCTTAGCAGAAAGTCTTCTTCTTTTTCTTCAAAGAAGGAACAGTTGAGTTCTCTGATATGCCATAGGCGAGATATGTTTGTTTCTCTTTGACAGATGAATGTGCAGATGGAAGTTTCTTTGTTGTCTGGTATTTTTGCACAGATGCAAGTTAAACCTACGTTGAGACAGCAGATCAAGGATGCACAACAGATAGATGATGTGGTACAGTTGATCATATCAGAGTTCGGCAGCGATAAGCGTGATGGGTTTCGTGAGTCTGAGGATGGACTAGTTTGCTATCGTGATAGGATGGTGGTTCCAGATGCTGATGATCTGAGGAAGTTGGTGCTTGAAGAAGCACATACGTCGATGTACACTATGCATCCAGGTGTCACCAAGATGTACCATAATCTGAAGGACTTGTATTGGTGGCCCAGTTTGAAGAGAGATGTAGCTGAGTTCGTGGCGAGATGTGCGGTATGTCAGCAAGTGAAGGCTGAACATCAGAAGCCGATAGGTACGTTGCAACCTTTGCCGATACCGCAGTGGAAATGGGATCATATAACCATGGATTTTGTAGTTGGTCTACCCCGGACAACTAGGAATCATGATTCCATTTGGGTGGTAGTGGACAGATTGACTAAGTCTACCCATTTCCTACCAGTGAAGACGATGTATACAGCTGAGAAGCTAGCTCGAGTATATGTGGATGAGATAGTACGTTTGCATGGTGTGCCAGCGACAATAGTTTCTGACAGAGGTCCTCAGTTTAGGAGTCATTTTTGGGAACAGTTACACAAGGCATTGGGAACGCAGTTAAGGTTCAGTACAGCTTTTCACCCCCAGACAGATGGACAGTCTGAAAGGACTATTCAGATTCTGGAGGATCTTCTTCGAGCTTGTGTTTTATAGTTTCTAGGCATCTGGGATGTACATCTGAGTTTGATAGAGTTTGCCTACAATAACAGTTATCAGCGTAGCATCGACATGGCTCCTTATGAGACTTTATATGGAAGAAAGTGCAGATCTCCTTTGTGTTGGTATGAGTCTGGTGAGTATAAACTTTTGGGTCCTGAGTTAATATAGTAGACGTCAGATAAGATCAAAGTGATACAACAACAGTTGAAAGTGGCACAGGACAGGCAGAAGTCTTATGCAGACAATCGCCGATGACCTTTAGAGTTTCAGGTGGGAGACAAGGTGTATCTTAAAGTATCACCGTGGAAGGGTGTGCTAAGGTTTGGATGGAAGGGTAAGTTAGATCCCAGGTATATGGGGCCTTATCCAGTGATAGCACGTGTTGGCAAGGTAGCTTACGAGTTAGAGTTGCCTCCAAAGTTGCACAGGTTGCATCCGGTGTTTCATGTCAGTATGCTGAAGAAAAGTCATCCAGATTCAGGTACAGTGATACAGCCAGTTGAGGTTGAGCTTGATGCAGATGTGACCTACACGGAAGGTCCTGTGGCGATCCTTGACAGAAGGATCAAGAAGCTGAAGAGGAAGGATCTGGCTCTTGTGAAGGTTCTTTGGCAGCGCCGTGGCATTGAGGAAGCCACGTGGGAGCTTGAGGAAGAGATGAGGAGGAAGTATCCCTCGCTTTTCTCTTCGGATTTCGGGGACGAAATCCCTAAAAGGGGGTTAGATTGTAAGGACCCTGACCTGCGTTTAGGGTTTACCCTGTTTGTTTTGCTTAACCTTGGTGGTTTCATGCTTGCTAATCACCTTTGAGTGGTGATTAGGGTTTTTGTTGTTCCTTGTTGAGAGCTTGAGGGGCTACTTGCAAATAACCCAAGTCTGGGGTTTTGTGTGCAAGTTTGCCATCTTGTGAGGTGTTTCCCTCTCTTTGCTTCCTCTAGGGATGAGAGGAAGGCTTGGGCTTGTTGTTTGAGTCTCTTGGGCCTTAGTTGAGCTTGTTTTGGCCTTGAGATGCCTTGTTTGGGCTTGCTTGGGCCTTGTGTCGGCCAAGTGAAGCTTGTGTCACCCAAGGAAGAGTGTGTGTGTCGACCTAGAGGTGGTGTGTTGACCTGAAGTAGAGTGTGTTGCCCAGTGGAGCTGCTAGTTGTGTCGCCCATGTTGCTTGGTCCAACCTTGACCATGTTTGGTGGACACTTGGTATGTATCTTTGACAAGTGTCTCTTGCTTTGCTAGTGTGTTGGCTTGAACCCTAGGACAAGTGTCCCTTGGGTGGACGACACATAACAAGGGTCTACCTTGTTTTCTTCTCCCTTTCCTTCTATATAGGTAGCTCTTTCCCTTGCCTTAGCTTCCTTTTCTCTTTTGGTCTCTCCTCCAACTTGAGTGCACGACACTCCTCCCTCTCTTGCTTGTGTTGGCCGAGACACTCTCCTGGAGTTGCAGTGGTGGCCGATACCCTCTCTTGGATCAGCTTTGGTGGACGACATCCCTTGGAGCTTGAAGTGCATCTTCTTCCTTGGAGCTTGGAGCTTAAGGCGGGTTGCATAGCTTCTAACCCTAACTCCTTTACCTCTAGCACAGTTCTTGTTGCATGTTAGTAGTTTAGCTTAGTTCTTTGCTTCTGTACTTTGCTTGTGTACCTTGGTGGCCGATTCCCCTCTAGGGTTTAGGGTTCCTTTGTGCACCTTGCTTTCTAGGGTTTAGGGTTTCCTTGTGCTGGAGGTAGGTGATGATCCCTGTTGGGCGACATCCTCTCTTGCCTTTATGTTGGGCGATATCCTCCCTTGGTTTGGGTGTGTTGGGCGACACCCTTGATCTTGTGATGGGCGACATAGTGGTGTTCTTTGTGTTGGTCGACATGGTGAGTGCTTCTGGAGTTGGGCGACACCCTCTCTCTTATTTGAGTGTGTTGGGCAACATCCTCTCTTGTGATGGTGTTGGGTGACATGAGTGTCGTGTGTTGGGTGATAGGATAAGCTAGTATGATGAGTTGGTCGACATGGTGACTATGTTGGGCGACATGGTCCTTTGTTCTTGAGTTGGGCGAGACCCTCTCTTGACTTGGTGTTGGGCGAGATGAGTACCTTATGATGGGTGAGATGGTCCTTCTTGTGTTGAGAGACATCCTCTTCCTCATGGTGGATGATAGACCTAAGTTTCTTGGAGGTTTGTTGGTGCTGGCCGATAGCCATGCATGGTGTGCTGGTCGATATCCATGCTGGTCGACACCTATGATGGCTGATGGCCATGTTGGGCGACAGCCTTGGGTGGTGATGGCCGATAGGGTTGAGTGTGTGTTGACCGACAGGCCTTGATAGGTTTTAGTGAGGGTGGTGATGAGTTATGGTGAGAGTCTTGTGATCCTAGAGTAACGGTCCTTTGTGTTATGAAAGTGGATGTTTATGCTTAATGATGGTGGTGTCTTGTTAGTGATAACAACAATGAATATGATGCCTTGCAAACAATACTAATGCCAACGATAATGTTGTTGATAGCAATGATATTAATAGCCGTGTGATGATGGTAATGCTTTGCTAGTAATGAAAGTAATAATGTTGATTAATGATGGTAATAATGTTGCTAAATGATAGTTACATTAATAGTTGTCTTAATGACATAGCAATAAAGATAATAGTGGATGATAATGCTGATAATATTAATAATGATAATGGTAGTAGGGATGATAATGAGGAAGGTCATGGTAATAAGATGCATGATGTGATCCTTATGTTTATTTGTTAATATTAAAGAAGATGATAGTAATGATGTCGATCATAATAATGATGGAAATAATGATAGTAATGATATGCATGAAGTAATCCTTGTACTTAATTATTAAATGAGAATGGTGATAGTTACACTAGTAGCTTGCTCAATGATATGGTAATAATGATGATAATGGATGGTGACATAATGGTAGTGGTAACAATAGTACTTGTTTTGTATGTTTGGACACCTTTATTACTTATATAATCTTGAGATAAGAGTAAGCATGTATATGGCTTGTTAATGATGTGACTTGATTACCAAATAGTGTAAGAATGATAAGTAGAGTATCTTGAATGGAATTTCATGATGGTAGCATATACCTTATGATTGAATCTATGATTATTGTGTACTCTAACCATGCAGGTGATGATTAGCCTTGAAAAGGGCTATGAGAAACATGTGATGAGTAACATCACTTGATAATTACTATGGTTAATGAGATGATGATGATGATGTGAGCCTTGAGAGGCAGTGACAGTACATGATGAGAGATTGAGATCCCATGGTATGTGATGATCCTTGAGATGGATATGGATGGTTGGAAAGAGGCCAAGTGGTAACATGTGAGGTTGGATCCTTGAGATGGAGCAGGTTGATGTGTTTTCAATTATAATATAATGTTGTTTACTTTCCGTTATATCTTGCATGTTATACAACTTGGTTGAATCCTACAATCCATCTAAAAGATACTAATTAATCACAGTGAAATATATCATGTAGTTTGCCATGGCCATAGATCCATCATCATCAGGACTTGGTGATGGTGAAACATGTTCTCCTATGGGTTAACCTGGAAGCGCATATTGTTGAATATGTGTAGGTTGGTCCTAGCCTGAAAATGCGGAGGTAAGAGTGTAGCTTCGGTTACAGACTCATATATGTATATAGAGCATGGTGAACAGGCCCATGGCTCAGGATATGTGATGTGTGAGCATGAATGCGTTCATGGCTCAGAGCACGGTGAACATGCCCGAGGCTCAGTTTTACTAGCGCCGAGACCTGTACCAAGGCGGGCTAGAATGAGGGTAGCCTATGGAGCTGACCCTGTGGCTTAGACCACTTCAGCATGAGACTGTGGTCCTGCTTGTGTTGTACTCGTGTACTGACCATGAGGTGGGAGGTCGTGGAGTCCGGCTCTTCCATTGACCTTGTATGACACCGGCTTGGGTTTCGTAACCGAAGGTTGGATTTGAACGGTACGATTCAAATCCTCAGGGCATAATAATACGTAATACAGCCGTTTAGTACTTATTGCTTAGGATAAACACATAAAATTGGTTGAGGCCTTGTTTGTGTAATATCTCTGTTATACCTTGCAGGTTATGTGGCAATCTGTCTTATCTTGATGATCAGGTTATGTGGCATTGTATCTTGTTCTGATTATCATATTGCATAGTGATACATCTTATCTTGCTAATCATATTCCTTGAAAGACATCTGGTTATATGGTTTTGTACAGCTAGTAAGCTTGTCGGTAAGAATAACCTTGCTTTATATATATAGACTGCTCTTGTTACACCTGTATTTAGTTACCTGTTGTTATAGTTATCTTGCTGAGGTTCTATAGTTGCGGTGGGGAGTTATGTTTCCTGCTGGCACAATTGTTCAATTGTCTCACCCCACTGGTTTACACCCTTTTTAGGTGGTCGAGGTAGACGTGGTCGTGGTCGTGGTGTTGCGGTCGAGCAGCTTGAGGAGCAGTAGAAGGCAAGTGATGGATATGCTGCTGTTTTTGGATGTTTTGTAGTAGAGTCTAGTTTCATCCCTATACTCTCAGGTCCTTGGCAGTGTTTTGACGTTGTTTCATGATGAACGATCAATGATGTTTGTATATCCTACTGTTGGCCGGATGTGGGCCTTTTTTGTATATGAACAGGTGGTGAACTCATGGGATGGATGAACAACTATTCTTGAGCTGTGGACATGTATCCGATCTCGTGTATGTATATATATATGACATGTTTCTGTGCAGGATGAGGACTGAAAAGTAATAGTTTCACAGTTTATCAGTTTTCTGAAATCGGTTTTAATTAACTCATATTTTCATAATCTGTGGTTATGGTGATTTCCACATGTTTTCGCGTAACACCTCATTATCTGTGTGATAATGGGATGTGTTGCCACAATAACACTCATCAAGGAGGACCAAGAAGGACCAACAAGTATTTCCAGCTACTACTGTGTAGTATCTAGACTCATCAAACTACATGGGCAAATAATGTCAAACCAAATAAAAACAAACAATACAAATCAGTTCAACATTCATTCAACCAAACATAAGTTCAGTGGTTTCAATTCACTGTGTTGGTTTTCTTATTTTGAAAGCCTTGGTGTGTGTTGATTTTACGTCCAAACAAACATACCCTTAGGATAGTTATTATTGTACAAATAATGTAAAATTTGGCTCCCAAGCCAACTGGGACCCAAGAAACATGATTTTCACATTAGATTTGAGTTTTAAAGTTTCCTTTAGTAAATTGTAATACAATTATATTTTAGGATCATCACCATCATATTTATTATAATACTACATCATCCACTACAACAAAATCAGCCATGAGTGGCATTTTATTTATTGGCTTTCATTAGAAAAAGCCACAATACCTTGCGGAAAACTGGCATTTTTATTCAAATGCCTCTACATATCCACTATAACTACCCAATGCAACCCCCCAATGACTTTTATGAATAGTGATATTGGCGATTTATTAATGCCTTAAATAATTTATGAGAATTCTGTTTCCTCAATTCTCTCGTAACCCTCCCATGCTCCCCCTCTACTTACGCCAACGCGCCGCGACATCTATGCATGCAAGATTCTTCAGCTTCCTCTAATTCTCAAACACCCCTCTCATCTTCCCTAATATTTGTTCTCATCACCTCATTAGAGAACCCTAGTTAAATTTCACTTGTGCGGCTGAATCGATGGGTAAGATCAAGTAATCAATCTGCTTCTACTACTATTTCCACGACACCATCTTCGACCCATTTGTGCATCAACTGACATCGTCACTTCCTATGACAACGGTTCCTCATCTTTGATTCATGCGTCCTTCACACGAATGTTGCAACGCCATTGTCTCCCACACTGTTGAGCACTGGCACCATCAGAAGCACCGCCAACCAGTGTCGATGCCACGGGTGCTCAACTCCCTCTACAACCCTCTCTACTGCGTCCTCAACTTCTACAACAAGATGGACTTCGACGAGGATGTCGGGACAGTGTTGCCCGTAGCTCTGCGTCCTGGCTACCACATTTGTCTATGATGCCACCCCGTATGGACTGGGTAAGTCTCCTGATATTAGCCCATTCTAATTAGGATTGACCGTTCACCCTCTACTGCTAATCGTCCAGTTTCTAGCTGACTAGGTTCTCCGTAGGTTGATCGAACTAATGCATGATTGCACACCTACCTACGTATTGATTGAAATTCTAACCGGAAATAAAGAAAGAAGGATGTAGAATTCAACAGGCTTTTAACGACAAAGAAATGTCATTGTATTGATTCACTTTCTAGAAGAAGGATTGGGGATTCTTTGTTTTAAAATTTCAACGGTTTTTGTTTGAGAGGAATCCACTCATTTACAGATGTATACAAAGTATGCAATCATTATTTAAATATGTGATCAAACCCATCAACATTCTCATGTCTAGCTTTCACATTTTTGCTTCTATGCTTTTCATTGGTTTGCTCATTTGTTTGCTGCATAGATGGTCTTTTACCAATTCTACTGGTGGTTGAAGATAATGATACGATTGATTGTCTGTGGATTTGCAAATGAAACATTCCTCCCTTCTATAAATTGGTATGTATACTCAATTATATCGTAAACAATGTCAAGTGGAATTGACTAGTATTTGGCAAATTAGGATTCTGATTTCCATGAGTAGCGATGCTCAGCGTAAAACTCTGATCCTTTGAGTTTCTAAGGCTCAAAAATCAAGGTAAAACATATATGTTATCATGTTTTTGATCAAATGAATGAATTTTCCATTACCAATCTATTTTTTCATTCTAGTCTTTTTACTTGATCATAATGTTTTATTATGTTGGAAAATTGTTCCATAAAATCTCTAAATGAAGGAAGGGACGCTTTTGGTTTCCTTTTTTCCCATCTTTTCTTATTGTTTAGTTTTTTAGCTACTGAGTTTTCATGAATTTATATTAGATCGATGAAGATAATGTCATCTACATTGTTAAAACGTCACATCTATAAACCAATCAAAGACTTATGATGTTCACCGTATTGGTGATTAATTTTGAGAATTCAATACTATGAGAATCGAACTATTACCTACTGACCATGTCTTCAAGTTTTGACAATACATCTTTATTTGAGTTTGTAGGGAAGTCTACTTTTTTATGGTGTTCTAATGTGGATATTCTAGGTAACAACCAAGTTATATATTCTATATGTACTTATATGCCATACATAATTTATTAGAATACGTCAACTAAATGATATACAACAAGTATAATTGTCAATTCTTTGTCAAAATATATATCTCAAAATATAATTTAATCTACTATTTACATCCAAGTACATTCATTTTCAGCATGTCTGTAATATGATCTCTTCTTGATGTTTTGATCATTACACTTTGTTAGGTTAATGAATGTGATATTGTTGATTTGTGTAACGTGCAAGAAATCTGAAGAAACATTACTACTTATACATACTACATGATAAGGTGTTAGCATCTTATATTAATTCAAGAAGTCTTGTCAAGTTTTATAACAATTAGGATTGATTTATTCCAAATCTTATTTTTGTTTGTTGTCATTTGGAATTCCGTCTAGGTGTTCTAAAAAAATTATCCTAGTTTAATACAAATATTCATTAAACTAAATCTTTTCATACCTTTCTCATGCTCAATTTGTTTATTTTAGGTTTTTAATGATAAAAAAGATAGCATTCAATACATGATGGATGAATGAAGATAAAGTAAGGTTTGTGATATATTTCCTTTCAAGTATCATTCAAACAGTGCTTGTTTCAAATTGCAATCACCAAAAACTATTTATTGTTACATTTCTATAACCTCTCCATTTTCCACTATTTTTTATTAATGACATAATTTAGTTTTACGAGATTTGATATGATGTTGTTCCAATTATATTGTGTCAAACAAGCTTATTTGCAAGTATGAAGATCTAATCTACAAGGTTATAAAGGTCATAGGCAATGATGGCTATGTAGTGTTCCACTTGCCTAACATGAGAAATAATCGTATTAGATTTTTATTGTGGCAACATCCTTAGACAACGATATACTAAAATCTATTCCTTTTTAACTAATGCATATTATTCATGGACTAGAACATTACTTATAAATATTAGCATTGCTTCTTAGATTGTAGATACACATACATGGATATAGAAATCGAACATGACATATGTTGGAGTTACACATAAGACAACGATTTGATCTCTAATATTCAAACAAAGCAAAGGTGTGTTTACTAAATACCAAGGTTTCTAGTCAAAAGTGATGTTTTAACCCCTCATCAACTATTTTAGTTATGTAAACCCCTTATAAGAAGTTTGATAACATCCATGTCAACATCATATTTACAAATTAGAAGCGTATTTTGAAGTGTTACTACTTATAAGTAGTTGTTTATATCCCCCACAACAACATGTTGATCACACCAAGATAGTTAGATTGTAGCTACTTGATTTTAAGGATGTTGACTCACTATGGGAATGGATATGCTTGTGATTTCTGGATTGACTTGGAAAGAGGCAACAAAATGAATCAAAATGAAAG